>WUAM01000107.1:26263310-26285629 GCA_024336885.1 Actenoides hombroni | reverse complement strand
GGTGTAGTCAGGTGGGGTCGGGCTCTTCTCCCAGGCAACTGGTGACAGGAGGAGAGGGCATGGCCTGAAGCTGCACCAGGAGAGGTTTCAGTTGGATATCAGGAAGCACTTCCTGACAGAGAGGGTGATCAGGCATTGGAATGGACTGCCCAGGGAGCTGGTGGAGTCACTGTCCCTGTATGTGTTGAAAGAAAGGCTGGATGTGTTTAAAGAAAGACATGGCAGTATTGGGTCATAGGCTGGACTTGATCATCTCAGAGGTCTTTTCCAGCCTCAGTAATTCCGTGATTCTGTGATCTTTAAAGTCCCTTCCAACCCAAACCATTCTATGATTCTGTGACAAAGGTATGAAAGGATTTTGTCAGAGCTGCAGTTGTTCAGGCTTTATCTATCGCGTAAGGACAGTCCCTTGGCTACAGCACTGTTTCTGAGAACCCTGACACAGTCCACTGGAGTTTGAGTGGAGGAGAGCTGAGGTGAACGCATGAAGTCTTTTTTCTGATCCTCTTGTTACAAAACTGAGTCTCAGTTCTCAATTTGTAATGCAGAAAAAGCACTATTTGAGATTTAGGTATTTTTGTTTCAATTCTTCATCTAGGATTTTGTGAGCCCGTCCTGTAGGTATCTGAGCAACAGGGTCTAAATTTGGGGGGGGGGGGGGGGTGGTGTTTAATGATGAAAGAGCAATGTCTGTTTTTAACAACAGCAGGGGAGAAATGACAAAGTTTGCACCCTGTCTTGTATATACATCCTTACCATATATAAAGAAAGTTCAAAAATTTACATACAGGCAAAAAGGAAGGGGAAACTTCTGCCTGTGTCACGGCACAGGGCAGGTTTGACTCTTCTGGCTTTCCTGAAGTGCTCTGCAGATGAGCATGGAGATCTTCTGATACCTGGCAAATGAAATATGACTAATTGAGATGGGAAGTGGTTTTCCTGCCTGTAGGTTGATTTTGTTAGTATCTTTCTACCACGAAAAGGAACACTTTGGAGAAAACATGTTAAAAGTTTCAAGTATATTTCCACTCTGGGGCTGAGAAAGCTTTGAGGCTGGAGAGCAGGGACCTCTCCTAGTAAAATTAGACTTCTCAATCCCAATATCACTGAGGGAAAGAGCAAGCAAGCACAAAAAACTCCTAGAAATAAAATGGCAGCAGTTTTACTTCTGCTGCAGAGAGACAACCAAAAACCAAAGCTTTGAAGAAAGCATCACCACGAGAAGCCTTTACAGCTCTTGTTCAGAGTCTCTAGGAAGGGTTTCAGCCCCTTGGGCTTTTGGGGGCTTTCATACCCCATTAGAGGAGAATGGGTGAGACATTGTACATGCCAGACTGGTCATGGCCGACCCTTGAGTAGGTTTTACTCCCCTGGTGGGATGAGACGCATGCTTACACCTCTGATGTGGCTATGCAAAGGTAGGTGGCACAGCTCAGACTGGTGAGGAAGGTGAGTTTAAAATGAGTGCCTAGTTTCACCAGCCATCACTGAGCACCTCCCTTTGTTGCTTTAGCACCGGGGATCGAAGGTGGGAGTTTGAACTGCTGTGAAAAAATAAAGTTAACGAAGCTTTGTCTGGCCATACACAAAACGAGTGGTTACAAGCTGATCTAGTTCAAGCACCACAAAACCATCAAGTGAAATCTCAGTTTGATTTAAGCCTGTTTACATCTATTTATACACATATGTATCAGCTTCATGCCTTCCTCCCATCAAGGGAAGCTAAAGTAATATGAGCCACGTTTAGATCATGTTCAGTGTAATCATTTACATACAGGTGTCTCTAAAACCTGCATTTAAGCTGGCTAGAAGACAAAATGTCCTACTCGTCTTTTACATAAACTGAGTCAAAATGTCACCACGTGTTCCTGGACTGGTACTTTTTTGTTTGCTTCCTGCAGTTTTACTGAAGTCAGCATGAAACCAAGCATCAGACTTGGCCGAAATGTTACTGTTTCCCCATTTGTCTCCCTGTGGTGAAGATGGCAGAGTGGACTCATGCCTCCTTTGGGGGACACCACAAGGACCTGGCAGAGTACGACTGTAATTGTAGCAATGGGTTGTTGTCAAACCATATTTCACTTTGCCCTTTCTGCTCTCCTTTTCTGCCTGGGCGGTTAAAATAAAGTGAGGATGTAATCAGATTTGGGAGCACTGTTTTAATCTTTATTCCCAAGCTCATGAACCACTGAGCAATGTCACCCTCTGGAGGCTCTCCTGCCAGTACAAAACAGTGGGGATGGGGAGCACAGGACACAAGAGACACCTTAATCTCTGCTGGCAGGAGTTGGGGATTGGAAAATAAAAGCTGCCCTCAGCAAATCACTGTTTCGCAGTGAGAATCTCAAAGCTCTATGAATCACCTGCCCTGTAAAACCTCTTGGGGTTGCAACCAGTTCTGCCTGTGGGTCGAGGAGAAGGGTCAACGAGTGAGGCTGCCAGTCCCTCTCCTTTGGGGTAAATAAAGCACAGCCACATGCAGCCTCCCAGATTTGCTGGGTTTCCACTCTGCAGCTTTTTCTCAAGAATATTGTCTCCCAAAGAGCCCTCTGCTTGCATCCAGCTGAGTGGGTGTAAGTGATGTGCAGCAGGGATGGGAAGATGAAATGAGGATGGAAAGAAAGATCACAGGAGCATTTCACCCAGTGCTTTGTGCAGCAACCACTCTGGTCAGTGGAGCAGCACCCGTGGGGCCAGATTTGACTCTCTGGGTCTCTGTCCTGCTGAGCTGCAAGGGAGAAAATGAAAAGGGAGGAGAAATATACAGGAGTATACTAGGGTCCTGCAGTAGAATTGGAGCCATCATGACAATCAAAAATATATATTCTTAATTTTACAGAAATAAAACCAGTCAGGGACCATCTGGGTGGGGACAATCTGGGCCTTAGCACATCTTCCTCTTCCCAGTGCTTCCCTTCCAAGCTTAGCCTTGACCCTCTCCTTCCTACGAGCTGTTTTGTAACCTCTGCTCCTTGTTGCGCTGTGTGCCGCAACACAGACAACCCCATGACGACAACTGGGGATCTGATGCGTGATGGTGAACATTGAGAATATTAAAATAGGGTGGGTTTTGGAGTCAGGACCTCAGGCCATATGCTGCCTCCAAATCTGGATAATTTGCAGTACCTCAGAAAAAATAGTTTTAATGTCTTTCTGGAAGAATCTCCAAAACAATATTGATGCTACCCCATCTCTTCCTTCTCATTTAATTTGGGCCACTGGAAATGGGACACAGAAAGCAGGTGATGAGGATGGACGTTTTGAACAGTCTGAGCCTTGCCCACGCTTGAGCTGTTCTATTGTTTTTTGTGCCCTGATGTGCTCCAGCACCTCTTCCTCATCTGCTGCACTGTGGTGACCCCAGGAACCAAGTTTTCCTGACAGTGTCACCGCTGGGTATGGAGCTGGTCTTCTGCGACTAGATAATGCTTAACTTTACCTGCTGTAAACCCAGAGAAGGATCTGGCCTCCAAGCACCTGGTTCGCCTTTGTGCAAAGCCGTGCACAAACTACATGCCCTGGCTTCCACTTTTGGCATTGCAGCTGCGTAGTTGCCTGGCTCTGCAGAGATGGTGGCAGGACTCCTGCACACCTTCTGCTTTGCTCCCAGCTCTTGTCAGCTCCTCTTGCACACCCTGGAACTGCTACTCTGCATCCCTCTAGAAAAGAGGAGAAATCTCCCAAAGCATGCATGCTTTTTCCCATTGTCCTGTAGCTCTCTCAAGCTATGCAGACAAGTACTATGAAGATCAGACTTGACCATGAATGGTGCCCAGCAGAGGACAAGGAACCTCTTCCTGCTTCAGTAGTGCTCCATTGAGGAGCATTTAACCAATTTTAATGGTGTAACATGGAATCTGTGGGTGCTGTAGGACCTCAACTCACAATTAGAGGCAGAGAAGCTGGCTAACAGCCACAGCACTTAGGGAGACAACAGCTTTCATGTATTGAAACATTCAGAGGTGCTCTGTCCAGAAAAAGGATATCTGCCTGTTCGGTGAGGGGGGAGCCTTAATGCCCAAAGGCACCCAGTGCTGTCCCTGTGCCAGCCTCCAGCTCCTGCCATCTGTGAATCCCTGCAGCCCCCAGAGCCAGCAGCTGCTGCCCCGCTCCGCGGCACTGGAAGCTGCTCGCTCCCGGGCTCCTGCACAGCTCCTGACAAAGCCCGTGCTGCTGGCTGAGGAGGAGGAGGAGAAGGAGGAGGAGGAGGCTGAGGCTGAAGCAGAGTCGAGCTGGAGGTAGGTAGTGCTTGCAGGAATTTTTTTTACCTACCCAGCACTGGGGAAAACTTCCAATCATAGAATCATAGACTGGTTTGGGTTGGAAGGGACATTTAAAGGTCATCTAGTTCAACCCCCCTGCAGTGAGCAGGGACATCTGTAACTAGACCTTTAACTTGCCCAAACTCTGGCTCTTTACTATAAGGTAAGGAGTGGTGGCAATATTTTAGCTTTAGGACAGCCTGTTGTTTTCTTCCTCATGCTTGCCTGTTGCTTTTTGGACTTGATGAATTGCTGCTGCATGTATCCTCCTCCTGCAGCTGCATTTGCACTGTCTTGGAAGCGGCTGTGCTGAAAGGTGGTTGCTCCTTTCCCCTGGGCTGATCCTTGTATTTTTGCACCCCGGCTCTGGGTGCCGGTGACCTGGCACATATATCAACTCTGCGGCACTTCCACCTTTGGTAATCCCTTCCCTGGTGCCTGTGCTGGAAGTGAGAAAGGATTTGAAACACTGGCATGCCAGGAGGGCACAGCATAGAGGATGCTTTCAGTTTCAATGCTGCATCTTCACGCTTTGGTGATGGCCAAAGGCTGATCCTTTCTCACCTGGCTGGTTCTCTGAAAAGGTCTGGTACCTCTGTATAACCCAAGTATCCCTGACTACCAGCAGAGCTGGCTGTCTTTTAGGAGAGCATGTTTTTCTCTCCGCCTGGTTTTCTCTCCACAGGCAGCAATTCCCTCCCTGGTGCTCTCACATCCCCTCCATTCAGTGCTCCGTGCACAGTGCTGTGGTCATGGGATGGAGCGGGCTGTCAGGGTGGCTCCACAGCGAGCTGGCTTTCTGGACCCTTTTTTGTGATAGGTTTCTGGAGAGCTTGGAGGCAAATGTGCAGTTTCTCTCTGCAGTCACTTCCTCCTCTTGTGCACCGGGGGAGTAAAAAGGTGGGTTTTACACCAAGCTTAATGCTGCTGAGAGCATAAATGCAATCGCGCTGGGAGCACGCTGATATTGTTGAATCATGTGTCTCACTGGGAAGCACATTAAACATTAACCTCCTGTGGTATATGTGGTCAGCTGCTGTTTGATGTCTTATCAGAATACCTACTTTTTCAAAAGGCAAAGAAAACCCCAAAATGTTGTGCACCCTTTTTTTATGATGTGATTTCACTTTGCTGCCTTGGACCGTGGATCTACTTTAGTGCATTACGGTGGAGAATTTCTGGTCTAACCTTCTAGTTTTAATTTTCCGGAACTGAAATGAAATACAGTAAGAATAGACAGGGGTTGTTCTGTTCCATCTTCAGACCCATTTTATTGTTAAAGTCCTAAGTAATCATAAAGACAGGCCTTTCCCCCAGCTTGTGACAACTGTCCTTGACAAAGTCAGGCGCGAAGGTTTCCCAACACTGACTGCCCTGACCTGTGCTCTGGACTTTTCCTTAAGGAAAGCTCACACTGGGAAGAGTTTTCAGAGTTTGGAGTCCCTGGCTTTGCATATATTTGACAGTGTAAAGATGAAGCAGAGCAGCATTTTGGGTAGCAGAAGCACAAACACCCAAACCGTTCATCTGTTGTTATTGGGTATTTAATACTATTTGAGGCTAATTCAAGAGCTTGCTTTTTCTTCAAAGCATTGTGGCTCAACTCTTGACTTCAAGATTTCTCCAATGTCCTTTGCTCTATCCAAGAAACTCAGACACCTTACTATTAATCTTGCCTGCAAAAGCTGGTCTAGTGTTTGGTCCTGGTCAGAAAGACACATTCCCACCTAGTGATTTCAAAACATTAATGAAAGTTTTGACTTTTTTACTCTTTTGCCTACAAAGTTCTAAGAGGGCAGGTATGAAATCTTGATGGTTCTCAGAATTACTGGAATGTATCAGAAAAGAGTCAGCAAAAGAAATTCTGCATGTTGTAAAAGGAAATATAGATTTTACCTATGCAAAAGTTCATCCGTTTTATCCGACTCATCTGAAACCCACAAGAGCCCCACCAGAAAAACATGAAACTGCAGTTTGGTAATGAACAGAAAACCTGCCCCATGTGTCTGCATACTGGAAAGACATTCTACCTCCTCCTCCTTCTCTTCAACCCACCTTCTTGCTGGACCTTATATTTTTCAGAATATTTTGGGCCGTATCTCTTCATTGAACTGTGCATGTCCATCTCCAGCCCACAGGAGAGGAGGATGGTGCAGGCAGGGGGAATACAAGCTCTGTGTTACCCTAGCTAGCCCAAGGGATCCTCCTTTCTGCTGAGGCAAAGGAGGGATAAGAAGGGTTGATGCATAAAGCAAACTCCTCGCTCCTAATGTGTCCAGATATTGTGCTGGGTCCACGCTAAAGTGCTGAGCACCTGTGGCCTTCCCTTTCCCTCAGCCAGCTCCGGCACACGGGCTTGGTGTGGCTGCGCTTGTTTGCAGGGGATGGATAGTGGACATGCCATGGATGGGGGACATGATGTGGAAGTCCCTGGTGGGTCTCTGGTGTTGAATATGAGTTCTCAAGAGCCTTGTGCTGCAGCTCTAGAAAGAGAGCTTTGCCTTTGTCTCTCTTGACCAAAAAAGTTTGAAAGCTCTGAGACTAGTGAAAAAGCCCATGAGTTACAACATCTAATCGTAGCCAGAAGTGCCTAAGAGTCTGTGTTCTCCGCGGCCAAATCATTTTTGCCTTTCACCATTGTGATCTTGAGCTGTGGGCTTCCACCGAATGCCACTGTAGTTGCCGTGCCCTTGTTGCCATGCCCTTGTTGCCAGGCCCTTTGACTCATGGTTGAGCTAACCCTGAGGTTTTCAAAACTTTTTGTATCTTGCACATTTCCTGCAAGAGGTGGCAGAAAAATGTGTTTCCTGAGATGAAGTAAGTGAAAAAGAACAGCTATGAAAACCAGACCAAAAGAACCTAAAAAACCAAGAAAAAGAATAAAGCTCTTCAGCAGCTTCCTGTTTACTAGCGGCTCAGATACAGGTTTATCAGTGCTGAGCTCTCCTCGCACCTCCTCTCAGACCACAGCAGCGTGGAGGTGTGTGTCACCCCAACAAAGCCTCTCTTTGCACCCCCGGTGAGGGCAGAGGCCTGAGGGAAGATGTGAAAGACAGGCCAGCACCGTGCAGACGGCTGCTTTGAGATCCCAGCCACCGCAGTCTGAGATGTGCTGGTGGGATGGGACCGTGGCCCAGGTTTGGGTGCGCGATGCTCTGGTGCTGAGAGCAGCCTGCCCTGGGGAGGTGTCACTAAAAGCACATGACCCCTCCGAGGGGCCTTGCTGCCAGTAGCAGGGTTCCCAAATCACCATCCTTGTCTTAAACCACAAAGACTTCCCTGTTTTAAGAGTGTGGTTTCGTATGTTGACAACCTTTTTTTCAGTTCAAAATCTGATAAGCGTCCAGAGCTGCTTCCATGGGAAGCTGTGTTCCAGGGGCAGACACAGGCACCACACGAGGAATTTCCCACCCCACAGCCCCCCAGTTCCTCACCGTCCCTGGCCAGCCAGGAGGCAGAAGTGGTGCAGCCACCACAGCCCTCACAGGGCTACTGCTGGCACCCAGCCGCAGACAGGCACTGGGCTCGCACCCAGGAGCAAGTCTGAAGGTCTGCACCGTGCGCTGCAGCTCCTGGAGAGCAGAGAGTGTGGACAGGTCCGAGCCCAAACCCTGTCAGCAGCCAGCCATTAAACCGAGTAGCTAACTGAGTGTGCTTGCCCATGCCCCAGCTCCAAGCGTGGTTTTTCTGCATTCACAGAGCCAAAAAGTGTTGCACAGGGTTAACGTGGCATTGCTGTGCTGGGAGGAATTGTGCCCAGTTTCTGTGCTGGAGCTCATGGGCTTCACACCTGAAGTGTCAGCGAGCCCTGAAAAGAAAGTGTTGGCAGGAAGGTGTGTTGTGTGGTGCTGGGAGCAGAGCTGTTCTCTGGCTGGGCAGAGAGGTTGCCCTCTCTGCAGACTGGGCACTGCTGGAGCAGGGTGCTGGCTCCAGTGGCCCTTTGCTCTGAGCCAGTACGGCCAGTTCCAACCTCTGGTGGCAAGCACAGAGCAGCCAGCCAGCACAGGCAGCTTTAATAATCTGGTGGGGAAACATCAGCTTATGCCAGAGAGGGAATAATGTGCCAGTCAGGGTAATTACAGCTGCTGGAAAGGACTAGAAGGAATAAGCAGCCTGCAAGAAAATAAGAAGAGTAAGAGCTGATACAGACTTGTCAGGAAGCAGCTGTGTCAAACAGTTAGAGCCTCAGGCCAGGCAGGCAAAGCAGTGGCACCCCGTACCTCAGAGCTAGCAAGCTCTCTGAGGGTGTCCAACAGCCTTACATGGGTGCTCAAGTGGTCAGGCTGCTGGAGACGAGAGCTGCTCAGAAGGGTTGTGCAGCCAGGCCCCAGCATGAGACAGGGTGGATGGAGGGCTGGTGCATGGTTTTTTTGAGGATGGCTGCTCAAGCTGATCCTGGCAGATTAAGAAGCCTGGGAGCGATGGGCTGCAGTTCATTAAGGGCGGGTGTCAGCTGAGGTCAGCTGAGACCACAGGCACAGGATGGGGAAGGCAGTGCTTCTGGAGAACAGGATCTGGGGGCTGCCATCCAGTGCAAGACAAGCGTGAGTCACCAGTGGTACGTGACTGCCAACGAAGACATCTGCCCCAGGCAGGTAACTCCTCCTGCCTGCTTTGCCAGGGGCAGGGCCCCAGCTGGGGCTCTACAGCTAGCTTTGAGCACTGCAATCGAAAAAACATTAAGGAAAATTGGACAGATGCCAAGGGAGAACAGTGGCTACAATTAACGAGTTAGAAGACATGACCTAAAAGGAAAAAGATGATGGAATATGAGCTATTAAGATTGAAAGGAAACACCATCTTAGAATATTTTAAAGCAGCTAGAAGCAAGTAGCAGTTTTTCCTCCATGAATAAGATAAATAACTGACTCAAATAATGCCAGTGATGTCAGAAAGATAGAGTTAAAAACTTTTAGGCTGAATAAGCAGATAATGAACTGGTCTGAAACCAGGATAACAAGACTGGAAAGGCCCTAAGATTAAATAACAGAATGACCTCAAAGGTTAAAATAATCAGAAACAAGACACAGTAATTAAGAGCAGTATCTAAAGACAGTAAAATTCTGTCAGTCTTTGTAGCTAACGCTTTATTCTGGCTGTAAGTGAACCAGAGGCAGATTTGGACAAAGATCAAAACATCAAGGTGTCCCTGACAACCTGTGCTGATTTTAATACTAAAAATCACACCTCCAGGAGAGAATTTCAGTGTAACTGTAGGACCACCTTAGTCTAATGAATTAGGTGATAGTGTAATGAATTGAAGGAGCATGCCTACAAGGATGGATGTGATGTAAAATCATTTAGCAAATCATATATAATTTCTTAGCTATTTGTACTCTATATAAGCAGCTGCTGTTGGAGCTCACGGGCTGGATTTGTGACAGCAGCTGCCACACGTTTCTGCAGAACTGAAATAAAGCAAGTATCTCGACTCCATGTGTTGATTGGCTTTGCAAACTGGGGAAAGGACCCTTTATTTGGGACTATAGCAGGAGAGTTTTAGATTAAGCATTAAGCCAAATTCATTAGCAGTGAGTTTGGAGAAGAGCTGGGCTGGTTCGTATGGAGAAGCTGGGGGAAAGCAGGGGCTGAAGAAGTAGGCTGAACAACCTTGTGGCAAGAATGACAGCAAGACACTGTCCCTGCCTTCAAGACAGGGGATGGACTACACGATCTCCCAGTGTCCCAGCCATCCCTGTTTTCTGTGAGTTCTCAGTCTCACTTGCAGCCTTCTTTGTTCCCCACCCTTAGGCAAAGCAGTCAGACGCTCATCAGAGAGGTGCCTGTGTACTGAAGGTGTGGGACAGCAAAGGCTTGCAAACCCAAGTGCATGAGGGTGAGGAACACAGCATCAGATAAGGGACAGACAGAGGAGAGTCTTGCTCTCATAGACTCCATATGCAGAAGATGTATTTGTTTACCTCTTTCTGTCCTGCAGTTCCCCTGTAGTAAAACACGAGTGAGACAATCCCACTTACTGCTGACATTGTTATGAATGAGCTACTGTGTGGGGAGTTTTGCAACACACTGATTTCTGCTTTGGTGAAGCCAAGCAATTGTGCAAGGCCACAGCTGTCAAAGGCACGATCCACGAGGCTTTGGTGCTGGCAGCGAAGAGCGGAGCGTGGAGCGGAGTGAGCATCTGACCCAAGTCCCACCGAGCACCTCCAGCTGCTGCTCCTGTACAAGCCGAGCAGCAGTTTGCGGAGGACTCTCTGGCTCACAGCCTTTTTGTTCTGCAGTGAGCATCTGCTGCAGGAGCCAGAGCCAGAGCAATGCCAAGAAGGTTTTTTTGTGCCCACATCTGCACACATAAGCACTTAGTTACAGTAATACAACTCCACTTTGGTGGGGGGTGTCAATATTTTCGCTGACCGAGCTGGAGAGGAATATAACAATTCTGTCTGCTATCAGCAAAACAGACACATCTTGGTTCTACTGGAAATTTTTTGAAGCTTTGAAGTCTGCCTGGTTTTGAGGAAGGAGGATTAGAAGAAGAGGTTATGTATATAAAAAAAAAAGGTTGCTATATTTGAAAATGACACTTTTAAATAAGAATGAAAACCAGCAATGTTTTGTCTGGAACTTGTCAGAATAAAGGGTTGTGCCTCTTCATATTTTTTTTTCCTCTAATTTGGAGGGGAGGAATTTCCCCCAGAACAACTTGGCACTTTCAGAGATATTTTAGTCATCCTGAATATACTTTTTTTTGATGATGAGAAACCTGATCACTCAAAATCTCACCTGCTCACAGGATCTCACCCATCTCTTTGTACTCAGGCATACAAATATGGCAGCCCCATTAGGAAGGGGGAATGAGCCACTCTGCCCTGTAGCATATTTGTACCTCTACGCTGGCAATGGTCTGATTAAACAATTTTAAGATGATACAGTCCTACTAAGATGGTGTGTTGACAGTGGATGTTGATAGACCCAAATCTCATGGCAATAACTGAAATAGGGAAGGATTCCTCAAAAGACAGCTCCTATGTGGGGTTTCCTCCTGTACCTCCCAGGTGACTGCCACCCTGGGCACCCAAGGCTCGGTATCCCCTTGCCTGTCCCCAATGGGAAAAGGGTGCAAGGGATTCCCTGATGGTGGTACAGCTAGGGAAAGGTGCTTGCTGGTCTGTACTGGCAGTGGAGACACGTGGGAAATCAAAATCAGGAAAACTGTGCTCGTTGAGTTTAATAGATGAAAAATCTATCATTTGGCTGACTTTTAAAGCACCACAGTTTACAGCATTGCAAAAAGTTATTGCATAAAATAAAAAAAATCAAGCCTGTCCTTGTTTCAATATTTTATCCTTGACCATGTATCCTAAATGCACTAACACATACTTCAGAAAACCCCAAGGTAGCAAAGAATCTGAAAAATTTCCACTTGAATAAAAGGTTCTTAAAAAATGATTGCAAAGAGGTATCAGGTATGTGAGTTCTTATTTTGCTCAGAAAGTTAATACATGACTAACAGGGAGGGACATAAACCAGACTGCAGTATTCAAGCTGGTATTAGCTGAAGGAAACTAAAAACTAAAATAACGCCACTTGGAAAATGTACGTCAGCTTCTGTTAAAAGTCGCAAATGTATTAGGGTGTGTTCTGTGATGAAGGCAGCTGAACTTTGTGATTTTTTGTTTAAATTGCGGGTGGCTTTAAGAAGGGGGTTTATCAAACACATTAAAAGGGACACCTGGTCATGTGCTACCTTTACTGCCCTCAAAAATAGCAGTATTTTATTTTTGTTTCGCAGAATGTGTTTATATGCCCACGCAACTCTTTTCCTGTTTACTGCAGCTACAAAATCTTCTATTTGCCTCAAAATCTGTTCTGTAACTGGCAGCTGCCAATTCAACACGTGCTTATCACCCAGCCCCAGCCATCTCCACAACTGATGGAGTAAACCTCTTGGAAGGTCCCAAGCCCGAGAGAGGACAAGGATATAGCAGAAGGAGAAGGGGACCGGCACTAACTGAGAGCGAAGAGGCTTCTTGCTGTCAGAGGTAAAGTCCATCCACATTTCATGTGCTGCTCTTACGAGTAATGGGTTAACTTTGGCGGCTGAGGGAAAGGGACCTGCAGCAGTTCTCTCTCTCAATACATTCCGGAAAACTGCTTTTTCAGTTTGACTGTTTTGCCAGCTGAAGTGGAGAGGGGAGAAAATGGAAAATGCTGCTCCCTGGTCAGAAGCTGTCAAAGGTATGAATGGTGTAAAGGTGGTCTGAAAGCCTGCAGTGGAGCAGCTCTAGTTTCCGCGCAAAATTCACTTTTGAATTTTGCCAAAACAAGATTAATCACAGCTACAAATCTATATCTATCTATCTGTATCTATGTATTGATATATCTATATATAATACAGATATATCCCTTATTTTTTTTAAATTGTTTTACTTTTGGTTGTTGTACCACTGGACTGCTTTTAAGGGGTCCCTGACAGGCAATGGAGGAGAGTGAGCCATTGCTGCAACGCTTACGGTCACTCTGTGTCAGGGTCACACATTAAATACATTAGCAGGAAATATTTTCTACCCATGAATTCTGATTTCTTCCTCATCAATAAGAAAATTTTCATGTTTCTCTCTCTTTTTGTGCATATTTTTAACTCAGGAGACAATTTCCTCTATTTTTTAATGAATTAATCACTATTATTCATATTATTGCTGCAGCTTAACGGCAATGATTATGACAAATAAGTCTTCCCTCTTGGGAACTCTGTCTTTGAAGCTCTTTTAAGATGTGATCAAGCTGTACGCAAGCATAACATAGGTGCAGCGCACAAGAAACATGCAAATGTCTTAGCAATGACAAGGCAAACTCCTTTGAAGCAGTGCCTTTTAAATGAACCAATACTTAAAATGTCAACACTTAACTCTGCAAACCAGATCCCCTTCTAATACAGGTTATGAGGTGACAACTGGAGAAAAAAAATAAAGGTGGCTAAGGCACTGACTCACTTTTGGAGAGCAGGTCAGGTTATTTTAAAGCTGTTTTCACTGTAGTTCAGAAGTGACAGAGGAAACTCCCCCTTGTTTTCTCGGAACTAGAAAACTGAAGTCAGGCAGAGAGGCAGGAGCAATGAACCACTGCATTTTAGCACCAGGCACAGCAAGGTGCCGCTCAGCGCTCAGCACTGCAAGCGCTGTGTGTTGCGCTGTGTGTAGTGCTGTGTAGTGCTGTGTGTAGCGCTGCGTGTTGCGCTGTGTGTAGCGCTGTGTGTAGCATTGTGTGTAGTGCTGTGTGTAGCACTGTGTGTAGCATTGTGTGTAGTGCTGTGTGTAGCATTGTGTGTAGTGCTGTGTGTAGCGCTGTGTGTAGCATTGTGTGTAGTGCTGTGTGTAGTGCTGTGTGTTGCGCTCTGTGTAGTGCTGTGTGTAGCGTTGTGTGTAGCACTATGTGTAGTGCTGTGTGTAGCGTTGTGTGTAGCGCTATGTGTAGTGCTGTGTGTTGCACTGCGTGTAGTGCTGTGAGGTCCCAGCTGCTGCAGAGGACTTTGGTACGCGATCCTGTGCCCACCCAGGGAAAGCGAGCTTACACATCTCTCTGCTCTGCCACAGTATCTAGCATGGATCAGCTCAGATAAAAATGTGGTTATGCTGCTGGGTGATGAGTTCTTCAGTCAAGACACTCTTATACAGGTTTTTATGCTACAGGCAAAAAGCTTTCCCACCCCAGGGAGCACAAGAAAACACAGATTCTTAGATCAGGTGCAGGTTTTGTACCATTTTGCACCATTATGACTATTCAGAGAGTGATTTTTTCCCTGTTGCTGTAATGATGAGAGGCTAACTCACTGGCACTGAGGCCACTTCAGGAAAACCAAGAGCATCCCAGTGCTCACGCTCACCCATGTATAGGAGTGGTTGGCAGGCTGCAAGTGCAGCCTTTTGGAGGGGTACAGCTGCTCTTGTCCAGATGGTGAGATGATTTTGCAGCCCCTCTCTGCTTGGAGGCCAAGCCACAGACTCAGTGAGGCACAGGCAGAGGGAGAAGCCACCCTGGGTGTCCTGTACTGGGACAGCCAGACATTTAACCCATGCTCTTTCCTGAACAGGTCTCTAAGATGAATCCCACAAGCCACTTCCTCAGCACCACAGAATATGACTATGGATATGATGAAAACACTGCTCCGTGCAATGAAGGAAACAGCTTTCACAGGTTCAAATCCCTCTTTCTGCCAATCCTTTACTACCTTGTGTTTGTCTTCTGCCTTCTGGGAAACTCCTTGGTCCTCTGGGTTCTCCTGACCAGGAAAAGGCTGACGACCATGACTGACATCTGCCTGCTGAACCTCGCAGCCTCCGATCTCCTCTTCGTTGTGCCTCTCCCTTTCCAAGCCCACTACGCTTCAGACCAGTGGATTTTTGGCAATGCTATGTGCAAGATAATGGCTGGCATTTATTACACAGGTTTTTATAGCGGTATTTTCTTCATCACCCTCATGAGCATAGACAGGTATATAGCAATTGTCCATGCTGTCTATGCCATGAGGATCCGGACAGCCTCTTGTGGCATAATTATTAGTTTAATCCTGTGGCTGGTGGCTGGCTTGGCTTCTGTACCCAACATCATGTTCAACCAGCAGCTCAACATTGAGCAGTCTGTTCAGTGTGTCTCCACATACCCCCCAGGTGACAATACCTGGAAGGTTACTTCTCAGTTTGCCTCCAATATCCTAGGCCTCTTGATTCCCTTTAGCATCCTCATTTGCTGCTACGCCCAGATACTGAAAAACCTGCAAAAATGCAAAAATCGGAACAAGATCAAGGCAATCAAGATGATTTTCATCATTGTCATTGTTTTCTTCCTCTTCTGGACTCCCTTCAACATTGCACTATTCCTGGATTCCCTGCAGAACCTGCACATCATCAATGACTGCAAGGCAAGCTACCAGATAGCCCTGGCCCTGCAGCTGACGGAAACCATCTCCTTCATCCACTGCTGCCTGAACCCCGTGATCTACGCCTTTGCCGGAGTGACGTTCAAGGCCCATCTTAAAGGACTACTTCAGTCCTGTGGCCGTGTCCTCTCCTGCCCCACTGGAGGAGGAGCAGGGGCTGCTCAGTCGTTTTCAGTGCCCACGCAGCTCTCCGGCTGCTCCAACAGCACGGGGCTCCTGTGAGCCCACCTGAGCTGCTGCCTTCTGGTGCTTCTCGCACACAGCCCTGGAGGTTATTCCATGTGTGCAGCATCCTCTTGGGAGGACCAGTACATCTATGCCTCATATGGCATATGCTTGGAACTACGGCACAGTAATTGGCAATGTTAGTTTCCTAAGGGTGCCAGTGCCTTTCTAAGATGGTGACCCTGCAAGCTTGCTACGGAATGATTTTTAATTACATTTTAGAGCTCTTTTAATACATTTCAGCAAGCAGGGTGCTTCCTCTAGTACTGATTTTCTCCTCTGATCAAAGTCTTGCTTCTCCCTCACCCCCAGATCTGCTCTGCCTTGTAGAAGCTGTCCATACCCTGGGACAGGCATGGGACACCCCTTCAGGAAGCGGGGAAGGAGACAGGCATGAGACTACAGTCTTTGGTGGTGATGCCTTTGAAACCAGCAGAGCCCCTTATATGATGTCATCGAAGAAGGCTGGTAGTCTGCATCACCACTGGAGCTGTGGGACCTCCAGCTCTGTGCCTCCAGTGCTCACTGTTCATGTAAACACCACAAAACAGCATGTAGCACATAGACTCTGCCTCTTTTTCCATATATCATATTTTCTGCCATTTTAGAAATGTTTTCTTTGAATAAACATATTAACTGCACCTTTTTTGTCCTGGAAGTCATTCTCACAAGCCTAGATTAGGATAAGGAAAGGATGGTTTTAGTGCTTTTTGAACTGGTATCACGTAGAATACATCTGTTGGAATTGAGAGGCACTCTGGAGCTCTTCAGCAAAATAAACTTGCCTCCACTTTCCTGCAGAGAAAGATTTGTTCTTAAAATCTGAATAAAATCTCTGAGTGAAAAAATAACATGCTGAGATAAAATCATAGAACTACATAAGCAAGAACTACTTATTACCTTCTCCTCTTATGTAAGATAAAGATATACAGAAGAAGAGCTGGATCAGCCACAAACAATGATATTGCTCATTTGTGGCCACACACTCTAATTACCTGTAGTCCTTACACTAGTATCTTGGCTACAGAAACACTCTTCACATGGTCATCTTTCTGGTATCATAGTGTTTTGTTCTTCCTTATTAGAAATACATTATAACCCAAAAAACATTATCCAATGCAAACCCCAAATGCTTTAATAAATTAACCCAGAATTGAGATAAAAAAATTTCTGTGGTTTGCAGTTTTCTGCTGAAAACAGAAGTGGTGGAACCACCACTAATTCTGAAGTTGCCTGACATCAACTTTCTTTAAGAACCTGAAAACCTCAGAGGTTTGCTAAGACTTTGTTGGCCCTTGGATGAGTTCCATGGCCAACCTCTCTCTACCTCTCTATCAGCAGTTCCTTTCTTTCTCTGGAGCTAGAAAGGTGTCCTCCTCAGCTATCAGCTGGTCAGTCTGTCTCCCTTCCTAATGCATCATCCTGGTTTTCTTCTCTTTTGCACTGATTCTCAAGCTAGCTGATATATTGTGTTTTCACTTGTCACAGCTTTCTGATACAGCTTTTCCAAGTTGTGGCTGATGTTCAAAGCCTTTGGCCCTAATTTTTCTAGGCTTTTTCCTCAGGCAGAGAAAATGTTAGGCTATAGCCCTGAAGATATTCACTGATATCAGGGGAAAAAAAACCCACAGGCTTGTGGGGCTCAGACTTTACCTGACAGACTTTTCAATGAAATAAGTGAAGGGAGGGAAGTTGGAAGTGTCAGTTGTGAGCACTGCATATTTAATGTTTAATGCATTAACATACAAATGACTAGAAGATAAGAAATGGTCTCTCATTGGTGTGAAAAAGAGTAACAGACAGCAAACTGCTCCACTGTCCAAGGACAAGCCCTAGGAATATTGAAAATACAGTGTGACTTGAAGAAGTCTTGTAAAATGGAACATTAGTGTACAATCTTAGTTCCCTGAAGAAACATGCCAGTGATAGTTTGGTTGTGAGATTTCAGGTGAATCCAGGTGCACTTCAGGCAATACAAATACATTTTTTTTTGCTAAGATTTATGTAGGACTTTATCTCAGCATATTTTAGTACAACTTTGGCAGAAATACCAGATTTCCTTTGAATTCTCTTGCTCAAATAGCTCATCATTTGAAGTTATTATCACCCATTTGTGGCTTGCGTTTCTCTTAACGCTTACACAATCTCTTCCAAGAAGAGCAAACTAGTTTGCATGTTCTAAAGATACTGGCAGAAAACAACTACTGCAACGTGATCTGAGAGCTGCACAAATACAGATGGACTTGGCTTCGTGTCACACTTGCAAACACCGATACTGCTTTGCACAGTGGCACACAGAGCCCATCCACAACCGTTCAGCTAATAGCAGGTGTACAGTATCTTACTGGTGGACAAAGCTGTAAGCTAACTCTTTTGTTCCTGTTATGAAACAGCAATTAGTACTGCCTTAAAAAAAAAAAAAAAAAAAAGAAAGAAAAAAAGAGAGAGAATGCGGTAACATTTACTGCACCATAGTACAGAAGATACCACAGTGATCCTCATTTGGTGCGGATGAAGAACAGCACAGCCTGTGGTATCCCAGGCTCTGTTGTGTGGTTAGTTTGGTGTGGACTGTGAGAAAGGAGGATTTTCTGACTTACCTGAAGCCCAGTGCTTTCTTGTATTTTCTCGACAGAATTTGCTAAGGAAACAGTGTCTCCACCCTTTAAATAAAACCTGTTGGAAGATGCTCAGGGTCAGATGAAGTATGTCTGTAAACTGCAGTGTGGCTACCAGGCTGGCTTCAGGCTGCTGGACTCTCCATGGGGAGTTTCCTCAGAAATGTAGGATCCACCTGACAGGTGCCCAGGAGTGTGAGGCCTGTCTCTGAGATGACTGAAAACTATTTGGGGCTGGTTGTGTCTTTCGTATTCAGTTTCATTCAGCATTCCTGCAGATACCTGGGAAGCAAAATCAGGGAACCGTTACATTTCGGAGATGCCAAGTCCTGTGCAACAAATACTACAGGAACCCTCAAGCTTGTCACAGGACAGGTACAAGGGATTTAGACACTTAGGTCTGAATTTATCCTGCCCACCGTGAAGTCTCTACTTCTAGCATATAAATTAAGCACCTTCCCTTTCCACTTAAACTATATTTTCACACATGGCCTCTGAGGTCGTGTTCCTCATGTTCCAGGGCCCAATGTGATGACCAAGGACCAGCAGCTACAACAGATAGGAACCATATCCCAGCATAATACTTTGCTTTGGAGAAAAACAGTTCACAAGCTGGGTTACCCAAATTAATAGGTGTTTGATGGTGTTACTCATATTCTTGGCACTTCACCTTCCTCATTGCAAAAAAATTGAGATAATGGTGTTGATTCATCTCATAAATGTGGTGAGAAGACAAATACTGTAATATTGGTGAAGCACTCAGATATTACCCTGACAGAACTAGAGAGGTGATCATGCAGGAAAAGAGAAATTCTGCAGTCCAAGAAGGATCTGGGTAGTGTACATTAAATGGGGCCTGGTCCTGCATGCTAGTGAAGTGCAGTACAAGAATCCTGAGTAACCAGTTCCTCAGCTGGGAGGATGGCTCCTGCAAGCTGAATGAAGCATCACTGATGTGGGTACTTGAGGTTAACAATGAAGAGCAGACTGCATTGGTAATTCCTTCTGTAGTTCTTCCTGTGAGCAACTCAGAATACCTCAAGAGTATGTTGAACTCTCAATTTACTTACATCTCAGTTGCCAAGTCTTACTTCTAGAAGGCTCTGTGAAATACCCTAAGGCCGTGAGGAAGTACTGTGACACCTGAGCTGCTGGCAATGCAACTTTCATATACCATCAATAGAAACTGTGTTTTGCTTTTATGTGTCTTCCTACCTCTTCTAAAACACGGTGTACCTTCAGCACACCTGCATGGGTGTAACGACACAGGGGAAGAGGAGGGTGGCCTTTGCAGCCTTACTGCTGTGACATGATAGAGAGCACACACAGTTTTCATGGGCATGAGCAGCGTACAGTCTTCATAGTCTCCCAGTAAATCTGTTCCTGCTCCTGGGCAGGTCATCAGCAGAACTGGGTATTGTCTAGGAAGTTTCTGGGGCTACAGAGAGTCTTCTTCAGATGGTGATTCATTCTAGTCTGAGGTGGAGTTACCCTCTGCAAATACCTACCTCTGTCCTTTGACTATAGACCAGCCAGTACCAGTGAAGGGCAGGAGAGACAATTTCTACAGCCTACAGCCTTCAGTTTGAAGGAGCCTGGTATGATTTAGCTGTGAATAGACCTTGCAAAATCTTGTGTGGAACTCAGGAAGCCTGAAAACACTGTTCACTTGTCTTCAGCCTAAGTGCCCAGACTGGAGGCACGAAGAATTAAAACTCTTTCAAAAAATGTGTCCAAAACTGTGCTTTCTTTCTCAAATTGGAGGTAGTTGTGAGTCATGAGCCACTCATTCTGCATCACAAGGATCCATCAAAGTTGTCAAACTCAAAACTGCTGCTTACCTCACAGATTATGAAACTATCATGTAGGTCTTGCAAGGATGACTTCTTTTGTGAGCTTCTAGGACTGATCTGTGTAAGAGAGAAAATGAAAACGAGAATTTATCCATTCCTGAGAGACTTCAAATAATAGCAGTTCTATCAGTATACAGATACATGCTGGTTTGCATACAGTTTTTTCTCCCACATTTGTTTAGGAAGTACTCTCTGCATTAGCTGCTTGCTATACAAATAGGTCTTTATCCTCCTCTGTGTGTGAAGGAGTCAATCCCAAAGTGCTGCACTTGCTAAGCTTCCAAAACTTTTGCAATCATGAACAGGCTGGCTCTGGTAGTTTTAGCTGTAACTGCTTTTTGCCTGGGCAAACTGATAGAACAGAAAAAGAAGGAGCTTGGTGACTCCAGAAAGTCCCTAAAAAAGGAAATAGGAAGGGCTAGTGTCATAAGACAGGGAGAGAAGAGGGCAAGGATTACTCCTGGTACCCCCCAGACAACCACACCCACCTGCAGCCCCTGGGCAATGGACTCCAAAGGAGTCCCCATCTCAGAGCTGAGACAAGCCCCTTCTCCAAAGCAACCACTCCTCTTTTCCATGGGGCAGTGAAAACAAAATGCCTTAGGCAGGATTTTTGATCTTGCAAGCCAAGCGTTTGTTTACCAGGCATAGTAACTTGCAAACAAAACTGCTTAACTAGCAGCCTGTACATTGAGTAGGAAGAGATGTCCTCAGCAGCTTAAACTTGCAAACAAAACTGCTAAACTAGCAGCCTGTACATTGAGTAGGAAGAGATGTCCTCAGCAGTAAAAAACGTAATTTCTCAGATTCGGACAGCAACTCAGAGGGAGATGGTATAGAAAGAAAACGTGGGTTGTGTCTCCCTCTTATCCACTCTGTCCCTGTAGGGAAAGCCCCTTCTGATCAGGCTTGAAGGTTTTCAGTCGTTTGCTGTCTATATTTGTGGGAAAGTCCACACAGCCCCTTCCAGATCAACAAGAAATGTTTTTATTCAGAGACCCCTCTTCCTAAAGCCTTTCTTAGGTGCTCCTTCTGAAACAGCTCTGTGAGTCTCTTTTATACTCTCTGGAGCACATGTGGTCAGGTTATGTATTGCTGGTTTTACTGAAACCCCACATAGATTGTCTAGGAAATGATAATCCAGTCTTACAGTTTTTGAGGAACACTGCAGGAAATCACCCATCAGTCTTAGGTAAAATGGTCAACAGCTGCTGCCAAAAACCTGCAAATCTGACCAACGTAGCCTTGCTATAAAACTGTGCAAAGACTCCTCAGGGAGCAGACAAGTGGCCGTGTTGTTTGTCAGTCCTGGTTTATAAGGATCACTTATAAGGCATCAGTTGTGACTCCAAGCGCTGGAGGCTGTTGCAGTTGCATTGCCAATGGCATCACTGAAGCGAATGTTTTAAAACATAAAAGCATGACACCAGCCAGCACACTCGACTACATTTCCTGACTTTGAAGCAAAAATACGGTGTAACCACTTTCTGCTACTTTAATCTCTTTCTTTCTATGGCTTTCAATCCTGCGATGTCACCACTTCAGAAAGGAAATGGGCTGCAGGTTCCAGCTCACCTCATACAACAGCCTCATACAACACAAGTGCAAAATCATTACAACTGCCTTTGCAAAAACGATAATAGATGTTCAAGGGTGGTGGTGGTGGTGGTGGTGGTGGTCTACACCACAGTGCTCTGCCTGACCTAATTAGCTCTGAAACCTCTGGACCCTGACTTGTCTCCCTTCACAAGGCTCACCTAAGGTAAGCGTGATGCTGTCTAACCTCATGCTGCTTTGCATAGTATAAACATATCTTAATTTTGCTTACAGATTATTTTTCACTAGTGATGATGACAGGGAGAACCAGGTAGAAATTCTGTATAAGTCGGGCAGTGACAATGAAGATGGGTAATACCTTGGTAGTGTCGTTTCAGCCATCATTTTTGGAAGCCTGAATTTAATTTGAAAAGTGCACATTCTCTACACCAGGTATTTCTCACCACTTTTTGTTGAGCTGCAGAAGTGTCTAGAGCAGCTAGAAATACTTACTGTCCTGAGAATGGGATTTTATTGAATTTATTGAATTTAACCACCTGGTCTTAACCATGTGGAGATACAGTAGTTTGAATACTGACTGTTCCAGTTTCAGATGGAGCAGAACAAGTAGACACCCATAAAGTCCTCATCGTCATCAGACTAGAAACTGAGCATCTTCAGAAAAGAAGAACCATAGCCTTGATTCTTGTAATAAAGTTGGGCAACAGATCACACAGGAAGTGCAGTTTCCTATTTTCAGATATAGGGTTTAACTATGTGTTTGTTCACAAAGAAGAAGACACGATCAGACAATACAAGCTTGATAAACCAGTGAGTAGCTATTTTTTTTTTCCTTTTTTGACATGTAAATGTGTAGATATAGATATAGATATAGATATAGATATAGATATAGATATAGATATAGATA
>WUAM01000107.1:26246041-26258982 GCA_024336885.1 Actenoides hombroni | reverse complement strand
TGGGAGGTCGAGTCCTGCAGGGGCCCATCGAGAGCGACTGAGGGAAGAGGGAGATGAAAGAAAGATCTTGTCCTAAGTGCATTGATGAACAACACACCACCAGCACCCAGCAAAGAGCACAAACAGCCCAGACTCACCTACAGACATGTGCAAGACCTGCCTCACATCTGACTTCCCAGCAGCTCTGCTTATCCACAGCTGGTGCAGAGCTAACTGAACATACTGAGAAGGTCTGATAATAAAATTACAGTCCTGATAATAAAGTACTGATAGTTAAGTACCGATAATAAAAGTACAGTCCAGGTGCCTGCTGCCAGAGTGTGTCCCTGTGTTTGGGCTGCCAAGTGTCATAGCTACTCAGACTCTCTGTGGGGAGGCTCTCACACAGCTGGTGAGCAGCCAGCTGCCATAACTGTGGGTGGCAGAGGCCCTCTCTTGGTGTGCAACACTCTCTGCCACCTCACGGGGCTCCTCAGTAAACGAAACACCCAGCTACGCTTGCTGATCAGACTGAGCTCTGAGAATGAACAGCTATAAGCAATGAAATCTAACATTAATAGAGCCAATGAATCTGTGGGAACAAGGGACTATTTCTGAAGACGAGGCTGCCACAGGTTTTAGTCTTAAGTTGTTGTTGTTAGTTTAAACATTTGAGTCCAGTTTTGTGAGAGCATATTTCACAACCAAAAGCTTCATGAAAAATGGGTAAGTCCAACAACAGGTTTGGGACTGTTTCCCCTGTTCATACAGTGGAAGATTCCGAAAGGTTTTAGTTTCTAGTAGGATCAGGAACATAACAAACAGTGAAGAATGAAGCAGGTTTCAGAACCAAATCCTTAAAATGCCTGTTAATTTCAATCTGTAGATTGTTTAGGATTTACACCTTGAAATATTAATTTAACACCTTGTTTGAGGATTATAAGAATTCATTATAGAAGTGAATTTGGGGTTTTTTTGTCAGCAAAGTTGGGTAGCAATTAGGAGCTTGATTTAGGTGTAGCAGAAATGTTTTTAGAAGCAGCTCTTTCCACTGACCATATAATACAGTCCCTCAAGTAAGATATTGTGAACATACCCTTATAATACCTGACCATGGACGCTAATTTTGAGGTTGAGACTCCAGCCCTTAGAGAGCTCATTGGAACTGCTGATTAGGAAAAGAAGAGGAAGATTTATTGATCCCATGGAATAAAGACCTTGATTAATCCTTCATGAAAAGAAGGGCTGACAAGGAAAACATGCTGAGCTTTTAACTTTTTACTGTTTCTCCCCAGATCTGAGATGTAACTCAAGAGTTGGGATTTCCTTGACATCCATAAAGGAACAGCAGCATGCAAAGCAAGATATCTCATTGAGCTTTTGTCATTTTAAAATCTTTTAAGGATACTATTGACTGAGTGAAGGAAAAACATCCCTTTAGTGCCTTCACTAGGTTGATTGGATGAGATACTCCAGAAGCCTCCACAGAGATAAATGTCAAGGGGAGGCAGGGGTTTGCACTTTATTAGGCATCTTCTCAGGGTTTCTCTCTTGGGGGTTCTCAGGCATCTGATAAGGCACCATCTCTTTCTTGGTTTGTATCTACCTTTCCTACCTCCTGTGTGGTTTCTCTGATGTTTAAGAAGGATCTGAAATGTTGCTCACAGTGCAGCTTCAGTTTCACTCTAAAAGTCACAGGAATCAGCCACATGGAAATAAAATTTATAAGAAATCAGATTCTATCAGGCTTTTCTGAAGTTTGATTCCAAAACGTAAGCAACAGTGCTGCTTTACAAGAAGGTCAGACTCAGTATATAAACTAAGTCATAGCCTTATGAGAGGGATTAGAATAAAAAACACTGTCCTGAAAGACCAGGTTAGAGAAAAACAGAGTCAGTCAAATCTCCTAAAATGTAAGGACTGAAGCTCAGCGCAAGCCAACAGAATATGCAGGTAATTCTGAATAACAATGTAAGCTTTATTCAAAAGCTCCACTTTTTGTTTGGGGACAAAAAAACAGAGAAGAAATTTAATGATTGAGAAACGTAAAGGGCTGAAACTCATGTAAACCATTTTTGATTCAAAGAGGTTGTCCAAAAGAAAAAGAGAAAACAATGATATAAACCCCCCTCCCCCTTTTTCTAAAACTACAGCTGTGGGTTGTGAAACCTTGAGATCAGCTCCTAGGAGGATCCTCCACAATTTCAACATCTCTGCAAAGCTCACAGAGTTAGAAAAGTAACATCTGATGACCCATTTTTAGAAAAAAGAGAACTGCTCCTTGTTTTTTTTTTTAAATGAAAAAAAGATTTGTTTGCTGCAAGTTTTTAAACTGATACATCCTTCTTCATACAGGAAGAGGTGGTTTTGACCTTCTTCTTGTGACTGACAAATCGGTTTAGTGTTACTCTTGATGTAATAATCCAAGCCATCACTTGCACCATAAGATACATGGTAAGTCATCTTTGCTTCTTTTTTAAATTTAGTAGCTGCTGAGGTAGTCTAATGTCTGAGGTGAAAAATACCTGTGGTATCTTGCCAGTATGCTCACCTTTAGAAATGACCCTGGAGAATTACATAGGATATATTAAATGGAATACACTATTTTTAAAGGCCAGAATCACTAGAAGACTTGAGCAGAGGATGCAAGTGAGCAAAGAAAAAAATCTCTAGAGATTTATGTGAGTAAGAAATATAATGGAGTATCCCTCTCTGGTTTTTTCTCTGACAATACAGAGTGATGGAAATCTGGATTTTAAAACTGTTACTGCAAAGACAAAAGAGTTTACTTGAGTGAATAGTACTTATTCCTCTCACAGAGTGACTACAGAAAATCTGATGTTGTAAACACTCTGTCTCATGGAACCTGTTTACACACAGCATAGCTTAGCATTTTACCTCCATTTACGACGCTTTTTTTAATTGTTACCATATTAGAGCACTGTGCAAATGAAATGAAATTCACTTCAATCAGATCTTTGCCTCTTTAAAAACAGACAGCTCTGACCTGAAACTCAGCATGAAACAGTAACATGAGTTTGCTCAGCTTTTCTATTATGAGCTTTTCTCTTGAAGACTGCATGACTGCTATGCCTGCTAGTCCCGACCAGAGCAGCACAGCTTGTAGAGCGGATTGCAGCTTTCTAGAAATACCGCATTTATCTAAACTGCATTCAAAAGAATACAGACCTCTTTTTGGAATATCTTTTCTTCAGATATCTTCCAGGATTATATTTGGGGTTTCTTCCTAATGATCAGGAAACGTAAACCCAGCCAGATAGCTCTAATTAGGTAAACAACACAGGCTGATTAAATCAGTGAAGCAATCTAGTCGGTGGCCAACACTGTTTGCTACGGCAGTGAGAGTGTAGGATAAAGCACAAAAACACAATTCCTTTTTCTAGTTTCCAAATTATTATCTGTAGTTCTCATTGTTACCATTTGCTGGGTACTACACACAATTCAGAGCAGTCAGTACTACAGTAGTGCAGAGGGAGGCATGTGAAACGAAGGCTAGTCTTGAGGAATGGGGCTCAGTGAGAGGAAGGAACGGCTCAGAGGGGAGACCACAATTTAAGCAAGCAGAAAGGGTTGAAAGGAAGAAGATAAGATGCAGGGCACATGTGGTTGTCATTCCAAGAAGGCAGAGGAAAAGGAGGAAACGCACTGAGATAGCAGTTAGCAGGAAGCAGGGGCTGTTGTGAAAAGAATGACCACAATAATATCGAGGCAGTGTTTTCAGTAAAATTTGTGTGAATCCTATCAATCACATGGCTCATAAAATTCCAGTCTGGGTTTATGAGCCGTGTTTTTGCTCGTGTTTATGCACAAACATCACGCTGGTGTGCAGTGATCCAAGACAGGACGTGCTGGAACTGTCACTCTATTGCAGCCAGTTCCTCATCCTGCAATCCCAGTGTACAGTGTGGCTGACCGACACATCAGAAATGGGAATGTTTACCTAAACACAACAGCAGGGACTTGTACTGTCAGGGCAGGCACACAGATGGAGCAGATATAGCTGAAAGGAATACTAAATATTTGTGCAGTGCCCAAGTCTTGTTGTGTTCAGAAATAACAAAGTTAATGTTTTGGACCAAAGAGTGTTTTATGAAGGTGCTTCTTTTTCTGAAACTACTTAAAAAAACATAAACATTTAGACACTTTAAAATTAACTTCTTTTGCTGTCAATACACCTGAGCCATAGACACTTCCTCTGCCCACAAAACCATTATCTCAGAACTGTAATGACTATGCAGTCAGTATGGCTGCGGAACAAACCCGTTTCACAGAGTGCGAGAGCTTCCTGAAAGCCGGTCTTTGAGGAGTTTGACAGCACTTAGTTTCTGCCCAAGAAACTGTATCTAGGCAAAGTTGAGACCCAAACTTTTAAAACTTGCCAATTTTCTCTTATTCCTTGTTTTCCAGAATAAAACTTCATATCATACTCAACACGCTAAAGAAACGTCTGACCGTGGATGCTCAGTCTTACTATCATTAGGAACAGAGCTGACAGCCAGACTCAGGAAGAACTTGGGAAGGGGTGTGAAAAAGGTTTGCAAAAGCAGCACCTTTTTCTATTTACAAGGTGCAGATTTTGCTCCAGTAAAGCTTATTCCTTTTGGCAGATTCACATCTGCACTGTGCAGCCTAAAAATCCCTACCAGGAGCTGGCAGCTCAGGGAACACTCAGATCCTCCTTTTTAATGTCACAGGAAAGTGGTCCAGATGAGAACATCAGCGTCTTTCATTCCCCTTACTGCCAAGGCTGGAGTTTCCTCTACTGTAACATTCTTTTCTTCCTTTCCAGACAAACACACCATGGAAAACCAGACCATGGACTTCGCTGACTGGGCACTGACAACAGAATTCGACTACGGCAGTTCAACACCATGCCCAGGAACTGAGGAAAAGGACCTTGCAGCAAAACTTTTGCCACCGCTTTATTCTTTGGTGCTGATATTTGGCCTCACAGGCAACCTGCTCGTTGTCCTTATCCTGGTAAAATACAAGAGATTGAAGAGTATGACGGACATCTACCTGCTCAATTTGGCTATTTCTGATTTGCTGTTTATATTTTCTCTCCCTTTTTGGGCCTATTACGCTGCTCACGACTGGATTTTTGGGGATGCGCTGTGTAGAATTCTCTCAGGTATCTACCTCCTTGGCTTCTACAGCGGGATCTTTTTCATCATCCTCTTGACCCTAGACAGGTACCTGGCCATCGTGCACGCAGTGTTTGCTTTAAGGGCCAGGACAGTTGTCTACGGCATCCTCGCCAGTGCTGTCACCTGGGCTGTTGCTATTTTGGCTTCTGTTCCTGGGATAGTATTTCACAAAACTCAAAAGGAGAATACACATTATACTTGCAGTGCTCATTATCCAAATGATGCCACAATAAATTGGAAGTACTCTTATATTTTAAAGATTAACATTCTGGGACTCATTGTTCCAATGATCATTATGATTTTCAGTTACTCACAAATTCTAAAAACATTATTGAGAAGTAAGAATGAGAAAAAACAGAAGGCTGTCAGACTTATTTTTGTGATCATGATTTTTTACTTCGTCTTCTGGACACCGTTTCATGTTACTTATTTTTTGTATACATTTCAAAATTCACTTTTCCTCACAAATTGTGAAATCAAAGGTCAACTGGAGAAAGCAATCCAAGTGACAGAAACAATCTCAATGATCCATTGTTGTATCAATCCTGTGATCTATGCATTTGTTGGAGAAAAATTTAGGAAGTATCTTTATTGCTTTTTCCGAAAGCATGTCGCAGCCCATCTCTGCAAAAAATGTCCAAGTCTTTATCGGGAAAAATTAGAAAGAGTTAATTCCACATTCACACCATCCACTGCAGAGCACGATATTTCTACTGGACTGTAAAAATATATCAAAAAAATCATTAGTAAATGTTGCATCACTCATTTTGCCTTAAGGACTGCCTGACATTATTTAAGATCTTTAAGTCAGCCACTACTGAAAACTGCACGACCCTCAATTCCTGTGGTTAACTGATCCCTTTGGTTACAGCATTTTTCTTGCTTAAACTAAGAGAGCACCATAGCTGCAGGACATCAAGATTTGAGTGGGGCCCAGAATAGTATGATTCTCTTTCTTCACCCAAATTCTATCAAATGAACAAATGCCAGTGAGATTCACCTGGGTGGAAGACAATATTGAAAAAAACTAAGGACCAATATGTCATTTCACAAGAGCCATTTACTGTTATGTGAACATTGTTGATGTACCTGTTTATTACTCAGCATTAATGGAGGACCTTTTGGAAGTGACCATAGTCCTTCTGCATCATGGTTAGACATTTGATAGGGAGATACTTTTAGTTTTCTTCATTCCCCCCCCCTTACTCCTTATTTTCGCTACATCAATAAAAGATGTTTCCATAAAAAGGAATTTGAGGATGAATATGAGATATAATAAGATAGCATCTCTCCTGTAATTGGAGAATCAACTGACCTTTATCTTACTGAGGCCATTTAATGCAAGGGTTTATCTGTTAGCTAATAACATAGTAACTTTTAAACGTAATCCTTTTGACTATAGGCTAAGTTATAGCATTTTGATTTTATTTCTTTAATTTTATGTCTGCCGTATCACTCTACAGTTGCTAATGTTTTCCAAAGTAGGCTTTTAATCAGCAACATTGTGATTTTTGTGGCTGCAATTTGGCAAGTAACTGTGCACACCAAATCTACTGACTGCAGAACAAGATGACAATGCCCCTCAAAAAAACATGGGCTTGTTTCTGACAAATTGCATCTCTCCAAGAAAAATAGTGCTTATCCAACAAAAACACATCAGCAAAGACCTGCAAGTCCAGAATGAAAATTACTTTGGTATTTGCTATGTAAGGTATTTTAGGAAAGAAATATCAGTACTGTTTGAAGGATTTTGGAGACCATGAGCACAGTATTGAGTGGAGGCCTCCCTAGTTCTGGACAGTTAAATCCTGTGTGGAGAGGAAGCCTTTTGGTGGCAGATGCCACAAGTGTATCAGGCTGGGCTTCTGCATGAGAAAAACTGCTCTTCACACACACAGTGAGATGATGTTTGGGCTACACTCCCAGGCTGACAGCAGCCTTGGACCTGCAAAAGCAGCCAGCTGTGGAGGAGGCATTCCCACTCTGCCTCCCCAGGAGAGGAGTGCCCACAGCCAACGGGTGCTGCAATTAGGACTGCGTGCTAATTGAACACTTGAGACCAGTAGTCTACTGGCATCCTATGGCCGCGCATTTATGCCATTATTGAGAAATTCCCTGTAAAATAAAGTGGTATTCTAGGGACACAAGGATAGCAAAGAAGAGGAGGGAGGGGCAGAGTAGAGAACTTGTTTCAAACTATAGGGAAATGAAGGTGAGCGGTCCTATTGCAAATGAGCGGTCCTATTGCAAATGAACTGTCCTGCTATTTTTCCCCGTTCACTTCAAAGGGCACCACTCACACACGTAAGGCCTTGCTCCTGGAAATCCACACTGCTTAACATGAGGCACGTGATTCAGATGCTTAAATTAAGAGGAAATTTCTTCAAGGTCTCTCAGTGGTGAAAAAGAGATGCCCGAGTCAGAAGCGGACATGATTTCAGTGGCCTCTGGTGAAGGTTACCTGTCTGACCACAGAAGGAACCTGGCAATGCCACCCTCTCAGGTTAGGTACCAGATGCTTTAATCTAGGTGTGCAAATACTCTTCCCCCTCTAGCCTTAGAACATCAAGGCACTGCTTCCATTAGTTGTTAGCTTTTATCCTATCAGCTATTATAATCTGACCTAGTGAGGTTAATAGCCACAGGTAGACTTAAGACCAAAAACTACCCTCACAGTAAATCTCCTTGCTTGGAAATCATATTTTTTTCTTTCTTTTTTACTGCACTAAAATGAAAGCACTTTTTAAATATTAAAGCATAAATTTGTTCAGTGTGATACAAATCCTAATGTAACTGTGGTATTTCTAATGCTGTGTTTTATTTTAAATTCTTGTCTTGTTGGAATTACATTTCTTCTGTTTTCATGTTAATGCAGTGAAATGAATAAAATCTGTGTCTGAAAAACAATGTATATCCTGTAGCCCATGTTCTCTTCTGTAAACTAAAAGACATCTGCTCTGCTCTCAGAATGGAGGTGGCAAAAAGGTGCAACCGCGGACTTACACACTCCAGAGAAAGAAACCACACCAACCAAGCAGAGAACTGTCTGCCCAGCCCAGAAGCCATGGGACAAGATAAATTCTATAGCCACTGCCTTTGTTCTCCAATTTTCATTTTCTATTTTGTGCTGGCAGGAAGACAAACAAACTAAACCTAAAGATTAGCTTATTGTTAGACTCTTTGGTCCTTTCTTGTAACTTTGCACTAAGACAAGCAAGGCTCTGGATACTGTGGCAGATTTTCAGTGTTAATCAGTCAGATGTGGCTGCAGCATGGTGTAGCTACAGCCCAGGTCGCTCCAAATGAGGCTAGCAAGACTTCAGGCAGTCTGGTCACAGTGGATGGAGCTGCCCATGGAGAAGTTTTAACAAGATCCCCAGTCCCTATGGAAAAGAACACAAGTGCCCTTGGCAGAGAAGGGGCAGGTAGATTTTACATAGGGCAGACATTCTCAACTCAATTTACATACTGGAGACACAACTCAAGCTCTGCAGGGACAAGCATTGAGAAGAAGATACAGCTTGTGTGTGAGAGCTACAGAAGCAGGCAGATACACAGCAACTGTGCGAGGAACTAGAGCAGCGTTAACAAAATGGCAAGGACACCAAGATTGTAATTACAGAAGAAAAGAAACTAACACAAGGAAGAACCACTTCAGTGCTTGGGAGGCATCTGAGCCGCTCTGGTGAGATATGAGGAAACGAAAGCAAGCATTTGAGAGAATGTAAAACTAACACCAGAACACCCAAAAGATTTAAACCAGGACCTTTGTGAACACTGCATGTAAATAGTTCCTTTACAACAATTGTTGAACAGCTAAGTGAAAATTGTTACAAGTTAAAAAATTTGGCACTGTGTAGGGATTGATAAGAGTAGGACAGAAATAGTTGCTAGCTAGAAGTAGTTGTGCTAAGGCCTGCAAGGCCGAAAATCAGCCAACACTGCCCTGACCTTGAGGAGATAAGACTGAGGATGAGAAAAGCAGGAGCACCTGGCAAAACAGGAGGATAGGAGGAGAAAAACAGGGTGCTGAAGGAAGAACACCACAAGAATTGCCAGCCAATTAAAAAGTGTTTGAAGTGCACGTGGACAGACTCTGGGTTTGAGTGTGGGGCCAATGAGAAGTGCCCTGGGTGTGTGATCAGTGTTGTCTCGTGTATAAATATGGCCTGGTGCACTTAATAAAGCCACTTCTGATTACACCCATAGTGGCTGTGCTGTCGGAGTCCGTCCCTGCACACTACAGCACTGAACTTCTGAAGAGATGATGCCTTGACTGGGCTTTCAGCATGCCTATGAAAAGAACACCCATGTGCCATGGACAGCCCCAAAACCACGCAAACAGTGGAGTTTATGCACAGAACAGAATGGAGTCCAACCTTCCTGTTCGGAGATGCTCAGAAGCATGTGGGGAGGGATGTCCCACACAGCAGAAGATAACTCTACCAACGGTCAGGCAAACTTCCTCAGGAGCAAAAAACTGGAGCAAACATGCATGTTTGGTGTTGGTGAGTGCTGAGCAGTTCTCAGAGCCAACCACCACATCTATAATCATGGCACTGGCTTGTCTGCAGTAAGTATAAAATGGGCAAACACAGAAATAGCGAAACTTCTGGTAACCAGTGCAGAGGGATGTTCCTGTCATAAGACCTTCTTGTTTGTTAACCCAGCTGTGACCTTACATGTACATATTTTAGATAAGATAAAGGTAATTGGAATAAAAGAAGGGGAGTAGATAGAAATGGATAAATAGGAAAAAGTAGTGGCAAAAATTACTTTATTAGCTTTAACAAAGTCATAGCCAGAGTAGTGGGAAGATCAGCAGTAAATACTTCTAGCAGAATGTTAAAAGATTTAGGCAAGTAAGAGAGATTTTCAGTTATGAAGCTCCAAATCAAACATCATTCCTTCCAGTGAAAACGACAAAATAGTAAGGAAGAACATAAGGACAAATTTACATAGTATCTTGGTCCAGTTAACAAAACCCATGGAAATCCACTAGTGCCAGGAAAATTACATGATGCTGACCAGGTTTAACAGCCCAAAAGGAAGATACTGCTCATTTTGAAGCTTAAATTTGCTGCTGTTTTCAACCACAGATGCCTGCTGGCTTTCTCCCAGTGGGTACTGATTACCATAGCCTCAGGAGCAATACACCTCAGCACAGGAATAAAAAAAATAAGCTAGCAGAGGAAACCAAACCAAACCAGTAAATTCCGACACATTTATCAATACCAATCAGGCCAAAACAAAGCAGGATGTTTGTCTAGAAATAAGGGGTGAAGACACAGTTTTATACCCATATTCTGGCGACACTTGCCTATTAGGAGCTGTACTTGGTTCAGAAAATGGACTGGTAGGGAAAAGAAATATCGTCTAAGTTTGTGTAACTGCCAAGCCGTTCTGTAATTGCCGTGACAGCGAGAGCAGTCTTGGTTTGAGTGGTTTAAGTCTGAAATGACTGATCCTGAGAAGGTGGGGCCACAGCGTTGGACTGCAGGAGGGCAGCATCTCCAGATACACAGGCCAACGTGCAAAGCGGCACAGACCTTCCAGCGACAACTAGCTTTGCAGAAATGCCTACAAGGTTGTGCCAGCAGGACACGAAGCATACCACACTAACAACACAAGCTGTCCTGGTGCCAGACTGTCTGAATGGAAGCCAAGTGGATAGAAGTGAAGGAGCAGTTTGGTCACGACTTGCAGGGATGCTAGCATGAGGTACGGACATTACAGACTACACCTGATTTTTGGCACCCAAAAGTACTTTCTGGTTCCGGGGTCCTGGCACGTACCTTGTCATTGCACAGACCCTGCCCATCCCTTTTGTGACCTTGTTTTCACTGGGAAGAAATTTGGTGTGTGATTTTCCCAGCCTGCCTGCTCTACAGTCCAGGATTTACACGTACACCAAGGAGTATTTCTGACTTACAGCTGAGATAGCCCCAGACAGCACCTCTAGACCTAGAATTTACATACTATAAATGTACCCCAAACCAGTAAAGTGTGAGAATTACAGATCTATGTAAAAATGAGATTCTGAGAGCTAAATATTTTTCAAATGCATAGCTATGGCCCAAAAGTAAAATCTATTGTACCATGACAACCTCTCATACACAAAACAGGGCAGAACACATCAGAAGTCTGGATAAAAATGGTAGAAAGAAGCAATGTTCTCCTCTTCCTCTCTGCATGAGGAAACACAGCTAGTTCAGTAACAGCAGCCTGGGGAAAGCCAAAACAAGAACAATATCTTGACAATGGAATTAATATGTGCTGTGATGGATAATTGTGTACACACAAGATCGACAAGAGAGAAATAAACAGAAAAGAGAATCATAATGAGGGAATACCCCCCTCTTGGTTTTACTGCCAGTAGAAAAACGTGTGAAACAGTACGGTTAATCCAGATAAGAAATGACAGGGTTTGTTGTGTGTAACCCAGCTTCCTAGAACCTGTCAAATATGTAAAATGGTTTGTTGTGTTTTTTTCCACTGGTCTCCATGATACAAATTTTAGGATGTGGTACCTAACATTTTTTCCTTTATTCTCCTCAAAAGAATATATCTCACAGAGGTAAGATTAAGTGATTTTACAGTGGCAGCAAAAGATCAGTCACAAGAACTTGAGAGCCCAAAAGAAAAGGCTGATAAGAAAAAAACCCAACCCTAAGCAACTAAGTAGTTTTAGGTGGATGTCTTTATTCAGCCTCTTCAAAACAAAGACATTTAACTATCACTGATGAAATAAAGTATATGTTAATACTAATCAGATTTGGACACGGATTTTGCGAGTGTAACAAATAGCAAAATGAGAGATAATTAGAGGAACCAATGGAAAAATAAATGCATCCAGTCTGTGTTCACACATCTTCATTAGCTCTCTCCTCCAGATGAAAAGGATGATCTGCTTTGCTGTGGTTACAGCCTTTGCCGACAGTTCTGTGCCTTACGGATTGTATCTAAGAAAGGTATCTGACATTCTGACCCAGGCCTTAACTTGCTCAGTTTTTCCTCTTCAGGTGCTGCAAGTTTGTGATAAATTGCATTTTCAAATTTCTGTACTCATAATTCTGCTTGATGACATTTGTAAGTCACACTGGTATGTGAGCACCTGGTATGTGTCCCAGTAGGTGTTTGGCTACTGGTGTAGACTTCACGTAAATGATAACATCTCCTTCTGGGAGTGCCCTATCACTTCAGTAATGGAGAATTCAGTGAAATGGCCTGATTATGATGAAGATGAATCATCTCATCAGTCACTAGATCGAAGAGATTGACGAATGCAGTTGGAGTTGACAGTGTACATAGCTGCATGCTTGCTGAGTACATCAACTTGAGCCCCACGGGCAAGGGATGAAACCCACCAGCATTGCAGGAATGTCTTTATGGAAGGAAAGAGTGTCAAACCACTAAACTCCTACTCATCTCAGAAAGTAAAACCATGAAAGGGAAAATTCCAAGCTGTAACAACCGACTGTATCATGCCTTTTATTACTGAACAACAAAGTCAATTTCTTGATAAAACGACAAGGTTCACCCATAGATAAAGTTTCTTAAACTCTATCGGAGCTCCTGGCACGCAGCAGGACATGACTTCAAAGAGATGCTGAGCAAGGGATTGAGAAAAGCTGAAAAAATCAGACTTGTAACAATGGATGTGCTGCTTGCATTGTCCATGCCTCAGTGTTGATGCACACACTAGATGGAGGCAATCTGAAGGCAGCAGGAAGGAGAGGGTGATGCAGCACAAGGTGGCCAGTCCCAGACTGCTGTGATGGAGCTTCAGACTGG
>WUAM01000107.1:26219048-26245941 GCA_024336885.1 Actenoides hombroni | reverse complement strand
ACCTGGGCTGTTGCTATTTTGGCTTCGGTTCCTGGGATAGTATTTCACAAAACTCAAAAGGAGAATACACATTATACTTGCAGTGCTCATTATCCACCAGACTGGCAAGATGTATGGAAGCAATTCCTGACCTTAAAAATGAACATTCTGGGACTTGTCATTCCAATGTTCATTATGATCTGCAGCTACACACAAATTATAAAGACATTATTGCAATGCAGGAATGAGAAGAAACATAAAGCAGTCAGGCTTATTTTTATAATCATGATTGTCTACTTTTTATTCTGGACACCATACAACATTTGCATTCTCTTGCGTGATTTTCAAGGCCTATTTTCCATCACTACTTGTGAAGTCAACAGTCAACTGCGCAAAGCAACCCAAGTGACAGAAACAATCTCAATGATCCACTGTTGTATCAACCCTGTAATTTATGCCTTTGCTGGAGAAAAATTTAGGAAGTATCTTCGTACCTTTTTCCGAAAGCAGATTGCAGTCCACTTCTCTAAATACTGTCCCGTTTTCTACGTTGACACAGTCGAACGAGCCAGCTCCACATACACACAGTCTACTGGAGAACAAGAAGTTTCTGCTGCGCTGTAAATTGTGTCTAGCGAAAAGGTGGAATTGACTTTTGTGAAGTGATGAAAAGCCTGCAGAACCTGCCCTGGATACCGGCTTTAAGGCAGCTACCAAAGATCATGGAGTACAGATTTATCAAAGCTGGTATTTCCTCCTACATTTGGGTTATTTGTACATAAATGAAAAGGATTATCAAATTAGCTACCTAGGTATGTCAACGTGGGATTCTGTAGGGAAAAGAAGTGAAAAGAGAATGTAAAAGCAGACTTTTGTAGCATAGGGCCCAAACGCGCACGAAGACTGAGGGCCAAAGTTGGCAGGCTCATAAACTGTTTGATTTCAAAGTGAAGTGGAAGTGAGAGATCGACACCAGCTCTTTGGAAACATCTCTCAGCTGTACCTTACACAAGATACCTCGCTCGTTCAAACTCGGTCTCAGTCACATCGTTTACTGCCCTGGTTGCCTATCTCCAAATAATGCTTAATCACTGAGCTCTGTCATACAGAATCTTTACAAGTACTGTGGGAAAATTTTACACATTTAGAAGAGACTTATATTTTGAGGTCTATTTTCCTTTGTGCATGGTTGAGTACCAGCCTCGTGGAACTTTCTCATAATAGCTTTAACTACTCGGTGTTCATATCTAAGGGACTTGAGAGCTAGATATTTCAGCAGCCTCTCTTTTAACCAAATGCTGTTTTATATGCTATACATACTAAAAAGCTAATATAATAACCTACTGTTGATCAGAAAAGCAATGTATTTACAGTATTTTAGAAATAAAATATTGCACGTGGAGCTTTACTCAGGTTAGATCAAATGTGGACAAGGAGTCAACAGGGTTTTAGATTTTTAGTGCAGAGATTTTGCTTGCCGTTTTTCTAGCCTACAGAAGAGGAAAACTTCAAAATACAAAATGAATGCAGTCGTAATGGCTGTGAAACCGCAACAGCATGAGGTGTGAAAATGATTCTGAACATTCAGGGTTGACCCAGATGTTTTTAGAGATAAGCACACTTTACAGACATTTAAGTGATCAAAACATAGGAATAAGTAAAAAATATTCACTGTTCTACAGAGTCAAGGGCATCGAACATCTCTTGTTTTTGTTTTAGAAGCAGGTGTCTTTTGAGGGCTATGACAATGTTTTTTTCTGCCACTTATGAGTTTTACAGAGAGCAAAAGCTTCCATAATTAGTAAGACTGGTAGTCAAATATGACTAGGCTTCTCCTTAGACCTCAGATCCTGCAAAGCACTTGAACACGTAGAAAAGATGAAATAAATATGAGCATACTCACATGCTTAAGATTAGACCATAATCATACTCCTGAGTTTAGGCCAAGTTGTCCTTTCTAGCATTTCTTGTATTTCCCTTAAGATACACGAGTTTGGACAACTCTGGCAATAGGAAATGAAAAGGGAGTACTTTGATTGATTACCCAGCAGGGCAATTTCTGTTTCCCAGCCCCTTTAGACAGCCTTTTAAATAATATTTTCAAAGAACCAAATGCTTCAAACAGCCCCAGAGAGATTTTACATTGCCAAGTGTGCATGAAAGCAGGAAGTGAAATAGGGAAATCCTTGCTTATAGAACCACTTGCTTTAAGTTATCCAGGTTTGTGACATTAAGCACTGCTTTTGGACTGCATTCACATGGGAAGTATAACAAAAGTAGAATACATCTTCTCATCTACAATATTTTCAGCTGCACACTGTTTTTTAAGACCCTGTGCATCGGTTACTTTCTGGACTTCACATTCCTTTTAAAGCAGGTAACTCTCTCAGTATAAGCAGAAACTGGGTAATTTCAACAGAAAATGGAAAAAAAAAAAAAACATTCACTTTTAAAAAGATATGAAGTTACATGCAGCAACTTTGAGATAGGCTGGCTTTTTTTCTTCCTTCTAGAAGACCTTTATGAAAATAGTTTTATATTTTATTCTGTTCTTGACAGGAACTTTCATTTGGCCCTTAAGACATCTTGCTTTTAAGAAGTTACTTTCTCTGGAGGGCTTTGATGCCCGGCAGGGCATACCTCCTGACCAGCCCTGCAGGAGCAAAGTACAACAACCAAACCTGCATGAGCATACCAATGGGCTTTCTGAGATGCATGCCAAAAAGCAGCTCCAACCCCTTCCAGTGTTGTATTCTACAGCATGGATCTTCCAAGAGACATGTAGCTTCCAAAGGGAAGAGGTGGAACTTAAGATACTGGCAGCCCAGTGGATCAGCAGCTTATCAAGAGTTTCTATCACTTCACCAAGAAGGGCCCACGCTTCAGTGAATGAGAACAAGCCAGATTTCAGCTGCTGTAGTGAACTGTGATCCATGATCGAGGAGATAAGAGAAAACATGGTATTTGATAGCACTGTTGGTGCATTCAGTTAAGGACTCTGCCAGTAGATTGTAATAGCATCTTATATTATGCAATCCATTACTGTTGGTTAACTTTTGTGTGTTAAGACTTTTTGATCCTTTTCCCCCTGCCTCTCCTTTTTATTTTAGAATAGCCCAGAAGAACGGAAAAGGAAGAGAAATTCTTCTTCTTAACAGGTTTCTATGATGCTGAAAGAGCAGGCAGGAAAAGTTCAGGGTTTTACTAGTGGACCAAGAACCACCATCATCAAATAACACAGGACCATCAAGATAGCTCCAGTATTCTTAACTGCTTGTCACTAATAATCTAATAATAAATATGCTACTTTGGTTGTCATTATATTTGGTTTTGTTTATTCTTGCAGATGGGAAAAGGACTCTCTCACACAATTCACTTAGAACCTAGAGATGTTTTTAAAATAAATATGCATACAAAAGAATTTGTAGTGTGTTCAGGATTGCCCTACTGATGGAAAAGCCAACATCTAACAGTTACAGTAGACTTGTGCACACGCTTCCCTCCAGCTCTTAAGGTTATGGTGCCATCGTGTGCCCACACCGTAGAGCTTCACACCACCAAACACTCACTACGTCAGCAATGCATTTGGTGCTTTCCTCTTTCAAAGCATTCCTTTTCCTAAGAGGATCTTCTATCGAAATGGTCATCTCCACTACGGGCAGCATCAGTATCATGCAAACAGCAGCAAGCCTTAGAAAACACTCATGACAACTAAGAATGAAGGTGCACTGGATGAGCGGGCACGGTCACCTTCTGATGACTGAGGCAGTGTGATATGGGAGAAGCGAGGGGTATTTCAGTCCCTGCACAGGTTTTGGGTGCACTCATGTTGTCTCCATTCCAGCCATCGTCTCTCGCAGAGAGCATCTGACATTCTTGCACATAGCCTGGAAGTTACACGCATAAAAATACATTCCCTTCTGTCTTTCCTTGGGAAAGATTGGAAGGATTGAAACTTGGATGGAAATTGGATACTCGTTCTTCCAGCCTCTCCTAGACCCTGGTCACAGAATCCCAGCATGGCAGGGGTTGGCAGGGACCTCTGGAGGTCACCTGGCCCAACCCCCTGCTCCAGCAGGGTCACCCAAGGCAGGGTGCCCAGGCGGGTCTGGAGCCTCTCCAGAGGAGACAGCTGGCAGCACCCATACCCCACGCCTGCTGCAAGTGAGGCCCCTCGATGCACTCGGGGGTTCTGTGGAGAGCGGGTGCCGCGTGCGGGGGATGCCGGGACCAGAGATGTGGTTCCCAGACCGGAGAGGCATCTCCTCCAGCTCACCGTTCGCTAAGGCTCGCCCGGGCACCTCGCTGTCTTCTTCTCGCCTCCAGCGCCGCCGCAGCAGGGGCGAGGAGCTGAGGGGTCCGCACCGAGAAGGGACCGGGTGCGACCGGCCGCGGGGACACACGGGCGGGAGGACGTGGCCGGACACACCTGCCTGTTACAGCCCGCCGCAGGTCGTCACAGGTCACCTCGCATCACCCCAGGTCACCCCAGACCACAAGCGGCCGCGGCCCCTTCCCGCCTTCCCAGGACGCGCGAGCGGCCCGCACGCGAAACGGGTGTGAGCAAAGAGCGAGCGCGCACGCGCGGCCGGCCGCGCGGTGACGCGGACCCGCCCTCACCCCTGGCGGCGCGTGCCCACCCCCCTCCCCCCTGGCGGCCCCGCCCCGCGCAGGCGCACTGCGGGCGGCGCCGGTTTCCCGCTCCCTGCGGAGCCGCCGGGTGGTGGGTGAGGGCCCGGGATCGGCCTGATCGGGGGCCTGTCCCCGTCCCCATCCCGCCGTGGGGCCGGGGCCGCGGTGGGTTGCTTGGTTAAACCGGCAGCGCCGAGCACCCGCTGCCGAGCAGGGGCCGGTGGGTGCGCGGGAGATCCGAGGTGGGCGTGTCCAGCGGCCGCGGGGCCCCGGCATGAGGAGGGACTCTGTGGGGAAGGGGCTTCCCGGCGGGCCCGGCCTCCCCTGCCCCTGTCCGGCGGCAGTCGGCGCCGAGAGTGTGGGGCGTGGGGCAGGCCGGGGGGCCGGCGGGAGTGGGAGGGGGGCGAGCGGGTCTCGGCAGCTGCGGGAGGGGGGCGGTGCGGTGCTGGGCGGCGCGTCCCTGCGCGGTTCCGGGCTGCGCCGAGCATGACGGGACGCTCACCGGGCTTTGCTTCTCAGTTGAAGGATGAAAGGTGGTAAGGAGCCGTCTTTTGTGAAATTCATAAAGTCTTCTGGAAACTCGGAGTATTTCTTTAAGGCTCTGGAGGTAAGTGGGTGTGACTGCCATTCTCTGGGCTTGGTGGATTATCTAATTGAATTATTTCTGCGGCTGACTTAGAGGTAGCTTATGTGTACACATCTGGAAATAAAGCTGTTTCTGTAATAGATGTGTTCAGTAAACTTTGTTCAAGAACAATTTTTTTGGAAGAGATTACTTCTGGAACTTCAATGCCTACTGACATGGAATCGTAGAATCATTTAGGTTGGAAAAGACCTGAGCTTATCAAACCCAGCCATTAACATTTAGTGAAGTCATATGTAGCTTGGGAGATCTGGGTGCTGATCGCACATCTAAGCACTAAGCAAGCTTCAGAAGGACACTGTGGATTGTTTTCTATCTTGAGAGGTTCCTGGGAGCCAGTGGTACTGTGTGGCAGGATCAGGTCATGTGAATTTGGTGAGCATTTGAAGTCCAAGTGTTGTGAAGATTTGAGGGAGTGAGGGGGGCACCCATGAGGTATTTCAGTCCTTTGTTCTGTCAGTAGCTTTGTTGTGAGCTGTTTCACATAGGTATACTTGTATTGTTTCCACAGGATTAGCTGTTTGTGATGTTAGTTAAATGTTGTATGTGCTGTTTTCCTGCAGTCTATAAAAGAATTCCAGTCAGAAGAACATCTCCAGATCCTTGAAGAAGAAACAGCACTTAATATAAAAGAAAATGATAAATCTCTTTACATTTGTGATCCTTTTAGAGGCGTCGTTTTCAATCATCTCAAAAAGGTACGCTCTCTATGACCTTACTGCTAGCTATATTCTTTCTTCTCTAGAAGAACTCCCTTGTGTCCATACGTACACTCTGTGTGGCACTGAATGTAGCAGTGTGAAGCATTCACAACAAAATCTTTAAAACTTCACTGCATCCTCGGCTTAGGAAAGAAGATGAATAGCAAAGCATAAGGATTGTTTTTAAGTACGTAGCAAAATAAATAGTATGATCCACGCCGACTCTGCTGGAGTTGGTCACCTGGCTCTCACAGTTTTTTACCTCCTGGGTAACATGTAAACTGGTTTCATTTGACCTGCACATCGTCCAGCAAACAAAGATAGGCTGGCTGGTATTCTCTAGCATGGTAACTACAGCATGTGCTGCTTCAACCCACAAGGATTGTACTGGAAATCTGCAGCTGAAACTAAAACCAAAGCTCTCTGCTATCTGGAGATGATGGAGGATGAGGACAGACCAAGGCACTTGCCTGCCTCATGATTCAGAGACAGGGAAAGCCTTCCTTCCACCAGTGTACTTTCTACTAATTTTCTTTTTGTTTGTTTTTTTTTTCCCTGTTACTTTATTGCAGCTCAGCTGTAGGATTGTTGGACCACAAGTAGTCCTGTACTGCATGCAGACCCAGCGCTGCGTCCCGAGAGCTGAGTATCCTGTGTACAACATGACCATGGCCGATGTGATCGTATCCTGTACCAGCCTTGAGAAAGATGTCAGGGTAATGCATGGAGAAAACAATTGGGTTGTTCAGCTGGGTGTTGTCGATGTTTGCTTCAGGTGGCTCACGACTAAGGCAGCGTTTGTGCTGTGTATAAGTCTGACTGTGTCTGTGTCTGGATATATCAAGTCTTCCTATAGTTTGTAGACTGTGTATTGTTTATGTAGAGTTGTAGGGAGAAAGCAGGAGTCTTTATATATAGTGTATACCTGTGTATGTAGTGATCTATGCATGCACATGTATGTATTACATAAGCACACACATATATAATCATGTAAGGTTTCAGCTATATTAATATGGGAGTAAATGTATGTTTTGGGGAATTTTATTAACTGATGATATGGATCACTTACCTTGCTAATTTGTCTGTGGCTATAATGCTGCAAATGTGCTCTACTTTCATTTACTCAAAACTACATCATAAAGATTACCCAGTCAGCCGTGCTTTAAACAGTTAACCCTCCAAGTTTACATTTTATTTATTCTGATATCTCTTTCAAATTTAGACTACCTAAAATGTCAACCATCTGTAAAATTTTCCTCATGCAGTATGGCTGTAGTATTTTTATTGAAGGTACATATTATGTTCAGCTTATCGTAAATGCAAATAAAATGGAAATTATATTTGGTGGGTTTTATGGCTTCTATATATACCGTTTTCTATTTTTGGATAGGTTTTTTTGAGAGAAACCATGGACAATAGAAATCCATTGATTTTGCTTTTTTTTAAGGTGAACATAAGTGTGATGTAGGTTCTTTCTGGTTTGGTTTTTTTTTTTTTGGTGGGTTTTTTGTTTGGTTTTGTTGTTGGTGTTGTTGCTTTTTGGTGATGATTTTCTATAATTTTTTTTTTTTTCCCCTCACCCAGGAAGAAGTTCATCAATATGTGGAGAGGATGGGTGGACGTGTGTACAGAGACCTCAATGTGTCAGTAACTCATCTGATAGCTGGAGAAGTTGGTAGCAAGAAATACTTAGTAGCTGCTTCTCTGAAAAAACCTATTTTGCTTCCCTCTTGGGTTAAGACACTGTGGGACAAGTCTCAGCAAAGGTATAAAATACCAACTGATTTTGTTTCGAGGACTGGTAATTCTTATGGTGATACAGATGGCTTTGTCAGGATTTTCATTTTACTTGATACAAAAAAAAAATATTTTATTCCTATTTTTCTTTCTCTTGTTCCTTTAGCTTGCTGAGATACACCGATGTTAACATGGCAGACTACACTTGTCCTGTGTTCCTGGGCTGCACGATTTGTGTGACTGGTTTAAGCAGTTCAGACAGGAAAGAAGTCCAGCGCCTCACTGCTGAGCACGGTGGGCAATACACGGGGCAGCTCAAGATAAACGAGTGCACTCACCTCATAGTTCAGGAGCCAAAAGGTAAAGCTTGCAGCGTAAATACTGTTTTCACTTCTTGAAGTACTGGGAATATGCATAAGAGTTTGAGCTGTCTTTGCTGCAGTGTTGCTGTTACTGCTTTGGTTTAGGGAATTCCTGTTGATGGGAAGAATAACACAGGGCATCCTTACTTTGTTCTAAAGGCTTGAGAAAGAGAACAAAAGAGGAAAAAAAGAGACCCAGGTGGTTAAGGGAAGAAAAAAGGAGAAGCCTAGAGGGGATGGAAGAATAAACAAAGTTATTTGGGAGAGATGGATAAGACTTAAGTTATATTTTGATTGAAATTGAATTGTGGACTAGAGTGTTTTAACTCATTTATTCTTTGTCGCTTCTGAATTCCCTGCTAAGATAAAAATGAAAGCTCTGTCTTTCCTCTTGGGAAGATAAAAGGATTGTAGTTTCATTATGAGAAGAATGGGAAGAGTTTTCTCACTTCCCCCCCCCCCCCAATTTCCCTGCCATTCCTTATGAGGTAATATCCTGGGACTACTCAAACTTTTTTTTTTTTCCTCCTCCCTGTTCTTGAAATCTTTAAAGCATGCTGTTTTGGTTTTGGGGTTGGTTTTTTGGTTGTTGTGGGTTTGGGGTTTTTTTTCTTTTTCTTGGGTGTGGTTTTGTGTTTGTTTTTTCATTTTTGTTTGTTTTTTGGTTTTGTTGGGTTTTTGGGTGTCTTTTTTTTCTGCCCTGTCATACTGTGCCCATGAGCTGGCCAGCTGGCCATCAATGAGACTTTTTTTTTCCCTCATAATAAATAAGCAGCTTATCAGAAGAGTCCAGAATAACACAACTTACATATCAAAATCAGTTATTTGAGGTTTTTAATTTTTTTAGTGTCCAGCCATCTTTCTGTGATCACTATTTGAAGCATTAGCCTTTTACTGACTTGGAATTTTTATTTTCTTTGTTTGAAAGGTCAGAAGTATGAATGTGCCAGAAAATGGAACGTGCACTGTGTGTCTGTGCAGTGGTTTTCTGACAGCATTGAGAAAGGCTACTGCCAGGATGAGACCATCTATAAAATAGAGGCTGGAGCAAAACAGAGTAATATGCCCAGTACATCAACACCTATGAATTATATCAGCAAGCCCAATAGTAAGTAGGCATTTTAAAATATGTTTAAGGTAGGAAATGCTGGTAGTAAGGAGGAAGAACTGTTTCAAACTAGTAGGGTGCTGCTTGCTTTTGCAGTGCTAGTTTAACAGGTTGAGTTCTGATTCTGATTATGCTTAAAACACAAGAGATTACTTTTATGCACAGTGAATAGTCTAATGTTCAGACTTAAAACGTGTGTAATTGTTTAAAAAGTAAATGCAAAGTAGGCATGTGATTGTCTGCTTGAGAAGCAGTGATGTGTATCTCTAAGTCCTAGAGTGTAACTGTTCGTACGCGTGTAGTTAAGTATCTGTTAGAGATTGAATCTTACAGCAGCCTTAGTGTGGAAAACAAATGCTGGGTTGGTTTTGGTTGGTTTGTTTATTTTGCTATTTATTTTTTTTCCTTCATATATTTGTTTTTATTTGCTCTGTGCTATTAACATTAAAGTTAAAGGCACTTTGTAGGCAAACATGTTTGCATGAAAGACACAGTCACTTAAGTGTGTTTTTCCAAACACGCTGTCTCTGTTTAAGGCTTGGGGCAAGGCCACGTGAACCACAGAGCAGGACTTCTCTCTTTTAGTCCCCCTCCCACCTTCCTCCCAGGGGAGCATAAAAAGGGGAATAAGGGAGAAAAACCCCCGCCTCATCCACGATTGGAAGTGAAGCCTATAACAAATGTAATGAATAACAGGAGAAAAACCAGAAAAAGCAATATTAAGGGAAGAAGGATATACAACTATATACAAAACCCAATCTCAGAGGGTAATACAGCACACCTGTTCCTGACAACTATGTCAGGAGCTCTGGGTTAGCACTACCACAGAGCACTGGGAATTCATGTTATGTGTAATGGAAACTACATGGAACTCTCTGAAATGACTAAGCTTCGTGTTGATAGTACAGAGAGGCCTGTCTATTTTTAAAAGTATTTCTAACAGGTCGCCACAAAACTGGAATAAGAGGTTTGAAAGCAGGTCTCATTGTCTGAGGTGTCACCTCGTAGTTGACATCCGTTTGGGAGGAGCAGGAGGTGCATAAGCACTCTTGCTAGTAAGACCATACTCAACTGGTGTGTAAATAAAACCTGTGGTATAACTGAGGTTACACTTCCTTAGTGTTTTGTTGTTGGGTTTTTTTTAAAATTATTTTTCAGAGTTTACATTTCCTTCTAGCACAACAAAATTGCATGTGGCCATTCTGTATTTTGTTTAGTGAAGCAGCGGGGAGAGACAAGCCAAAACTAACTAATGGCATCTTTTTTGAATTTCATTTCAAGATCATACCCTTTCGGACGTCAGCCACATTTCCAATATCAGTTTGAGTGGTGTTAATGAAACCACATCTAGTTCTACGAGCAGCAGGCTGGATCCTCCTCCTGATGAGCTGGAAAACTTGGATATAAGTTCTTTTCAAGCCCCTGAAGATTTGTTAGATGGGTGTCGAGTATGTTTAGCAATGTATACTTTGAAATGTTCAGCCTTAACCCCAGGGAAGCAACAAGGTTGAAGCACTGGCACTTGCTGCTTGAGTGAACTGTTGTTTCCATGGTCAGCAGCAAGTGCCAGATTTATTTTGTGTACATATGTGGTTGCTCGTGTGTGTGTGTGTGTGTCTACACATCTGTGTGTATAGCTATTAAATATGTAGTATAAATATAAAGCTTTATATATTTATAGATATATATATATATTGAAACACTGTAATGAATGGGTTCTAGAATAGGTGTGTGGTTTGAAGTGGAGGGTTTGTTTCTTGGTTTGTTGTTTGGGGGTTTTTTTTGGTTGTATGACTTTGGCTGGGGGTTCATTCCATTATTAAATACTGAAGTTTTTGCTAGGTTAATCTGCAAAAATAAATTTAACCCCATTTTAAATGCTTAACTGTTCTTGCTGCTTCTCAGAAGCTGCACCACTATTTTCTGTGTTCTACAGCAGTCAAAACAAATTATACCAAAATATCCTACTTGATAATTTTTTTTCTTATTTTTTACTTTTTTTCCCACTCTTTAAAAGCCTTTTTTGTTGCTCTGTTCTCTTTGTAGATCTACCTGTGTGGCTTCAGTGGCAGAAAGTTAGACAAGATGAGAAGGCTTATTAATTGTGGTGGAGGTGTTCGATTTAATCAACTTAATGAAGATGTTACTCATGTCATTGTGGGGGAAAATAATGATGAGCTGAAACACTTTTTGGACAAGACAGCTCACAGGTTATGAGAACTATATTGCTTAAGGTCTACTTCTGCTTTGTTTTAATTCTCCTGCAACCTTGTGAACAGGAAAACATGTATTGATTTGAAAATCCTAAATAGTTCTTGACTTAAATGAGAAGACTGCCAGCTAGTATTCTCACAGATATCCTCATGCTCTTGAAAAAGGTAGTTTTTTGAGTAGCCATGAGTCACCTCAGTGAATAGAAGAACAAGTATTCTTACTGGTGAACAGAGATGTTAGCATGTATTTGTTACTGTATTGAGGAGGAGGGATTTGGAAACCCAGCAGTGGTAGATGTCATTTACATTATAGAAAATGTGTGAAATCCTCTGTTCTCAGACTGAAAGAATTAAAAAAAAGTCTTGAGGTTTATAAAGTGCTCATAGCATGCTTAGTATTTGAGTTACAGACTTCAAGTGTATGTATATACATGTGTATATATATTTTCAGAGAGGGAAAGAAGAATCACAGTTCTGATACCTGCTCTTACTTGCTTGTATAACGCTTTATTTTATAGGCCTCATGTAGTGACAGGAAAATGGTTGTTGGAGTCATTTAGTAAAGGTTATCTGCATCCTGTGGAACAATATATCCCTCTAAACTACCAGCTGTTAGAGAACCCAGTTTTGGAGCGACCTGGAATGAAGTCCATTCTTCCCAAAGATAACATTCTCTTGAAGAAAGAGGCTATGAGCGTTGCAAAGCCCCAGGAAGCTGCTGAAGATTACCTCCTCTCTCAGTATGTAAAACATGATTCTACAGCAGGTATGTTCTAGGCTCAGCATACCATAGAAAGCTTAACTGCTCGTAGTTAGCTTTTTGCAGCATTTGCCTATTAAAAAGCTAGCCACATCTGCTGTGTTAGCTTCTGTATTGTGTCTTAGAAATCAAATTTAAGCAGGGCTAGATAGAGCAGTTTAACTAAAACCTGCCTGAAAACACCAGAATACTGTCATTTCTTCATGGAATTATTTTGAGTTGTCTTCAATGTTCTTGTTGAGCAACTAGTAAGGCTGGTGTCTTCTGATTTTTTGTTTGTTTGTTTGTTTTGTGTGTTACTTTGTGTTTGGGCTTTTTGGGGGTTGATTTGTTTTTTGGGGTTTTTTTTTCCCTTTTAGGTGAAGTTGAAACACTAACAACCAGAACCTTCGATGATGTTACTCATTTGACTTCTCAAGGAGAGAATCGGTCTTCCACCTGTGATGTTTCCTTGGGAGAACCTTCTGTGCTGGCTGAAGGAGGCTTGTTTGTCAGAAAGACATTTCTTCTGCTGGGCTTTGGGGAAGAGGACGAGTCCTGCGTTGCCGATATTATCAAGGAGAATGCTGGGAAAGTTCTGCGGCTGCAAAGCAGAACCATTGCAGACTATGCTGTGGTGCCTTTGTTGGGGTGCACGGTGAAGCAGACTGTTGGTGATGTTGTCACAAACACGTGGCTGGTAAGGGAGTTAAGCTTTCAGTTCTGTGAATTAACAGGTATTTGTATTAGAAATATGTCTTGTTAGAATGCAGAGGTAGCAGTGGCTTAAATGTAAGTAAGATGCTGACAGATTTGCCGTGTTTCGTTTGAAGTGATCTAAAGGAAAGCCTGCTTCAGAGCCTCTGCAGCTGTAAGGTGTCTTTTATCTGTTTCACTTCATTTTCTACAGGCTTGTTAAATAGAACTTCCCTGTCATGACTCAAAGGCCTGTAATGTGGGAGTCTGACAGCATTCTTTCTAAATAATGAATTGTAGAAGGACGAAGTTGAGTAATAATGATTTCATGTGATATCTTTGTGCTTACTACTTGTTTCACACTTTTTACAGCTTTCTAACTTGTGGCAGAAGAGGAAGTCACCTTTATAGCTCTGAGACAAAAAATATTATCTGTATTTGCCAAGAGTGGGCAGACAGTGTAGACTAACCTCTATTGGTGTTTTTCAGTGCTAGGTAACTTTCTGTCAAGTAAATCTATACAGACCATGCCTTGAGCTACTTTAAGGGTGCCACTAGGGTTGGAAGAGTGGTCACTGAAAAGCTCTGCCTCCGTGTGTCAAACTTGACAAAATTCAAATTATCTAGAAAAGATTTTGTCTGAATGGGAAATAATTTTTGTCTGATGTAATGATGGAAGCAGGATTGCTTGTTGTTGAGCCCCTAAATGCTATTGTACAGTTGCTGAAATGCTGTTGGCTTTGTTGCTCTTTGGTTTGATTTGCATTTTTATCTCTCTCCCCTTCTTTAAGATCACATGTGTGGAACAGCAGCTGCTTTTAGATCCCCAGTCCAATCCCCTTTTCACACCAGTCCCAGTAATGGAAGGAGTTACCCCTCTGGAAGGTTGTGTTCTCTCTTTTAGCCAGTTCACTGGTGCAGAGAGAGACTCCCTGGTTTATCTGGCTGGACTGCTTGGAGCCAGGTATGTCTCCTCTCACCGTTTCTCCTTGTTCTTAGACAGCCAGTGTGATGAAATCCATTGTGCATTTCATTTCTTTTTTTTATAGGAGTAACAAACATTAGAGTTGAAGTTCTTTTGGATCCTGTTAATTTGCAAAACTCGTGCTGAAGCAATGAGAGGTCATTATATCATTCTTTTCCTCTCCTTTTGAGAAATGTAGTCAATATTCATGCAGCCTAATTTCTACCAGAATACAATCAGTCTCACATTTCCCAGTGCCTGAGTCTCAGTTGTAGAACAGAGCAGAAAGTCAGTTTTTAGGATGTCAGGCCTTGTGAGTTTCTCCTCAGCTGTCCAGGAGCAAACCATTTTTCCTTTCCTTCAGTACTGTTTGGCTCAGTCTCATAACCAGTGATAGTGCACCATTTCTTCGGAGCTAGGATGGGGAATTATTTGCTCGCAGTTCATCAGGATCTTTGAAAAACATTAAGAACAACACATTTTGTCATGAAGTGGCAAAATTGTGCAGCTTAGAGTATCATTTGATCTGATTTGTAGTCTGTTTGAACTAAATTCTTTGCCAGTGAGTTCTCGGTCCTGCTGTCGTCCTGAAAGATTGGGTGCTTGATAAGAGAAAAACTGTAATATAAAGAAAACTCTTGTTCACTTGGAAATAATGCTCACTGGCTCCAAGAAGGAATCCAGCCTGTCCCATTCATCTTGCAGAAGAATGTTAGGCCCAGTGTATGACTTGGAAATGGAACACATGGGGACTTCTGGAGCGTGAGAAATGTTATGTGTTCAATACTGATAGAACCAAACGCTACTGTTTAACTGGTTGGTTTGCTTTGGCTTGTAGGTGTGGGTTAGGCTGTAAAGTGCCAAGTGGATGGCCTTAGATAATTCTACTGGTTTGCTCTCTGTCGCTTGAATACGGTTTTATAACAGTAGAAAGGTGCGCTAGATTAATTTTTGTTTATGACTAAATGAATGGGGTTTTTTTTTTAATCTAATTTTAGAGTCCAGGAATTCTTTGTGCGGAAAGCTAATGCCAAGAAGGGGATGTTTGCCAGCACCCATCTTGTGCTGAGACAGCCAGCTGGTTCCAAGTATGAAGCTGCGAAGAAGTGGAATTTGCCGGCAGTCACCGTGGCTTGGCTTTTGCAGTCGGCGAGGAGGGGAAAGAGAGCAGATGAAAGCAAGTTCTTGGTTGAAAATGCAGAGGCTGAAGGTTGGTTATTAGCAAGTTAAGGAGTGTGGTTGTGTTGTTGCACTGTTTGGTCATGATTAAGAAGGCAGGGATGAGGAAATTTCTATTTTTTTCCTAACACCTTTGAAATATTAGAGCTAAAGGATATTTTTCCTAGTATTTTTTTTCCTTTTTTTTTTTTTTTTTCCCCCTGCTGTTGAGTCGGGATTTATAGAAATGATCCTGTGTGTTTGCTGCCAGTGTCCTGGAGCTAGTGGAGTCTTGTGGTTCTCGGACATTTGGGAACCAAGCTCAGTGCCTCAGCTTTGTTCTTTCTGACACACATGCCATTCTGTAGGTTGCAGGTGATGATAGATCCATCTTAGAACTTCATACTCATTAGTCTGCAATGGCATGATGCCCCTCTCTTCAGTCCTTCATGACAACTTCATCTTCTGATGCTTCTGCTCCTTTTCCAGTTATTTCACACCTTTTATTTGGCAATATTTCTTCCATATTAAGCTGCAGACTACAGTGATTTAATACTGAATGTTTGCAGGCCTCTTTTACCAGTGCCCTTGTGAATTAATTACATGGGTCACTAAATCAGAGGACAAAAGGTATGTTGTTGGCATAGGCACCTCTTATCTGTGTATTACACTTTTAAGGGGGGTGAAAAAAAGGGAGGCATGTGTGGGAAATGGGCAGTAAAATGTAAAAACAATCCTTGTACTGATCTTTTTGAGCTATAAAGATGATGAATCATGTTTTCTAGAAGCATTTATGATGGTTATTGGAAGGGCTAAATCTTGGTCCTGTTAATCTGAAGGCATAAGGGACTGGCAATGTATATAGTGACCTAAAGAGGTGTGATTCAGAGTCATGAATGCAGAAGAAATGTTACGTTGTATGGGAAGTAAGGAGCCAGGGAGGAAGAGTTACCGTTAATGTTGGAAGGGAAGGATTTGTTGTGTATTACTACTTTTTCTTGGATCTGTATTCTGATAGTCGTATGACATTGGAGCTATACAGGTATGTGTGGAACTGCAAACAGCATGAGTGGGAAGGGTTTGCTCACTCTTCTTCTGACACTTAGGGTCAAGCTCAGAAGCAATATAACTCAAACTGAATAGTTAACTGGAAGAGAGAATTAAGATACTGACTTTTAAAATATAATCATCAGTTGAGAGCATTTATTGGAAGGATTATGATTTTTTTGTTGTTTTTTTGGTTTTTTTTTCCAGAAAAGCTCAGATGAACTTTCAGTTGTTTAAATAAAAGTGTATGTGAGATCTGTGTTCAAAAGACAAATCAAGTTGCTTTATGTGTTCTTTGTTTCTTTTAAAGATAACGAGAGTTCCATTACTCAGCTTAGCAAGACACCAGCAACTGTTAAATCTCCTGTTTCAGAACAACTTACTTATCTCCATGAAGCTGGAAAAAACCCAGCTGTGACCCCTCTTGATATCAACAGGTTCCAGAGTAAAGCTTTCCAAGCTGTAATCTCTCATCATATTGGGAAGATGGCCCCTCTTGCACAAGGGGGACTGCCAAAGAAAGAACCATCTTTACATCTTGATACGCCATCAAAATTTCTCTGCAAAGACAAGTTATTCAAGCCTTCTTTTGATGTAAAGGTGATCCTCTTTGCAAATTTTTTGGTCTGTAGAGCCCGTAGGGTTAAAGATACCGATAAAATTAAAAACAGCACAGAAGCCTTTGCTTAACCCCTTTTTACGCTGTTAGCAGTATAGACTTTCCACTTTCAATACAGCCAGGAAAACTGTCTTCATTTATTTATATGTATTTATAGTTAATGACCTGTGAACTAAATTTATTGACTAGTAGATGCTGTAATGTCCTTAGCAAAACTTCATTGTGCTTATTGCATCATATGCTCATGGTTGTACCACTTGAACAGTACACAATCTGTATTCTTTCTGTCTGAAGATGTGAGAAACATAACAAGAAGACTTATAATTGCTCTACATATTTGGAACCAAGCATTTGGTTGTTTTCTGATGAAATGCCAATTTAATGACATGTTTTAACTTAATAGCTTTATAGCAATTACAAAAATGTTACTGCAAATACATAAATGCATTGGGGTTTGGGGTTCATTGTCTCATTCGGAAGGCCATAAAAGGCTAGAAAAATCTACTAGGTTTCAAAGAGAACAATGAAACCCCTGGCACTTGGGGAGTATCTGTGCTGCATATCTCTTGAATGACTCAGTCTGCTTTGGAAGGCTTCAAGTTGGTTTTCCATTTTTGAGGCCTTAGCTGAAAGATGAATGCATTGATTTCCTGCAGAGTCATTAGGTTTACTAGGGGTTCTTCATGGGTTGACTGTTTTGTTGTTGGTTTATTTGTGGGTTTTGTTGTTGGTTTTTTTGGTTTTTGTTTTCTTTTTTTAGCTCCTCTGCCCACAGTAGAGCAAAACATCTATTACAAAACCAGAAGAATCCAGTGTTCTCTTTAGTTAGTTCTGCTTCATGAAGAGAAGGCTCTGTAGAGACCTTATAGTAACCTTCCGTTGCTTCAAGGGGGCCTACAGGAAAGATGGGAAGGGACTTCTTTGAGGGAGGGCAGTGATAGGCTGTGAGGGGTAATGGTTTCAAAGTGAAAGCTGCTGCTATAGCACACTGTCTTAGTCTGTAGTAAGATGTCATACTCCTAAAGCATTTGTGAAACTTGCACTTGAGTGAGGATTCTGTAATGTGTTCATTAAAGTCAATCAGTTGCTTTTTTTCTTTCTTTTCTTTTTTTTTTTATTTTTTTTTTTAAAGTTCGTTCCTTTCTTCTTGTTTTTAAGACTGGATTTTCCAGTTTAAAGGCACATAGAACAGGAAATGGTTAATTAAGTGTGAGCAGTGAGGACAAAATCCGATGGGTTTGGTGGGATCTAACAGCCTCCCCCTCCCCCCACCAGACCTGATAGCATGTCTTTTTTTTTTTTTTTTTTTCTTTTTTCCCCTTTAGAAATGTGGGAAAACAAGTCATGAGCAATTCGTGCCCTTCCCAGCGAATTTCTAAAAGGGGCAGGAAAAAAAAAGGGGGAAAAAAACCCCCAAACCAACCCCAAACCCAAGTTGAGTTTTTCGTTGTGTTTTGTTCTGGTTGAAAGCGTAAAATAGGAAGGTTCAGGCAAAAAGTGATTTGGGTGGTTTTAGAAATGAATGTGTCTGTGTTGGGAAGAAATCTTCCCTGCTGGCATCTTCTTGAAAATCTCTCCTGGTCCATAAGCCCATCAGAGACATTAATTAAAAAAATAATGCTCATATGGCACGAGGAGGAGTGATTGGGGTGTGTGGCTGCTGCACCAAAATCCCCGAGAAGGATAAACTGATTTGGAGTTGTTTTAATTACAGTGATTCTTCAAACAACACTTAAAGCTTGCAAATTATGTTAATGATCGCGGGGAACCATTTTAACAAAATACTTTAGAAGTATCAGACTGTAAAGAAAAAATCAGTGCTGATAAATATGTCGTTTCATTAAAAAAAAAAAAAACCCAACCAAAACCCAAACCCTGAGTTTTCAAGTTAGTTTAGATTTGTTTAAAGTATCTCATTGCTCTTTGGGAGTTGTTTGTTGTTTTGTTTTGGGTTTTTTTTTTTCTCTTTCAACTTTGCTGATAGACTTGGAGAAACTTAAGAGAATTAAAATCTTAAATATTGCATGCTTTATTCTTCAGAAGGTTAAAAAAGAAAAGATTTTTTTTAAGGGGGGGGGGGAAATAATTTCAGTTTTCCTACTTAAGGATTGGTTTGGGGTGGTTGGAACTGGGAAGCTGAAAAGCCTGAAGTCGATGGGGTCGAAAGAATGAATGAATGAAGAGGAGGAGGAGGGGTGAGGGGGGGAAAAAAGTGAATCCATCAAGCAGACATTCCAAATATGAGGAATGTGGAAGTGAGTCGACCAGAGAGAATGAAACCAAGTAATTGGTGGGGGGGAAGAGGGACTTGGGTTGATAACAGCCCTTAGACTTCAAACTGAAAGGGTGTTTTTAAGTCGAGATCATTCCCAAGCAGCTCGTAGGTTTAGAGGGTCCCTGTGCTCCCAAGAGGAGGTGGGAATTATTAATTGTTGCTAATGACGTGAGGGTTTAGTGTGGAGCGTAGAACTGGATGGAGAAATCTTGAAATTGTTCCTTTTTTTCCCCTAGTCTTTGTTTCAAATCAGTGTTTTCACACCGGAGAAGAGTTCTCTTTGCACGTGCACGGTCTTGCAATTAATTATTCGTAACGAAATAGTTAGAAATTTTTGATAACAGCCGGTGTGATTTCTTTGTTTGCCAGAATTAATCCAAAAAATGTGCGTTTCTCCCTCCTGATCTTTGGGTTCTATCAAAATGGGACTAAAAAAAAGAAAAAAAAGAAAAAAGTGGTAGTTCTTTTCCATTAAAATAAAGACACTGTCTTGAATGCTGAGACAAAATATGCTTTTAATTCACTCTTAAAATCATTCTTTTTCCTCTTCAACTCGGTCTGGGTTACAAGTTATAGTAGCATTAAAAAAAAAATAAATTAGCAACACCCTTGTTTACAGCGGGGCTTGAAAATTGAAAGGCAGGATGAATGCTCCTTTCTGAGGATGTCGAGCTTAATGGGGTTTGGTTTGTTACTGCATTTATTTTTTTTTTGATTACCAAAAAGGGTAATAAACTTGAGCTCTTCTTCATTTGATTCCTGTGAGCCCCCAGCTCTGTGCTGAGACCTCTTGGTTACTGATTTTACACCTCTGAGAACTGCAGTCATTTGGAAAGAAATAGTTTTTGATGATTTCCAGTGAGGAAAACTAGAAATAATTTGTCATTAAGTTAGTCATTAATCATTTGTCAGTACGTTTCATCCATAAAGTTTCAATCGGAGATAACTGAATCCATTTTAACGTACCTGGGAAAAAGAATATATTTACCAAACTTCCAGCCTGAAGTGACAGAAATGTTTTTATTTCCCCTCTCCACCTAAGAGCTGAAACTGGCAAATATGTCCCCAAAGTTGCAATTTAACTCTAAACTTTGTAGCTTCAAGTTTTGAACCTGTAGAAGTCAGAGCCTGTCTGGTGTAGACGCTGTTTGTTAAGAGCCTGGTGATTTTTTTTTCTTAAATTCAGAAGAAAAGAAGAAAGTGAATTCCCCAGAGAACCTTGGTGGCAATTGTTGGGGCTGAAGCTGCTTCTCCAGTAGAATTTGTCTCTATCTTTGCCTTTTAGGTTAAAAAAGCCAAGCAAACAGAGATATGACTGAGGGAGGCTGGGGTTAAAGTACTCACTTTGAAAATTGAGACCTTTCAGAATTAAAAAATGATGTAAAAAAAATTTGGGATTTGTCCCCCTCCCCCAAGCCAAACCCCGGTGATGTTAATGTTTGCCAGAGTTAGCAGCAGGGTTTTGGGGAGAGTTCAGGCTGCTTTCGATGGCCTGAGGTTGACCGTGGGGTTTGCAGCTCCAGGTTGGTGCAGGAGAAAACCTTTCCAGCCCCTTTTCCCTGCTGGGGTCACTGATTCCAGCACCCACCTTTCTGCTGCCTTCCAGATTTCCTGGATTTAGGAGTGGAAGGTGCCTCCGTTGGTGCAGGCAGAAGCTGGTGGGGTTTTTGCTGCTTCTTTTAATGACGTCACTGGTTTTATTTGAAGAGTTTTGATGGGGAGAAGTGGGAGCCTAAAGCACATGTGTAGGGAAGCACTGGGGGGATGCTGGTCCCAAAAATTCAGGAGAGCAGGAGGAGAAAACGGAACAATTGGGAAACCTGAAAGCTGGATATTGCAGATTTCTTTTGGAAAAGAACCTTTTAAAGAGGTTGCAGAGACTTATCTCGTTTGTTGTGTGGTTTTTTTTGTTTGTTCATTTGTTTTTTTCTTTTGTTGTCTCTTTGCTTGCTTGCTGGTTTTGGTTGTTTTTCTTTGTTGTTGTGTTCTGTTGTTTTGGGTTTTTTTGTAAATTAGAGAGGAGCTTTTCAAAAGTTTCATGTGAGAACTCTTTTTCACCATGATCAGAGGCATTTAAAAGCTTAAGTGAGGATGCAAGCTCCTAAATCACCCACTGCTGAGCAGCACTGGCAGCTGCCTCTCTGGGTTTGTGGGTGAGAGGTGTTCCCAGCCATGGAACCTGATAAACTGGGGGATAGTGGGGAGAAAATGGCAAAAGTCGTAGTTTGCAAGCTCTGCCCATCCTCGCTGACCAACGGCTTTGAGCATTTGTGCACCTTTAAATTCTTCTTCTGCCTGGTTCGAAGCAGGGAAATGATCTGGGAGAGGGTTCTGCACTGAGCATCTGGCGGGTTAAAAATGCACTTGCCTGGCAAAGTTGAAAAAAATTTAGAGAAAACAAGTGTCACAGGAGAAAGAAATGCATCAGTGAGAGGGCTGATGTCCTACATCATCCTGCATCTGACTGGGAGGGCTTTGAGCTGCCACGGGGAGAGGCGTGAGGGGTGTTGCAGAGGCACTTAGGGAATAGTTGGCTTAAAAAAAAAAAAAATTAATAAAAAAATAGTTGTTTTGTGGTTTCTTTTAACCAATATTTTATGAAATGAGGAGCTCGGACCCACAGGGGTTGTTTGTCCACTCTGGAGCTGTGTGTGGTGGTTTATCCCGGCTGCTGTCGTCTGCTCATTACTCGTAAATGTACAAACCCTGCGGGGGAATTGAGCCCAGAAAATCTTTGCTGGAGTTTCCCTGAAAATTGCAAATTTATCTTGGAGCTTGTGGAGCTGGGAGGGTTGTGGAGGTCCCAGCTGGAAGGTTTTCCTTGTTTCTGCAAGAAGTGCTGGAGGCGTGTACCTGTCTCTGTCCGTCTGTCCTCATCCCCGTGTGTTTTCTGGTGAACTGTGAGATCTTCTGCCCAGGCAGCATTGAGTCTTGTGTCCCTGTAGGGGACAGGGGATGGGCTGGGGGAGCCTTGGGGTTGGCCAAGGTGACCTCAGGAGGTTCCTCCTCGCCCAAGTCCTGCTCTGATGTCTCGGACCAAAGCAGGCTGGAGTTTTTACACCAGTTGTGCCCCTGGGATGCTGTGGGAAAGTGAACGGGAGGTGTTGTTTTAAGGTGGTTTTCTTAAAACCAGTGTCAGTTTTCTGCTTCTGATGGACTAACCCACTGAAGGGGAGTGGAGACCAGTTCCATAGCAATTTATATCCAGTGTCCATAGCCTGCTCTTGAAGATTCTGGAGCAATCTTCATGAGTTCAAGTGTCTAGTTTTAAAACAAAAATCCTGCTTTAATGGAAAGCCGCTTGATTGTCTCCTCTGGACAGAGTTAGCAATGGCTGGAGCTTTCTGAAAGGGTCTCCTGAGGGTTGGGGTCCTGCAGCCCGTTTCTGACTCCTGCCAGCCCTTCCTGTAGGGGACATTGCCCCCTTCCCTGGGGTTCGGCTTCGTTTTAGGAGCATCTGAAGTGAAGCAAGCTGTGCTTTGGTACTGCTGCGACTTTTGGGTGTTGATGCCTGTTCAGAGGGGAGGCTTTGGGGGTCTCCAGGTGGTCGGTGCGTGGTGGGAAGTGCTTTTGGGAAGCTGTTCATCCTCCCGGTGCCAACGTCTCAAGTTGAGCCCACCCCAGCTGCCTTTACAGCCCCGGCGTGGAAACTTCCCCAAGGAGGCTAATAAAACCTGAAGAGCCCGGGGACAGTTTATTGAGATTCTAACTGGAAGAGGGGGGTCAGGAGCTGGCAGAACTCATTGGGGAGGGACCAGGGGATGTCGATGGGGATGGTGGTGGGAACAGGAGGGGAGCAGCCAGGAGGGCACTGCCAAGGCAGCAGCACAGGGGTGAGAGCATCACTACTCCACTCCCACCTCCTGATGCGAAGGAGCAAGGGAGCTCAGCCTTCCAGTCAGGGGAGAGGGGAAAAAAAGGGGGGGGGAAATAAACAAACATAAAAAAATCTGTCTGTCTGTCTCGAAGGAGCCCTCGCAATCCGTCAGGAAATGGGTCATTTATTTTATTGTAACTGACACTTGGGAGCCCTGACATCGTCGGAGCTGAAATTTCACACTTTTCTGGCTACTGTAATTGTCTGGTCCGTAGGGAGAAAACAAAACCCCTAATCCACGGGGCATCCCCAGCAGATCGAGGTCCGTGCGTTCGTTTCAAGGGCAACCCACCCAGCAGGTTGGGTTTAAGATGCCACGACCACGGGGCACCTCTAAGAAAAGCAGCGGCAGCCCCGTGCCCGAGGAAGGGGCTGGGAGCTGGCGAGACTCCACGCTGCGCGCAGCGAGACGCAAACCCTGCCTGGTCCGGGGGTATTGCGATGTGTAAACAGCACTTGAGATTACAGGGAAACGGGTTTGCACAAAAAGGAGAAAGTTTTGACTCCGGTGAAGGTCCTGCTGCAGTTTCCATTTTTTTTTTTTTTAATTTCTTTTTTTAACAAGGTTAAAAAGTGGAGATCCTGGGGGAGCTGCCTCCCGGACCGGGAGTGTAAAAGCGACAGGAGAATTATGATCTAGAGCCAAAGAAAAGGGGAAAAGAAAAAAAAGAAAAAAGAAAAAAAGAAAGGCTCTCAGGGCCAGATTTTCACCCACAATTGGAGCCAGATTTTTCCAACTTGCATTTAAGCGTCTAAATAAAAGCTCCGTTTTCAGAAGCGATTAGCGCCTGATGTGCTGAGCGCTCTTGAAAAATCTGACTGTCGGGGTTCCTCCTCAGTTCTGGAGAGATTTGGATCTGCCAGCTCGCACCAGCAGGTTGCAGCAGTTACTGGCAGTTAACTGGTCCTGCCCCTTCCCCTCCACGATGCCACGGAGGTGGCTGCTGCCCCGGAGCGGGGGGTGGGTGCTGGGGGGCCAGAGGAGTTACTTGTTCCCCAACTTTTTAGCTCCTCGCTGCATTGAGAAGCCTCGTGTTTGGTCCTCGTGGTAAAAGGTTTGTCAAACTGTTTGGGAATTCCGAGAGTGCACGTGGACAGGTGAGATGCAGGGTAAGGGGTCTGGAGCTGCAGCATGGCAAGGTAGGGCTGGAATGATGCCCAAGATGCTCTGTTCTCCCTTCTAGCTCCATGTTTTCTTCAACACCGATCCCCAGCAAAGCACTGGCTTCGCTGAAACCCCTTTGCAACCTGAAGCTGTGGGTCCAGACCTTCTGAGCTCGTTGCGTGCAGAGAGCTCCCCGCGATTAAATGATATCCATACGAAGGTATCACAGCAGAGGTTACCTGCCAGGCAGCGGGGAGACACTCGAGTCCTCGCCAGCAATGCTGCTGGGCTGGGCTGAGCTCTGTGATTCTGCCTTAAAATCAGGACTATCAGTTTTCTCCAAATAATTCCTTCAAGCAGAGTTGAGCACCCAAGTGGGTAGTCCTGTGTGTACGTATCTATCTATCAGTCCATGTGTGTGAGTGTGTATGTTTTCTTTGCTACGAAGGCATTCCCGTGTGTTCCGTGATCTCCCGTGGTTCAAGCCTCTGGCATAAGAAAAATATATATATTTACAAACAAATCGATCATGTGAGTAGAGACTGGAAGCAAATTGTGACCTCTCTGAGGAAGAAGAGCCTGTGGCTGCCACGGGCTTTTACGGCGTTGTTTGTTGGGGTGTAACATCATGAGGAGCCAAGGACCTCGTATACATGGTGTGCTTTTGGGCTCGGATTCACGAGGCTCCTAAGGATGTGCTTTTAACCGGGGAAGTCGTCCTTTTGAAGTTAACGGGGCTGCTTCGATGGTAAAATGAGGCATGTGCTGAATTCGAGCCTAAATATACAACTTTATGTGAACTTTATATAGTCATTGTTTAGTGTTCAGTTACAGCTGAACTAATAACGCAACAGATTTCTCTGACATCTGCAGCCTCTTCTTGCTCGTGGCAGAGATGCAAAGTGGCTGTGACTTTTATATGTGATGTGTGTCGGGGAGGGAGGGAATATTTGTGACTTTTTTTTTTTTTAAAAGCTGCGCCTCGAACAAAGAGCTTCCCCTGGTGAGCCTTTATCCACCCCGTGATATTGTTCCTGCTCCTTACTGGCTGCACACCCCTGCGTGCCTGGCGTGAATATTTGCCCAGGGCAATTTTTTTTTTTTTTTCAGTTTCCCCCCAATACTTTGTTGGTGCAGCTTCGAAAGCCACTTTCTGCCGCTGTCTGCGCCAGTAGAACTTGGCCACGTGAATGTTTAGGGAAGGCAGGCAGGAGAGAGGGCACGAACGTGTCTGAGGGGAATTCTCTTGGGAAGAAATCCAGATCAGCTACTCCCAACGGCTTTGTGCTGGGTTTCCCTCACTGTGTGGTGAATTTACTTCGGGGGGTGTGTGTGTTTGTCGGGTTGGCTTTTCATGCTGCCCCTGCCAGAGCAGGGCTGGGCTTTAAATGGCTTTGCTTCGACACCACTGCTTACTCTGCAGCAAGGTGGATGGCAGTGGAGTAGCAAAGCCCCATCTCTGCTGTTTCCCAGCTCCTGCCCTGTCCTGCCTGAGCGTCAACATTTTCCTTCTCTTATTCACGACCCCCTTGCTGAATAAAAACCCAACCCCAGACTAACAAGCAGAGAACATCTTCCCCCATCTGGAAACTTTACATCCCCTCTGCTGCTGGTCCAGCTCTGGTGGGATGAAGGCAGCAGGCAGGAGGGTTTAACCCTCTCCCAAACCCAAGTAGATGCCTAGGGACAAGCACAGCTACCTCTGTGAGTGCTCTGCGGGTGCCAGTGGCTTCCTTGGCTGGGTTGGCTGAGGTTGGTTTCTTGGTGGTGCTCCTCGTGTCCCCATGGGATGATTTTCGTGGGCTCTGCATGAGAAACCTTAAATTTCTCATTTTTCAATGAAAATGCCAGATTACATTTTCTTAGAGTTTTGCTTTGGTCTCATCTCCTTTCTGGAAATGCAAGAGGAAGTGAGTCTGGCTTCAGCCAAATTTGGTGAAGAACTCGGTTCTTCTATTTAAAATTTATTTTGGAAATGAAAAATAAGAGGAAAAAAAACCCCAACTCTCGCTTGTACTTTTTCATCTCAGTTTCTTCTCTTCACCTTCCCTTAGAGAGAAGAATGGAAGCATTTTGATTTCCCTTGGAGTTTTCAGTGGAAAATGCATCCTGGTTGTAACCCAGCTGGGGCTCAGCTGCAGTCCCAGCTTTGCCACCAAACCTGCCACAGATCTGTGCGTCCTCCCTGTCTGGACCTGCCAGGGCTGGAAGGGGCTTTGGGAGCTCCCGTCTGGGGTCTGAACTGGGATTTGTGCTTGATGCATTGGGAACGAGTGTGCTGCTCACAGCCTGGGCTGCTGGAGGTCTGAACCTACCCATACTGGGAGGACTGGCAGGTCTGAGAACAGCATCATGGTTTTTAACTTGAGGTTCGGTAAAAGGGTGTCCACCCTTGAATTAAGTTCAGAAGGTAGTGTAAGCTGTGTTGTAACCTCTGGATTCTCCCTTTATGAGTTGGTTTTAGTCTTGGAGGGCTTGTTGGCGTGCAGTTGCTGCACTGGTTCAACCTGATCTGGCTTAAAACAGACTCGGTGCCACTGGCACAGAGCCCCGGATGGGGACTCTTCTATTGATTTTTTTTTTTTTTTTTTTTTGATCCAGCCTTATCTGTCAAATCTGTACCTGCCAGGCGTGAGGGTCTGTGGCACAGTGCTGCTCTCCGGCACCCTAACGTCGCAGCGGAGCAGCCCTCAAAGCCGCTGGTTCCTGCTCTGCCTCGTCCCCCTCCTCCTCCTCCAGACAGACCTCAGTCAGAAAAGCCCTCAGAAGTCACAAGCGGTTTTGTTTCCTCTTCCTTTCTCGTGCTGCTGCTGCCATGTGCTTGTGCATTTGTTGTCGGGGCCCCAAATCCCTGCAGCTCCCCTTGGCTTTACTGAATCCCTCCTTATTTCCCCTGCTTGACCTGCTCTGAGCCCGTGGGGTTTGTGAGATCTCCAGTAAGGGGCCAGTAGCCCACTCTCTGGGGGGGGGGGGGGCGGGAAAAACGAAAAAAAAAGCACGCCGGGCCCACGTTCTGGGACGGGAGGACCACAGTCTGA
>WUAM01000107.1:26186921-26213626 GCA_024336885.1 Actenoides hombroni | reverse complement strand
GTGAAAGCGGCTGCAATAGCACACTGTCTTAGTCGGTAGTAAGATGTCATACCCCTAAAGCGTTTGTGAAACTTGCACTTGAGTGAGGATTCTGTAATGTGTTCATTAAAGTCAATCAGTTGCTTTTTTTTTTTTTTCATAGGATGCTCTGACAGCTTTGGAAACTCCAGGAGGTCCTGATCAAAAAACCAGGAAACTGAACACACCTCTCTCTGAAGTCATCAGCAGAAACTTGAAATTGTCCCTGGCTAACAGCACAAGGCATACGGTAGCTCTTAGTGCCAGCCCTCAGCTCACTGCTGCGCAGCCAGAAGTGGTAGGAAATTTTGGGTTTGAGTTTCTGGAACATAAGCTTAATTAAGAAAATGCCATATCTTTTGTGATTTAAGTTACAAAGGTGTTTGTGAATTATGCTTTGTGATCTGTTGGAGTAGAAATCCATATTATTATGCATTCTTCAATGACAGTTAAAGGAAGGTAAGATAGAAGAGTTTTTCCTCATGTCAGGCCAGGAATTTTAAGACCTTTTCCTACTGTGTACTACTGTCTTGAATATTAAGCAGTTGCTAAGTAACATGGCATACAAATATGTACCAGTCTAGATGTGGTGGTATTGGGATGAGAGGATTTCATCACACTTAAAGTTCCCAGGCTCCAGATAAGCATGATTAAATATTTTGTCGTGGACTAAAGTTAGAAGTTGTTTGGTTTTTTTTTTTAATGCCTGTGACTTCTTTTCCAGTCTTCCTCTGTAAGATGACACATTTCTGCTTGCTAGGAGGCATGGGATGTGATTGGTTGCTTACCCCCTCATAAAGCCACATCATGTTATCATCTTTTGTAGTCATCTTGCCTCTTGGATCTAATCTACCCTAGTGAGAGGAAAAAAAAAAGATGGAGGAGGAAAGGGAGCATTTATGTATTGCTTGCCACGTTCATACATGGTTTGCTGTAGAGGAGGGACGAGAAAGCTAACTGCCTTCAGCAAGGGAAGGCTGTCACTTCTCATTTTGTAGCTCCTTACTCTTACATTTTTTGTCACTCCAGTACAGTGAAATACTTCTGTGGCATGAGGTTTGATAATTCCCTAATTTCGGTGTTCAGGGAAGGCTCAGTCTGTGATGGAAGGAGCAGAACATCTTCCAGCAAGACTGTCTGAGAGCAAAGCTTTTGTCTTTGGGTTCCTAGCTTGTGGAATGATAACAGTACATGGTTATGACCATGGAGTTTGGGAGCAGCAAAAATACAGAAATTGTGTTTATCTTAGTTTTGTTGCTCTGGCATATTTTACTACATGCTATGCTAAATATTGAAGTATTTTTGTATTGATAATGAAACCTTCCTACCATGACTCTCCTGTTTTTATCTCTGCTGTTTGTACAGGAAGAAGAGCCCAGGCCTCTAGCTGATGTTGTTATATATGTTAGTAAAAAACTTAGCAAGAAGCAAAGCGAGCTGAATGCCGTCGCAGCTTCTCTAGGGGCAGACTACAGGTACTGACTGACAGACAGCTTCGAAGCTGTGCTGATGTGACTTCTAGTATGGAATCAGTCTTTGCATTTTAATATGCTTTATCTATGTGACCTTTTGCAATAGCCAAACATTAGATTTCACCATCCTAAATAATTTTTGTTGCAAAATTAGGCCATCTGCTTTTAATGTGAAATCAGGAAATCTTTCCCCGCTTCATCCCTTGTCTCTGTTGTTGATAAGTCTCTCTTCAAAAGACTATTTGTCCTGAAATCATCCCAGATTGCAGAATATTTTTTTCCCTCTTTTTTTTTTGAAGAAAACTATGAAGCATGTTTAGCTTTTGGGTAGTTTAAAATTTGCTTTAGATTTCATATTTTGAATCCGATATGAATTTGTGTGTGTTTCTCCCTGGCTCAAAACATTACTTTACAGATTGTAAGTGCAGCTAAGTTGGTGCCCTTAAAAAAGCTTGGGAAATATAGGTTGTCACAAAGAGAAACTACAAACTAACATTTGTGAGTTAGTGGGAGCAGAATTCTGTCTTAAACCTGATTTACCTATTTTGTTACTGAATTCTATTATAAGTGTTATCATTCATGGTGGGGATGAGGACATTGTCCTGTTTGGTAGTAGCTTAAAAGTGCTGAAGATATTTGCATTACTTAACAAATACTAGTTTTTACTGGTTTTAAATGTTAGAATCCTGCATTTTGTTTATTTTGAGGCTTGAGGATCAGTATTTCACTTGCAGCTCAGTATATCAATAAAAGAAACAGCTCTCTCATCCTAAGTCACACCTTCTTTTAGAAACTGATTTGAATCTCCACTTACTAAATAAAAAAACCCAAACAGACAAAAAAACCCCAAACTAAAGCAAACCTCTCCTCTTCCATGTTTACCAGATTTAGTTTTGTTGACTTCAGGAAGGCTTTCAAAAGACATTGAAGTTGTTCTGTCCTAAAACTGAATTCTGTCTTTTTAGATGAAGAAAGCAGGATCCTTCCATTTAGACATAACAATATAGGCAAAACATTATTGGAAAGTGAACAAGGGATAGGACAATTCTTGACCTGGATTTCTGGTACTTTCTGATAGCCATGATATCTTTGAAGTTGTATTTCATTTTCTCTTCTAGGTGGTGCTTTGATGAAACAGTAACACACTTCATCTACAAGGGAGGGCAAAATGACAACAATAAGGAGTACAAATCCGTTAAGGAACGAGGTGTCCATATTGTTTCAGAACACTGGCTTTTAGAGGTATGGAGCTTGCTTTGTTCACTTACTAAAAACAGAGGGAAGTGGAAGCCTAAAACCAGTCACGTGGCAGTGGATTTTCTGTTTGCGTTTATACTGAATACTCATAGGAACTGGTTTGCATCTTGCTTTGAATTTATAAATTGAGTGATCAGTTTTCATTGATGTACTTTTACCTTGTTCTCCATGAGGAGGAAAGAAATTCTCTTCCACTGAACATTTCTGCTACATATTTCCCAGAATGAGAGCCACATTTTTCTCTTGTGTGAAGTACTTACTTCAGTGGTTGTTTTTATTATAATTTTCCTTTGTTTAGATACAAAATATGTTATCTGAATCAGTTTCTCATTTGTCTTCTGTTAACTGATGTTATTCCAGAGTGCCCAAGAACATAAACGGCTTCCTGAATCCCTCTTTCCTCACACTTATAATCCCAAAATGAGCCTGGACATCAGCACGGTGCAAGATGTCAGTGTTGCCTCCTCCAGTAAACTTCCATTGACTGGAAAAGCAGCAGAGGAAAATGAGGTATAAACGTGTGGTCTGAATTCATGTTCTCTGAAGTGATTTGGATTCAGTAAACTTAATTGTTATATTAACACAAAAATGCTGATGCTTATTCAGCGATGCCCTGAATCATGTTTAGCTGGTAATTAATTGGCATTCAAGCTGTGTTTAGCTAGTAATTAATTAATCTGCTATTGCAGATGTTCCATAAGGTTTTTCTGCATTTGTAATGTTCCTGTTCTAGGGTGATGGGAGTTAACATTCAGGATTAGAGTGCTTTCCAGTTCTGAAATGGTGTAGGTCCAGTCTTTGCCTCCTCTTGTAGGTAATGAGATCTTGCCTTTGGAGACTGAATTCAGACTGCAGAACAGCTGTTGTCACTGATGCTGCTGTCCACTGCTTGACTGTCGTTGCAGTAGCAGAGAGCTCAGATTTACTCTAAGGCAAAATAAATAATCCTCAGTATTTATACAAGTGTTGAACGTGGGTTAAAAGCAACAAAATTTTGGTGTTGGAGAATTCTACTTGTCTTTATTGTTTCTAGATTATTCTAGTGGACGAAGATGATGCTGAAAATGATGTAACTACTGACCAAATAAAGGAAATGGTCACTGCAGAGGAAGAACAAATTGTAGTGAGTGAATCCAAAGGAGGTAAGGGTAAATCACTGTTTTCAAAATAGTTGTGGAACATCAGACTAATCAATATAACATTCAGCATCTGAAACTGTAAAAAGCTTAAGGGCTGGAAGCTGTAGGTACTGTATTTATATACTGGTCAAGTACAGCTTGCCTTATTGTTGCTGGGTGAGAGGAAGGAGGTTTGCTCTCTCTTTTAAAAGACTTTGACAGTCCATAGGAAAATCACAATAATCCATTGCAAATTACTTAATTGCTGTTTCTTTGTTTTTAAAACACAAGTTTCTTTAACGTGACAAATCAGTGTTCTAGAGCATGCCTTTTTTGTTACAGAAATAAACGTGTCGCAGTAGAATGGTGGATGTAAGTTTGATCATGTGTGCAAATTCAGAAGTGAGACAGATGGAGATTTCTCTTTGTGTCTAGGAATAGGTGACTTGGGGCATATGTAGTTTTCCTAGATATTTTTTCCCAGATAACTTTTCCTCTCCTTAATATATTGGTTTTTTGTCCCAGTGCATGAGAGGGAAAGTGACTGGAATTTCAGTTACTTTTCACTTGTTACAATAAAACAGTCTTGATCTTACCATTTTTGTTCCTTCTTTTAAGTTTTGACCCAAGCCCTAGAAATGAGGGAGAACTTCCAAAGGCAGCTGCAGGAGATCATGTCAGCCACATCACTAGTGAAACCACAAGGGCAGAGGGGATCCCTCTCAAGGACCAGTTTGGATGGGTCTCCAACCACGCCCGATAGCACACGCTCTGTGCGAAATGGCCGCAGTAGGGTCTTGGAAGCTCTAAGGTATTGACTTGTGTTTCAGAGTACCTTATTTTGTCCTTCCGGGGTGTACTTAGACATTCATTGAAACAGTAATAGGTCTGCAGGGTTTTCAGATGTATTATCTTTCTCTACTGATGTGCTGAAGTTGCTTCTCTTGAAATTCAGAATCGTTACCTGGACATGCTGGATAAAGAGAGAATGTTCTCTGAATCCAGAGTGGGTATCTTTTCTTTTTCAAAAAGGCACAGAACAGTAGGTATGACTGCTTTTTAGTTTTGAACTGAATGATGCCAACTGATTTACTTCTCCTCAGATTAGTTAGTGTTCTTACAGAGTGTGAAGAAAGCAGTGCAGCAGTATTTCACTGCGTAGGCCATGTACAAACAGTAGGCATTCCTGCAAACGACGTTCCGCTGAGAATTTTTCTCCTCTTTTCTTTTTCTTTTCTCCCTAAACAGAGGATAGGATTTGAACTCTTAACAGTGTGGACCTACAGTGAGAGTGATGGAAACCTTGCAAATTATTCCTTTAGCTTGGTGTTTGGTTGCAAATTAATAGGCTCCGTAAAGAGCAGACTACACTGATTTTGGAATAATTTATCAAAATGACACATAATAAAAACACCTCTTTGTGATACTTCCTTTGCTTTTTATTCCAGCGTTGCTCACACTTTGGCTTCCAAAGCCAGGCTGATGCAGTTGCTTTTATACTGAAATTTACCCCTTTCTCAGCCACGCTCTCTAGTAATGAGATCACTTGGACGCTACAGTTGATGTGGTCATTAACACATTGCCTTCTAGTATGGTAGTCGTCTGTAAAGTGAATGACTGTTGAAGGTGTTTGTGTGTTTTTCCTCAGGCAGTCCCGTCAGGCTCTCCCAGACGTAAACACGGAGCCGTCCCAGAGTGAGCAGATCGTCTGGGATGATCCCACTGCGAGGGAGGAGAGAGCCAGACTCGTCAGCAACTTCCAGTGGCCTAATAGTCCTTCCCAGTACGCTGAGCAAGGTCTGAATAACACCAACAAGAACATGGAAGAGTCTGCCTTCAAAAGATCTTTCACTGATACAGAGATTGCTGGTATGAGCAGAATCAGAAATGCAATATCATTGTTCTTTGCTGTAGCATCCATTTGATCGTGGGGACTTCAAAGATACAGTAGTGTTTGAATTCTACTTTAAAAAAAAAGAAAGAAGTGAGCATTGTTGGTAGTTCTTGAATGCCCAAAATACAACTTTCCATCTTTGAGCCCCATTATGTGTTGCTGTGTTTTAAGGAGAAGCTTTCCTATCCATTTGCTATTTGTGGCCAAACACTAAGGCAGCACTTGTCTAAAAATAGTCTGCAGCAACTTTAGGAAATCTTCCAAATTTTTGTTTGCAACCACAGCTGGTTTTCAGGTAACATTTTGGGTGGGTATGGTGGAATTCAAATGGGAATACCAGTAGCAAAATATTTTTAATTGTAGTGGAAATATTCATAGGTGAAGAATGGCAATACAGAAAAAGACAAACTTGCTGAGGTCTCAAATTTATGGCTTTCTGTGCTTGTGAGTGATCCTCTGTGGCAACAGTCTTCCTGAAAACTGACCTGGTTCTAGAGGAGGCTGAAGAAAGTTAGCTAAATGCATTTAATTGATTTTTTTTTGGTTCAACCAAAATCAGTGTGGTTTAGCCAAAGAAATAAGGCCATTTATGTATTTGGGTTGGTTTTTTTTGTTTTTGTTTTTTGTAAGGCGTCCAGGGACGTGAGTCTGCAATATTGCAGTGGATGGTTTATGGTATAAGGAAGAGCATCTTTATGAAAGGCAATGGTGAAATGTAACTTTACATGTTGTAGCAGCAGTTGTGCTTTGTCCTTTTAGGATAGCTACATTTCCCTCCCCTTCCCCAACCCCTCCATAATTCTCTTCAGCCAAAGGTAAGTCACGCAACACTGCTTTGCTTTCACAGCTGTTCCTGAGGCTGGGCATGGAGATTTGGTTGAAGGGCTAAAGAATCCTGTATGTATAAATCCTGAAACACCAGTTAAAGATCACTTGATCCCCACTCCGCAAGCCCCCAGCATTGCTTTCCCACTGGCTAACCCTCCTGTGGCACCGCAGCCCAAAGAAAAGGTTTGTTACATGAACAGTATGATTTGCATTCTGAGAGACATAGTGATGCTTTAAGAAGTTTTGAACTTGATGGTAAACATAAGATAGGTGAATATCTTCATTTCAAGCCTTGAAGTGGATTACTTTGAGCAGTTCTATTTCTCTTTCCCTGTTTTCTTCGAGATTTTGAACAAATAATGTTTGCTCAAAGAGCTTTTAGTCCTGTTAGTTCCTGCTGGAATGCTGAGGTAGTCTTTGGAGTGGAGAGTCATTGTGTATGTTACTTGGAACTCCTCCAGCCATGTTAGGATGATGGAAAAAAGGGTTAGGCCTTTGTTTCTTTGGGGGTATCTGGAATTAATGTTTAGGTGCAAATGGAAGGCCATGCCTTGAGTATTGTGCCCAGTTTTGGGCACCTTGATACAAGAGAGATATCGAGGTGCTGGAGCGAGTGCAGAGGAGGCAATGAAGCTGGTGAAGGGCCTGGAGAATAGATCTTATGAAGAGCAATTGAAGGAGCTGGGACTGTTTAGTTTGAGGAAGAGGAGGCTAAGGGGGGACCTCATCACTTTCTACAACTACCTGAAAGGACACTGTAGAGAGGTTGGTGCTGGTCTCTCCTTGCAGGTAATTAGTGATAGAACAAGAGGGAATGGATTCAAGCTGCAACAGGGTATGTTCAGACTGGACAGTAGGGCAACATTTTGGTAATTAGTGATAAAACAAGAGGGAGTGGATTCAAGCTGCAAAAGGGTATGTTCAGACTGGATAGTAGGGAAACATTTTTCACAGAAAGAGTAGCCAAACACTGGAATAGGCTGCCCAGGGAGCTGGTTGAGTCACCATCCCTGGATGTGTTTTAGGGTCATTTAGATGTGATGTTGGGGGACATGGTTTAGGGGTGAACTTTGTAGAGTAGGGTTAGTGGTTGGACTTGATGATCCCAAGGGTCTCTTCCAACCTGAATGATTCTGTGATTCTGTTCTATGGAAATCATTTTTCTGCCAAAACCCTGGCTTAAAATTCTACTATTTTACAGCGAACTTGGAAGGGTCAGTAAAATGTGTAGGTTTTTTTGCCTGCAGTGTGTCATTTGATGCTCAGACTTTCAGCAGCTCTGTGTCTTCAGAGGCATAATGTGTCACATTAGTAAACAGGCTGTAGTGGGAATTCATAGAGGCCCTCAATGTTCTAGAAGGTCTGAATGAAGGAGGTGGTGTGATAGATGGGTGGTGATTTCTTTGTGTGCTCCACTTGATGTTCAGTGGATATGTACAAGTAGTTTTTATGACAGATTGGTTCAGTTGTGCCCCGAAGAAAGGGGGAACCAAGAAGATGTTAAGCAGGAGGCTAACGTTGGTTTGAAAAGATCCAAGCTTTTTGTCAAGTGATTGACAGGTTTGGTTCTCCTTTATCTGGTTAAAAGAAAACTTAATATAAAAATAGCCCAGGATGTTTGGCAGAGAAATAACCAGCTGTCAACCTCATCTTTCTGTCATATTTTCAGAATCTGTTTCTGTATTTCCAGGCTGCTACAGAAGATGAGAAGGCTGATGAAGAACCAGAAAAACCCCGTAAATTTCAGCTGTCTTCTCTTAATCCTCAAGAAAGATTTGATTACTGCCATCTGATTGAGGAATTAGGTACCAGATATTTGTGAAATGCAAAGAATTAGTGTGTGTCTGTGTGTGTCAGGTCAGCTGCAGCTCGTTGGGGAAAAGAAAGGGCTTCTGTTAGCGACCCATCAGATTTGAGGTCTCAAATTTACGGTTTTCTGTGCTTGTGAGTGATTCTTTGAATATGTTGTTATTATGTGAACAATCAGCCTTGCCATGAAACAGCAATGGTTTTGTCTTCTGGCAGCTTTCTTTTAGCAGTCTCCACAACAGCCTCATTCTTTGCTTTTGGGAGCGCCCAGGAGCTGCTGTCCTCTGGTGTCTCTCTCAATCCTGTCTGTGTTACAGTGACACTTTATTTTTATCAGAGCCACTCTAATAAAACATCTGGCTGCTTCTCCTTCCTTGCCAGCTTCTGCCCATGTCACTTCAGTGATAACACTTTCAATGTAAATTTGAGTTCAGTATACTTTGGTCCCGATTCAAGTAATTCTCACCTTGAGTTGATCTGGCTGTGGTACAGCGTGACCCTTACGTAATTTGCGTCAAATTCATGCCTCAATTCAAGGTGGGGTAGTACTTGAGAAGCAGTGCTTTGATCCGAGTTGCACGCACATCGTCGTGGGACATCCCCTGCGAAATGAGAAATTCTTGGCTTCGATGGCAGCTGGAAAATGGGTGCTTCATCGTTCCTACCTGGAGGCATGTAGAGGAACTGGCTGCTTTGTTCAGGCACGTGCCCTTGTTGTTGAGAAAGGAGTATCTTGTACGTCTCCATGTTTCATTTTATATTGCACTGCTAGGAAAGGAATTAACCTCTCTTTTGAGGTACAGGATAAATTAAACACCTGTACTTTTCAGAGTTGCTTCTGAAAATTGAAGCTTGAGTACCTTTTGTTAAATTCTCACTGTTATCAGCTAAACTTGGGTGGACCTTGTTACACCAGGAATTAAATCTTGATCTTTTCAATAAATTGATTATAGAGTTGGATTATTTAAAACTCTTACCACATACATAGATAACTGCAAGAGGAGTCTGGTTTGGTACATGACTTGATGTCACAGAAAACAGGAGTTGACTCAGATACATATGTGCAATTAAGAGCCATGTCTCTAAGTTTACTGACAGCTGTTTGGGCCAGATAAATTCAATACATAAAGCTAGAGTTGGGGTTTGTTCTGGGGTGGGGTTTTTTGTTTGGTTTTTCATTTTGGTGTGTGGTTTTCTGTTTTGTTTTTTGTTTCTGCTGCCAGAGTTGGCAGGACTGCTTTGTAATTCAAACTTATGATTGTTCTAGGAAGAAGATTATGAGTGGGGAAGTAGTTCCATACTTAATGTTCTGCCTGGAATCAATGTAAACCAGAAGAAACTAGCACTTGCAGCCATGAGGTGGAGGAAAAAAATACATAAAGGGAGGCAAGAAACCGGCATCGTCGAGGTATGGTATTGGTGGAGGTATGGTATTGGTGGAGGTATGGTATTGGTGGAGGTATGGTATTGGTGGAGGTATGGTATTGGTGGAGGTATTTAGGTGCTTGTGCAGAGTGAGTTGTACAGTGTGGGTGGACAGGACAGGGATTGTCACAACACCACTCAGAAACTAAACTTGCAGGGACAGGTAATCTGCCTTGTTATTAAAACCAAAATGACTTAGCAGGATATATTCTAGTGAAGTAATTTTGTTTTTTAAAAAACTCCTAGTGCTGATCTATTAAAAGTTGTCATCTCCTGAGGTGGTGTTGATGTTTTGCAGAGCTGTAGGAGAACGGCTGTGCCGCGCGGTAGGGGTGAGCACAGCTCTCTGGACAGTGCTTCCCGAGCTCTAGCAGCGAGTGCACTGCTGCCCTTCAAACCAGGCACAAGCTGACACCTTTCCTAAAGCACTGCCCCTGATTTTTACACTGCAAGTTTCACAGTCTGCCAGGGAGAGGTTTTTTTGACAGTGGGACGTGGGCTCCCCAAAGCCTTTTAAGTCCTCTCTCAATCAGGCATCGCAGTCCAGTATTCGCTGAAAGGTAGAAATGCTGCTGCTGTTTCAGTTGCATCAGAAGAAATCTTGACTTAGTGTGTTTTACCTTTTGAAACTAAACGCTTGTAACAAATCCCCTGCACCCCTTGCCTACTTGGAAACTGCAGTGAGTGCTGCTAGGAGGCAACCAGTTGGCCCAAGGTGCCTTTACTGTAACTGAGTAATGTGCATGGGGTGGGGGGAAATGTTTCCGAGTAGCTGTTTCTCTTCAGATGCCTTTCTGGAAATGAGCGTGTGGTGCTCTGGATTAAATCCTTATTGCCAAGGGTCTTTTTGGGAATTGGTTTGCCCATAGTTCTATGTTTTGTGGGTTTTTCTCTGCCACTTAAAGACAGAACAAGGTGATAGGAAATCTTTATCTGATGAGTATTCCCAAAAGGGACAAATGATAGATCCATTAAGCCTTTGTACTTTTATAGTACTAACATACTTTTGACTAAATTGAGTCTTTTATCTAGGGAGCTTTCAGTGGCTGGAAAGTGATCCTGAACGTTGATCAAACCAAGGAAGCAGGATTCAGGCGCCTTCTTCAGTCAGGAGGAGCAAAAGTAGGTAGTTCTTGGAAAAAACTAATTAAATATACATAGGTTTCTTTTTTTTTTTTTTTCTTTTTCCTTTCTGTTAAACTCTGCTGGGCATTTTCTATGTGAGTAGAAGGTCTTAACCAACAGAATTGCTTAGATGGGATCACTGAGGCAGAGGGTGGGAGGGAAAAGCTGTGTCATCTTCACTTTGCAAGTGGTCAGGCAGAGCAACTTGTCTGAGGTCACACAAGTCAGTAGTGCTGGTGGGAACTGAGGATAGAATTTCTGTGCCCTGCTCTGATGAGAAGGATCATCCTTCTTGAAGGGTATGTGGTGGTACAGAATGCAGATGGAAATCATAGGATCACAGAATCGTTTTGGTTGGAAGAGACCTTTAAGATCAAGTCCAGCTGTTAACCCAGCACTGCCAGGTTGCTGAGCAGCCTGGTCCAGGTCACAACCCTTTTTGGGAAGAAGTTGTTCCTCATGTCCACCTGAAATCTCCACTGGCACAACTTGAGGCAGTTTCCTCTTGTCCTGTCACCTCTTCCTTGGGAGAAGAGCCCAACCCTGCCTGGCTCCAACCTTCTGTCAGGGAATTGTTGAGATCGAGAAGGTCTCCCCTGAGCCTCCTTCTCTCCAGGCTGAACAACCCCAGGTCCTTGAGCTGCTCTTCACAAGACTTGTGCTCTAGACCCCTCACCAGCTTCGTTGTCCTCTGGACATGATCCAGCCCCTCAATGCCTTTCTTGGAGTGAGGGGCCCAAAACTGAACCCAGGATTCAAGGTGCAGCCTCTCCAGTGCCCAGTACAGGGGAACATGGTTTGCTAGTTAATTTGATGAGGGAAATAATAGGTTATGAACTGCATTTGTCTTGGGGAAGAAATACAAACTCATTTTTGTCTGTTGTTTTCTACTCTGTAGGTGTTTTCTGGTCATTCTGCATCTCTCTTTAAAGAAGTGACTCATCTCTTCGCTGACTTCAGCAAGCTGAAGCCAGATGACACCAGGGTAAATGTAGCAGAGGCAGCAGCCCAAGGGGTGAACTGCCTGAAACCAGAGTACATCGCTGACTATCTCATCCAGGTGAGCGTGCCTGGGGTGCTCTGGGGTGTTCCTCACCTACTTGGGAGTGCTCTTCACCTGTCCTGTGGGCAAATAGGGCAGGTCCCTCACTTCCAGTACCCTCAGCTGCGCAGTGTCTCTAAAGGGGACTGCTTGGGTGCCTTGACAACAGAAAACTAATGAGCAGTTTCTTCTCAGAAGCTTCTTGAGCTAAACTACTTTTTCCTGCCCTCCCCTATTGAAGGACCCACCTCCCCCAATGGAGTCTTACTGCCTGCCTGAAGCTGGATCTTACCTTCGGAATAACACAGAAGTTGGAACTGAGTTATCCCAGAAAAGAAAAGCCCTGGAAGAAATGAGTGGAGTCAAGCGATCCAGAATACACTGAGCAAATTCTGTGCTTTTGATCTGTACATTTCTAAATTCATATTTATATTTTTTATTTTTCACCAGAAAAATTAAAAAAGCTTTTGAGTTTCACTACTAATTTGTGCTGAGATTAAAATAACTTTGCAGTGCTACTCATAGGAAAGATTGCTTCGGTTATCAGGAGCATCTAAAAGTATGGCAAGAGCTCATCCAAAAAAGCTTTTGTCTCCAGAATGTCCTAACTATCCCATTAATGATTTTGGTTAGGGACACCATTGTAGAATAACAGGTAAGAAATACTTTGCAAGGTGTTTATCACATTTTTTATTTGTGTGCTGTGGGGAAAACAGCACTTGGTAAGGATCCTGTTGCATTTCTCCCACAGTAATGGACTTGGTTTTTACATTAATTTTTCCTCTTTTGGTATTTTCTATTGGAGGGGGAAAAGGGAAATCAGACAAAAAAAATCTGGCTTTTAAGGTTTTGTACTAATACAGTGTGTAATAAATTATTTCTGTAAAACAGAGGTGCTGTTGAGGTGCTGCCATTCGGAGTGCTAATGGACCTGTTCAACAAATGCAGAACCAGCTCTGACTAGCACTGAAGTTTGTCTGACCATGCTCCCTGTTTGGGTCTGTGACTGGAACCAGAGGCAGAACAAAAGTCTTAGTTTGCAGTCGCTGGAAATGTTCTTAGTCAGACAACTGCAGTATTTGAGAAACTGTTTGACCTTTTGGTAAGGATGGGGTCTGGATCTCTGTTTAGTGAGCTGACTGTATGTGGGTCACACTGTGTTAGTCTGGGTAAAGAGTGTTTCAGAAATCTGAAGAGCTGTATTTAAGCAGCTAGAATTGCTGCAGCCTGTTTGAACTTCTCTGCACAGGACCAGTGGAGTTGTCTGGGGAAATAGCTGTAACATCTTTAAAGTCTGTTTTATTTACCTTTTTATTGTTTTGAAGGGAGGGTAGGTTCTTTTATTTTCTAGCTGCTGAATACTCTGTTTTTAGACAGTCTTTGCATTAGTATCAGTTGTAGGTAGAAGACAGGAGAAGCCCCAAGCATCTAAGCCCTGTGCAGTCTGGAGAACCTTGCTCTAGGCTCTGAGAAGGAACCCCTTGCTGCTGGGAAAGAGATAAGGGACCAGAGGTGGGAGAGAATAGGACAGCAACCTGCCTTTATATGCAAGGCTGTGTGCTGTGTTGCTGCTTCCTACTTCAGTGCAGTGGGTGTTTTGTCAGGGAGCTTGGGATGACCTGCAGGAATTGTTGGGAAGGACTAAAGATGCCCATGAATGTGAGGGATTTGAATTTATTTTTTTAAAAAGAGGTATCTGTGCCCCTCTTAGGCTGTGGCAAGACTGCTGTGTTGAGCTGCAGTGACTTCAGTCCTGCCACCTCCTTTGATTTTCTTGATCTTAACAGCTTGATGCTTTTTGTAGTTTCTGGATGTAAAGCATCTCTGACTTGCTCCAAGTCCACATTACTGAAAATAATGCTGCTGTTAATGCCTTAAATCACATTTTGAATTAACTTTGTATTTCACTGGCAATTCTCTGTTGTACCTCCAAAGCACTGCTTTGCACTGCAGGCATTGTAAATAGGTGTGGACATTAGTGGGGTCTTTGGGATGTCATTATATGGTGTACTTTCTTTTTTCTCCCAGCCCTCAGAAGAAGCTGTTGTGGATAGGTAGCACTGCTATTCCCACTTCACAGCTAAGAAACCACTCCCTGACCCACTTAGCTAATCTTTAAAGAAGTCCTGGAGACACGCAGTTCCTGCAGCTGCTGTGAATCCTGGGGGCAGGGCAGAAGGGGAACTGCTAAAATCAGACACACACCAACCCCCTGTGGAACCAGTACTGTGGGATCTGAGCACTGTGCTCTGCAGCCATCGGGCTCGGTGCCCAGCTGGACGTTGGCTGGAAGCAGACACTGGGAAGGAAGGAGGACAGAGCGAGGGAGTGCTGGGGAGAACAAAACAAAAGCCAGACAAAATTGGAGGTATAAATTCAGTTGGTGCTGTTAAGAGAAATTTATTTTCTTCAGCTTTCTTCACAGGAAACATCACAAAAGTGCTTTACAGAGTTTGATACCGTTACTCTTAACATGGGACCGAAGGACAACACCAGGTGTGTGCACTGCACAGGTAGAAGTTGCCATATGCAGAAGCCATGATAGGTAAACCAGGGTGAAAAAATGTACTGACAAAAAATATATATATAGTACAGGTTTTGAACTTAAATTATGACTATAAACATATAATTATATAAATATACAGGCACCATTAGGTTCCTGTGTTTAACTGAGGGGGCCATACAAGGATCCTCAGAAACAGATCATGTTGTACTGTGCTGAAACAAGTTTCTGCTGTGCTCAGTAGGCTCCCACCAACGCTTTCCCCAGCCAGACAGCATCATTCTGCACTACAATAAGCATTCAAATAGCTTAATCTTCATTTCTTCAGGTTAAGTCTGGTGGAGAGATGTTCTGGTACATGGCTGAAAGCAAATTCAGTTTCATTTTTTTTTCCACTCACAGCAGTATCCTTTTTCTGTTCTTTACTCATGAAAAAAATAAATAAGCTTTAGGCTGGACCCTGCTCTCCAGATGAGACAGTTTTGTTTGAACTAGCATGTTACCAGTCATACGACCCTGCCCCTTGGCACAGCTGAACTGTGTTGTGACCAGAGCTAATGTCCTCATTTTTCTGTATTCTGGGGGAGTTAGGTGCCTTTGAAGGACTAGGTTTAAAGTCAAAGAAATCCCATTTACTTGTTAAGCAGTTTTGCAATAGATGGAGCTGTGTTTGAAATGCTAGAGCCCTGGCTGAAGAAATGTAGCATGAGGGAGGCTCAGGAGGTGTGGCTTAGGGAGCTGCTTTCTAAGGAAGTGGTGAGTAATTCAGGCACCTGGCTAGAAATCCTTGGCATGGTCATAATGCAGGTGAAGGAAAGAAGGAGGGTATACTCTAGGGTGAAGAAAGGTCAAACCAAGAGCTTTTTGCTGGGCTGTGAGTTGTAACAAGTTAGAAAAAAAAGTTAGCAGAGCCGGTTTTCTAGAAAACACTGTCACACCAGTTTACAAAGCCAGTTTGCCTTTTACCTAATTCCCAGGTTAAAGACAGGGTGCATAGTCAGAAACTAGTCAGTCCTGAAGGTTCTGGGTGGTTAGAAAGTAACACTGTAAGGATTTAAAGCGGCAAGACAAGACTTTGGTGAGTGTTTTAGCTCTGTGGGGAAGGGTAGGAAGTACTACAAGCTGTACATTCCAACAGGCTTGAGCCTTCCCTTACAACACCACCTGCGTGTTCAGAAACTTAGAGTTACTGGTAAATGCAGTCAGCACTGAAAGGCTTAACCTTATTTACAGTTCTTTGAAGTACAAGATGAGGATGTGAAGAGATGAAACAATCCACAAAGCCTGAGCCTGCTCCCAGTGTTGCTGCACTCACCTTCATCTCAAATACTGTAATCTCATTTCAATGGCCAGTTCAATACACAACAGGTATGTTAGACAGCCTGGCTGAGCTCAGCTGGTTGCTGGCCAGAATCCATCTGCTTTGCATCTGCTTTACCTCTGCCACAAATAGAGAGCAGAGTAACCCAGGTATTTAAATCAGGTTTCCTACAGGGCTTGTTCCCTCATGCTTGACTCTACCTGTTTTATCTAGATCTCAAGTGAGAATATCTCAAATCAAGTTGTGATGAAACTTATCTCAAGTAACAGACCTAACTCCACTGAAACCAGTGAAGTTAAGCTCTGGGAGATCAGTTTCGTGTATGTTTTACCTGATTCTTAGTGCATTTGTTCTCTTCTATCAGCCTGTTTTTATGGTTTGAATCATTTTATATTTGTACATCCTCTGAAAGAGATATAGCACAAGTGATTTGTTTTGATTTTAAAAAGGAAGCTTATGACAACACTTTAACCAGCAGTTTTCAGTAGGCAAATTATTTGATATGAAGCAGTTATAACTTAATGACTTTTTAGGTATAAATAAGAAAATTCAATACAAAAGATAGGAGATGATAAACAGAACAGAGAAGATCCAGTTGAGTAAAAGTTAGTAAGAGCATGCCATGCTCATCCCTGGTAAGAAAAATTAATTACACACAGAAACTGAAGATGGGATGGCAAAGCCAGAGCCCCCAGGAAGTTATGGGGTTTGCCAGCCCTGGGGAAGAGGGCGAGTGCCAGGACAAGCTAACTCACTCCATCACCTTGGCAACTCCGCGGCCAGTGAATGTCAACAGAAAATAAACCCCCGGCAATGAATACTGGATGGGCTTTAAACCACTCATACATGCTCTGGTGGACTCTGAGTTAGTTGTGATCTTTCAAGGGGATGGTCTAGGCATCGCCATGGCCAGCTGGGTGAAGACATCTGCTCAATGTGTAGTTGCAGTCAAGAAAGCGAGTAAGATGTTAGGCTGTATTAAAGACAGAACAATATGGAAAAGTATTACAGCATGTATGTTTCTGAGTCCTCAACGAATAACTGGTGTTTCATCAGCACCTTGAAAAAGTGACGTATTAGAAAAAGACAGGGACTGGCAGAAGCAGCTCTTGGTAGGTGGAAAGACAGCAAGACCAAGGTACTTTAGTTAAGAGGGGAAAACACTAAATGATAGATATCTTAAAAATATTTTTTCCCCCACATAATAACAGGATCTATACCTCAAAGTTGTTGTAAGCCACCTACCCAGCTGGTGACCTCAATATCACCTGTCATTATCACCATTAAGTACTCCAAAAAGCCCCTCTGTGTTACTCTTTAATGCTTATTCTTCAGCTAGTTAAACACTTCCTCTGAAGCGACTGCCGTAGTTTGTTGAAATTTAACAGTAATCATTTCTGACAGAATTGCCACAGCTGATGCACAGGAACAACTGAACTCGAGGTGCTGCAATGATAAAGAGACAAGAGCTGCTCGGCCTCATCTCTGCCCAGCACCCACCAGAGCTCCATTTGTCTGCATGCAGGCCACCATCGTGGGCCCTGCTTCTGCCTGGAGGTCCCCTGTGAAAAGCTGAGCCATGAACCCGGCAATCACCAGCAACAGCAAACAAGGGCATATTCAGAAAAATCTCTTTGGGTTCCTTCAGCTGCAGTTAACTGATAAAACAGGAGATAATAGTAAAAATGGGCCATCAGCCCTTCTCTATCTGTATTCCTTTCTCTCCTTAGCCCTCAGCTCGATCTTCTGATTGTTTCACAGACAAATCTCCATGGGCAACTCTTTCCCTTTGGTTTATTCCTTTCATCTTCTTCCTCCACAGCCTGCCTTAATACCAGACTTTTAGAAGTTCTGAACTTAAGGTTATTCTCTCTCCTGTATTTCCACTATATTCACATGCTACTTCAACTTAAAGAGCAGGACAATGCTGTCTTTACCTGTGGAGAGGGCAAGAAAAACTAGATTCCTACTACAAAATACCACTTAGTGCCCTGACAGAAATACATACTTTCAGGAGTGAACATTTCTAGTTCACATAGTTTGAGCATGCTTTAAACCAGCCACATTATGAGCTGGTTATCAACTGGGAGCAGGATCTTATTTCAGTCATGTGGCTTACAAAATCTAGCGATACTGATTTTAATGTATTCCCCAAAGCCTCATATTCATATATCATTTGGGTTGTACAGATAATTAGAGAGGAAATATCGAGTTAGAGTGCTCAACCTGAGCTTCCTCTTACCCATACATACTGAAGTAAGTTTAATTACATAATACTTAAATAGAACATATATTGCTTTCTGTAGAAATAAGCCTTTCCAAAGTAGTATTAAAATACTGTAGTGAAAACTAATATCAAGATCTTTATTAAAATATTTTCAGTCCTCCATCAGCCCCAGCCCTTGACAGAGAACAGCTCTGGCCTCGCAACACTCCTGTGAGGTAGGTAGTTGGGGTTTTTTGGCACAACTGGGGAAGCTGAGGCAAAGGGAAACTGAATTACTTGAAGTTAACCTAGTAGCTTGGTGGAAAACTAATGCCAAATCTCACTCTCCTGGTCCCATGCTCTTTCTAGAAAATAGGCTGGCTTCTCTTCTGTGCACACAGTTGTTTTAGATGATCCTTACGCCTCCAGGATTCCACACAGGCTACTTTTTTCTGGTGATTCATCTGTGCTGTGATACATTTTTAATACTTGCATTCTAGCTGAGCAGCCCTTTGAACTCATTAACCTTGCTGTATGCACACAGATTCTAAGCAACTGAATACAAAGCCATGGTATACATACCCGTGGAAGGTGCTTCACAAAAAAGGGAAAAGTCTTCATAGCAATTTCCATCAGCTTTTTATCATGCAGACATGAGAATGTTTTCTTAAATATGAAACAAGTTATTTCCTAGTGAGATTGCTGAACTGTCTTGGAATCTGGCTCTTCTTGGTTCTCCCTTTAGGCAGCTAGTTGGACAGCTTTGTACCAATAGACAATTCTACTTTTTCCTGATTCTTCTCTTGAAAAGTGAAAACATAAGCCAGGATGCCTTCCCTGAGTACTAAACTTCACATGCTTTTGGTGATGTGAAGTGAGGTGGCCCTGTCACTTGTGACCGCAGTGCTCACCCATGCAGCACTTCTGCCATCCCACCACGTACACTCCACTCTACCTCAGGCTATACCTTTAATATATCACCTAAAAACCAGCCTGCCTAATCCCTTTTCTTACACCTTCTGTGGCTTATTTGCGTAATTTCCCCTCAATTTTTTGTTTTTTAAATCTTCCTCCCTGCTCTATTTCACTTCAGACATAACCTGGTGGAACGACACTTGGCGCTTCAGAAGCCAAGCTCTAGATACATGATAGTTATGGCTTATCCACATCAGTATCAGACTCCCTAGCTGCTTTCTGCTGTCATTTCTTCTCCCATCTGCCAGCACTTGCAACTTCTCACATTAATTGTGATATGGACAGGCTGACTTTAACTTTTTCTGAGTAATTTATTGACAAATACATGTCAGATTTCCTTCCCCTTTGCACATGCCTGATTTATCTATCCAGAGTTTAAAGATGCATGCTATGTTCTCATATTCCTGAATAAAGACCCAATTTACCATTAAAACCAATTTGTGAAATTAACCCACCAGTTGTGAAATTAAAAGCTGAGACCAGAGAAGGACAAGTCAGGCCATGAAATGGGGATTGTGGCTGTTCATAGAGGTTTTTAAATACTCATGAGTGTTTTTGGTAAAATTTAGTTTCCTGGGCCTCTGATACAAGTTGGTCATGTAAAACATGAGGTATTCATTTCTCTGACCATGTCAAAATTGGAAAGAATAATATTACTACTTTGTAAACAAGCACCTTTTAAGCACATGGTGCTCTACTGGTCTACCAAAAAAAAAAAAAGTCATCTGCTCCATTTTTGTTATGGTATTTGACAGAAAACCACAAACAAGTTCAAAACTGCTCAACCACGCTGAAATTAATGCCAAAAAATGCAGGCATTGCAAAAACTCAGCTAAGTGAGCCCTGAGGTGTGCAGCCCTAGCAAATGAATATTGTGTTTACCTGACCTCAGCAGCACAGGTTGTGGAAAAAGTTTCCAAGAGCCAGCAGATGCCACCAGGTCCCAAATCTCTGAGTCCCTGTGGTATCAGGTCTCCAACACAGTTTGTGCCATTAAAAAAATAATCCCTCCTCAAGCTTTGCAAGAGGGTGACTTTGGCCATGACTAGTAACACTGCAAAGACAAAACTGAGTCAGCCGGAGACAGTCACTTTTCGCTGTCAATTCCTCTTTGTCTGTGAGTCAGCTTAAACATGGCACAGCTAAACTGGGTGGGGGCAAAACTAACCCTCTCCTACAGTTCTCATCAGCTCAAGTAAATACAGATGCCAGAACCCTACAGCAGGCATTTGAGAAGTCCAACTTTATTAAAATTCTCTAGTTTTTGGCATTTTCACATTCCTTAAATACAGAAGATATCACCGAGAACCACACATCCAAACTGTTCCTTTGCCCGTAAGTACTGGACATTGCACTGCTCTATTAACAAGTCAGTAATTTCATGGCTGTGTTTTTATTTTAAGCCAGAGAAAGTAAAATGGAACCTTTAAATTGGAAATGAGTAACAAACCCACTATAAAAACCACATTACAGGGTAGGAAGAAGCTCCTGAAGGAGCACACCACTGCGTTTTACTGACTGGTACCAAGAGTCTCACGTCTGCAGCTGACAGTCCTTCGTTGCTGGAATGAGCCTTCGACAAGCATTCTGAAGGACTGAAATGGGCATTCTTAGCATGCCTCGGATGAATGCAATGACAAACCAGATAAAGTTGGGCTTCAGAGCCTCAAGAGCATCCTGAGCTTTCACAGAAGACTGACGTTCCAAATTTCAGGCATGCAGAACAATTAACTGTCACAAGGAAAATACTGACAACTGGCATTTTGAGAGTTGCTGGCAGCGATAAATTAACACAAGGAGCTTTAAAACAGTTTAACATCCTGTACTATGGAATTCTGCTGTATTACTGATGGGTTTTTCCTTTATGCCTCCAGAAAGAACCTGGAATGATATGCTTAAGGAGAGAAAGCCCCCCCCAAAATAACACCTCTAGTTATCAGCAGCTGCTGCACTCCAGTGACAGCAACCATCCAGAGGTTTGGAGTTTTGGTTTGTCTTTTCATTCTTTAATTTAGCAGAGCTACTTTCAAGAGGAAAAGCACATCAAAGCTTCATTGATAATTCACAATCTCAAACCAGTCCTATGTGGTGGGAGTAGGAAGACACTCTGACAGGTAGCAAACTAAAACTTCTATGCATAAGTAAAAACATTGTAATATGCACTGCTACAAGCTCTTCAAGGCAGCCCGGTCTGTCCTTCCAGAGACCCAAACACTGCCTTTTCCCAGCTTGGTACAGTCATGAGCTAGAGCTAATGGTAAAGACTCATTAGACTCCAGAATCCATGTATATGTCCATTTTATTTGATTTGAAACTGTTACAGGGTTTTCTCAAACTGCCAGAATTCATGCCCCAAACCTCAAACCAAGATGGTACAATGGACAGTCTCACCTACCCTTCATGCAGTAGGGACTAAAACTGGAGTCCTGTGCATTAGTGATCTCACTTTAGAGCAGCAGGAAAAGCATTTTAAGAGTTCACGTTTCTACCACATCAAGTGACATGTCCATTTACCATGAGTTCCACAGAAACCTTTAGTGACAAATCAACATTTTTCTGGCAACAATGTGGTTTCAAAGAAGATACATGGCTCAGAGTCCACCGTATCAGTCTTTCAGTGGGGCTTTGTTTCCAAATGAAGTCTCCAACCTTAAGAACAGTCTCTTGAGCACTCTCTTTAATAGCAGCTTCTAGCAGAAGTTTTAGGGATAGTTAATTCTGCAAGGGCAAGGCCAGTTTTAGTCTGTGCACAAGAGAACCAGGTGAAACCCCAGCCCCACTGAAGTCAACAGTGAAATTCCCAGTGGCCTCAGAGAAGGAGACTTAAAGCAAGTCAGCAGTTAGTGAAAGGGAACCCTGCACTATCCTCACCCTCTGCACACACACAGTACTCCCACGCACGTAAGCAAGTTTGGTTTTTGTTCCCTTGTTTTTCTTGCCATTGGCAACTTTTACAGATGTCAGGTCTGGGTTTTGGCGTTTACTCTGAGAAACCTCAACAGCACACCACTATTGTACTTCATTTTGCTTCTGGTATAAGAATTCAGAGAAGAGAAAAAATGGTTACAGCAGGACACTTTTGGTACTAGATAGGTTTCATTCATTGCATCAGAGTTAAGGGCAATGCCCTATATTCTTAGTGTATTGGTAACATTTTGCCTACTTCCACTAAATTAAGTCAGAGATGACAACAACTTAAAGAAGTCACTGCCTGCTAAACTTCCTGACTTTGAATAAACACCAGTTATGAATTTTACATTAAGGATTTCTGCCTCAAAAAGCCTGCATGCTTCACAGAAGTAGCCAAACATATAAGGCTTACCAGCTTTAGTTAAGCCCTCTGCATACACTAAGATACTGTGGTTATCAAGGAATCATCGCCCTTCAACAAATAACTATTTTTAATAGAGGATAATTTTTTATATAGGATCATTACTGCCACGTATCTCATTTTTAAAAGACAAATTGTGAAGACTGTAGCTGGAGTCTGGGTATCTGTGTCCAATCAAAACTCTTAGTGCTTTAGGGCGAGAAAGACAAACCTCATGACAAAAAAACCAAATCAAACCTGTTTCACTACATCATTATTTAAATATACTGCAATTGGATACCAGAAACAAGGCAGGCAATTTTTTTTTTTTGTGGAGAGAGAAAAAAAAAAGAAAAAGCTTAAACAGATGCAAAAATGGCTAATGCAAACAGACCACTCAAACCCATTTTTCCTCCAATCTGATACTGAATGTGTTTTAATTTCTTTTGCATTTACTTCAGTACATCTAAAAAGGTAAACAAACTACAGCTCTGTGACACTTGGATATGCGAGTGGTTTGGAACGCTCCCAAAGTCTCTAGCAGGCTATAGCTACACATGACAGGATTCCTCAGAAGGGGAACAGAATAGGTTTGTCATTAAGGTCACTTAAATCTTTGTTATAGCAAATTGGAACCAAATGGCTGACTTCTGCAGGATTTCTGACAGGAATCCAGTAGAGCTGGTTTCAAGTTTCAGATGGCCACTAAAACAGCTGTAACCTTCTCTTCCAGAAGTTGTGATCCACATGGTGTCCACAATGAGTGCAGCAAGTCTGAGGTAGTCAACCTTTACGAAGGCTCAGTATCTGAACATAAAAAGATTTTGAAATGACCACTGGCTGTAGGTATCTTTCTGAGCAACTAAAGAACACTGATGACGTTCGTTCAACCATTTACATTAATTTGCCCCATATCCAATGGAGAAGTTGTAACATATTATGCTTCCATAGTGCAGGAGAACCAATCACTTACGCCAAAGTAGTCTGCACTTGCTGCAGCAGATCCAGCAGAAATAAGGTGGCATGTTCATCATAGCCGTTAGCTGTAGTTTAGTTACCTTAGTAGAGGGGTTACCAAAAAAGCATTCCTTAATTGTACTGTGTGTGCAGCTCTACTGATCCCCCAGCACCGCGTACTGGTTGTCTAGCTGAAGTTTAAGTGCCTGGGTTTTTGAGACCTCATCCCTACCTCTAGTTTTGTGTTTTACTACTTCAAAGCTCTTCTCCATTTCTTTATCCCTAAGGGAAAAGAAATGTAATCAGTAAATATCTTATCACTAGCTTGTGAATTGTGAATTTCTACTTGATTTCCACCCCATCCCAACAAAAAAACATTACGAACACAGAACACTAAGGTCTAGAGCTTTAACAGAACAGCCAAACATTCCCAAGCAAATCCTGTACAACCTTATCTGTGGACTCAAGCTCATCACCCAGTACAATTCAGATTACATTCTAAATTTCAATATTAATGTTCTCAAAAGTGAATTTAAGAGCATTTATAAAACGATAGGTTTTAGAAAGCAGAAGTCCATTTCTTGAATGCTCACTCAATCTCATCTTAGCTCAGTTTGCACCATTCAAACCCTAAAGCATCAATGACATCATTTACCAAGCAGACAAAGCCCCTCCCCTCTCCCCCCAAAAAAACAACCCAGAAACCAGAAGAGGCAAAGCTTCTGCTGGGCTGTATTAGGAAATAACACAGCAAGCAGAAAAAACAACAACAAAAAAACCCCACCAAACCCAAGTGAATTAGGTCCTGGCCTGGCTATCTCTTCTGCAGGGAATGAAGTTATGGAAAGATCAGGACTTCAAAGCAGGGTGAGACTTGAGTCTTCAGCACCACAAAATACAAAACACTTCAGCAAAACTAGAGGGGCTCATCATTGTAAGCCACAGCTCAGACAGCAGCATTACTGATGTCTGTCGGTATTAAACCCCATTCCTCCATTGCAGTTGCCATCACATCTCCAGCGAGAAGCCAGTATGCTCAAGACACCCTCCTCATGTCTCCTGATGGCACTCACACGGCTCAGCGTCTCAGGGAAACAGCTGCTGTTGAGAGCTGAACCACTCTGAAGGGAAAGCCTTCATCAAGTCAAAGATATGATAACTGATAGCCATGCTTGGCTACCTCACTGGGCTATGTCCCATGGAAATTATTTCATGGGAAGCCTTTCTTAGAGTTGGAAACTACAGTTAAGTTCTCTCCCATATCTCTTTGCCAAACAGAATAATCGCTTAGCTACTTCTTTTCCCTGTGGAAAGCTTCATGCCTAAGCCCTAAACCAAAACAAGAACTTAGAAGGCAGTTGAACTACATCTCTTAGGGAATGAAGGGAGTGTACTTACTTTCGACTGTCTACGAGCTTGGCGGTGGACTGCAGCGACGGGAACTGCGTATCGCTGTAGATTTCTGGTGGTCCTTGCTGTGCTCTCCGGGGCCTGCCACCCTCCCTGGCGCCAGGCGGCCTGTACACACCCCCACTCTGGACTGGTTCAGGGGCTTCTGTAACTACAGGAACAAGATTTAGACAAAAGAATAAGTTTACATTCAGATCTAAAAAACAAATGAAACAACACCCCCCCCACAACCTCAATGAAACAAAAAAACCAACAAACCAACAACCTCCACCCAAATAAAAAAAAAAGAGAGAATTTTACAAGTATGTTTTCACACCTTTTAAAGCTCTGGAAGCAAATATTTTAGACAAGGCAGGAAATGGGGTGTCCCTAATTTAACCTATACTTGGTAGTCAAATAAAAATGTGGCTCCAGTATATTGCCTCCCAAAGTTCAGGGAATCAAAACCAGTTCATGTTTCTTATTTGCGATTTATTAGCAGCTTGCATTTAAAACTAGAGATTTAAACACATAACTATGCCAAATCTTATTTAAAGCACCTCTCCAGATGCAGAAGAGACTATCCAATAGTTTGTATTTAAGGTAACAATCTACAGTGAAACAACACTATTTGATTCTATTCTATGACCCTTCATCAGGAAGGTGGTAACAGGATAAAATAAGCATTAAGCCAAAGATCAACAACAGCAGCAAGAGCTTCTGCTTCCCACTTCAGGGGCATGCCCAGAACCCCTGGAAGAGCATTTCCAAGAACTGCCACAAGAAGAACAGGAGACAAACAGGACCCTGGGCAAGACTCAGCCTTCCAGCTCTCACACCAAGAGCTCAGCAGTGCCAGGAGCTGCTTCAATGCACTGTGGCTCCTTGTCTTGTCTTTTCCCAAAGGAGAGAAATGGGTCCAGGAATCCTCTCTGCTGGGACCTTGCTCACACACAGTGAATCAGGAGCTGCCAGTCACAAGGAGATGTGATCAGTCTGAGTTGTCTCAGCTCATTGTCAGAGCTCAACTCAGCACTTGCTGCGCCTGGAGCCCTCCCAGACAAGTGTTCTGGGATGTCCCTGCTCCAGGGTGGCACTTTACAGACGTGGCAGTTGGAACCAGGCTCTGGTTTGCAACTGCAAGAGACCTTCGTGGTCACATGGGAGATGAAGGCTTCAGCTTCTTTTGCTCCGCAGGTGTTGGACAGGACCATGTGAGCAGGGCTAGCTGCTACCCACCATAACTCCATCTGTTCCCATGACCCCCCAGTCATGATGACCACCATGTTCTCATTCCTGAGGATACCATTCTGCCTACCAGTCTGACCACCAAGTTCTTCTCCACCTCAACTGTGTTTTCCAGGTGGCTCTTTTTGAAGTGACCTTCTTGCCTCCTTTGGCTATGAGCTGGAGAAAGCAATGCCAAAAAGATGCACAGCCAAGCTGGTGAAGACAGCAAGGGATGCGGGCAGAGGGTGTGTTACACCAGCACCTGCCCAGTATTTGGCAGAACTCCCCAGTTCACCTGCTCCCACCTGCCCAGCGGATCAGAGCAGCTCTAGAGCAATTCACGTCACGCAGGGCGGTGGAGGATGCTCCCTCCCTGCTCTGCATTTTCTCTAGAATTGTTTTTTTTTGTGCTTTCAACAGGCTGGAGGGACAGGATGTCATCCAGAGGGACCTGGAGAAGCTGGAGAGGTGGGCCCACATGAACCTCATGAGGTTCAACAAGACTAAGTGCAGGGTCCTGCACCTGGGTCAGAACAACCCTCATGATCAATGCAGGCTGGGAGATGAGGTGCTGGAAAGGAGCTCCTGGGCTGCATCAAGAGAAGTGTGGCCAGCAGGACGAGGGAGGTGATTCTCCCCCTCTACTCTGCTCTGGCGAGACCTCACCTGCAGTACTGTGTCCAGCTCTGGAGCCCTCAACACAGATATGGACCTGATGGAGCGGGTGCAGAGGAGGGCCACAAAGATGGTCAGAGGGCTGGAACACCTCTCCTACGAGGACAGGCTGAGGGAGCTGGGGTTGTTCAGCCTGGAGAAGAGAAGGCTC
>WUAM01000107.1:26151521-26181799 GCA_024336885.1 Actenoides hombroni | reverse complement strand
GGGGGGGGGGGGCCCGGGGTTGGGCTGGGGGGGGGGGGGGGGGGCGGGGGGGGGCCGGGGGGGGGGGGGGGGGGGGGGGGGGGGCGGGGCGTTGCGTTGCGTTGCTTCCACGCGTGCGCCTGCCGGCCCCTGCGCCGCGCGCGTGCCGCTGGCGGCCGTGTGACCGAGTGACCGAGCGCGCGTGCCGGTGTTCCCTGCTTCCCTCTGCCCCTGAGGGCAGCCATGCGCGGGGCAGGCCGGCCGGCGCTCACAGGCGGGCGGGGGACCGCTGGGGCTCCTCAGGAGACCGTCCCCCGTATCGGGGACAGGCCTTTCCTCACTGGCAGGGCTCGCCGAAAACCGACTGGGGGGTGGGGGGGCTGTCCCCACAGAGTGCTGCGAGAAGGCCAGCAAGCCCTCAGTGGCCGAGTGGCGGGTCGGTGTGTGCCCTGCTCCCCTCCAGTGAGGTGCACTTGCCTTCACCTTTCAGTGGGCTGGCGTGAATCGGGCTCGGCCTCACCGCACCCTCGAAAGGGCCTTGTGCTTACACAGCCAGTGTAAAGGACGTTGCGAGGAAGTCATTCAGTTTATATCTGGGAACGGGTGTGGTTAAATGAGGAAAAGTTGAGACACCGCTACATCTAGCATCTAGGACATCCGTTGTGTAGGCGTGAGCTTCCCAGACACTCTCCTGACTCATAGCGAAGTGTCTGCAGGGAAACACCTCGTGGGACCTGTCTGCAGTGTCCCCAGTAGCCATGCGTGCTGTAGTGACCTTTGGCTCTGGGGAAAAAAACCTGAGTGTTTATCAAAATGCATTGTCAAAATGCTTGAGGCGGGACATTTTGAAAAATAGCCTTAGACTGTCATGAGTCATATAACTACGTGAGACATTGTTTCTGAGGACTTTGTCAGCCATCAGAAGGAGATTGATGTTCCTACTGCTGAAGTGTGAGCCCAAACAAGTCCTTGTCAAATAATCATCAGTTGGCACTATTATAAAAGTAAGCTTGTTTGTATTCTTAATTAGTATCATTTTATGTTTCTGATACTTATCTTGAAATCATTACATGTGTGTATATATTAACGTAAATGAAAAGTTTTCCTGACCTTTGGAGAGTGATATTCTCTCTAATTTTTGTCCATGAAAATACTGTCACTTAGTGGTTTCCATCCATAATTCACAGCTTGTTTGGAGAAAAGAAAATAAAGGAAAAAAAAAGGAGAGGTGCCATTGTCATATTGCACAAATACTCTGTGTCTTTGTGAAGCGTTTTGTAGCTGTGAGTGAATCACAGATAGCTGAGTGCACTGCATCTGGGAGATGTGTTTCAGCCCTCTTTTTCTGCCTGTCATGCTGCATTCTTCCTGTTATTTCTCTACTACTATTGGCATTCTGTACACTTAGAGGATTTGATCCTGCACAGAGCGGGTGCTGAGAACTAAAAATTGCAAGCAAACCGGTTCATCTGGTAACACTGAGGATGCTGCATGATCAACAATGCTTTCTATTTTGTGACAATAATCATTACTGAAGTAGAAAGCAAATTTGGTAGCTAAATCTCATTTTCTGTGCCTCCTTGGTGCACCTCCTACTCCTGCTGTCTCCTTCAGTGGATAGAAGGTGGGATGGAAGGTGTGACACAGGACAGCTTGGTTTGGAATAGTGTTTGACATTCCTTTTGTCAAAGCATAAATTTAAATTCCTTTTTAATGTAAGGAATTTTGAATTCCTTTTCAAATTTCCTTCCCTCACGTTTGCGCTCCATTACTGCCCAGGGAGCTGACATACCTCTGCACTGCACCATGCCGTGACTTGCAGGCTCAGCACTGATAATAATATGCAACTAAGCAGACAATGTGTATCCCTCAGCTTTTGTGGCAGAGAAGCTAATAATGGCCACTAAGTACGGGGCTGTGTCTGATTCTAAGCTACACTTTTTTTGTGAATTTCAGCAGCTGGTAAAATATTTTCGTTGCAGTGTTATGGACAGCCTCTGTTGTCAGTCTGAAGAATGTGAGCCCGATGCCTTTTTGCTGCTTTTAGTGTTTGCACCACTGGGCCCTTGCAAACAGTCAGTCTGGAGTGACCAACTCCGAGTTAGACACTTAATATCTGTCAGGAGCAGAGTACCAAAAAATATTTCAGCTGTTAAGTCTGGAGCAGGGTCAGTGGAAACCATGGAAAATAGCAGCAACCTTTTAGGCTCAGAAGGCTTAAATCCAGATTTAAAGACGTGTCTCAGTTGGCACTTTAACGGAAACATTAGTTACGTGGTCATGCTTGGATTTGCCTCCCACCTCTAGTTTTATTTTTATGTAGAATGGTGAAAATGTGCTGATGCACAGCGTTTGTAGTTCTCTGCAAATGCATTACATTAACTTTTATGGTTAAGGTGGTTGCTGTGCAAAATGTTAAATGCAGAAAAACAAGGTCAATATTTCTAGTTTTTATTATTTTTCTTTTCCTTTCTCAAATTCAGTGATCCTCAATACTTGTGCAGAGGACATTTGGCTGAAGAATGACTCACAGACATGGCCTGGCAGGAGTAATGTTTGTACTTCAAGGAGTCTATCCAGAACACCACGTTGCTGTGGCAGGAGCATGAGCTCAGCAGACAGCTTTCGGCTGCGGTCTGTATCACTACCCTGTGTGACCAAGTGCTTGGAATGCCTGTGCTCCAGTACAGATTTACCTGGAGGACTCTGGGGTCGTTGTCCCTGTCTCCTGCCACATTAGCAGCACCTGTTTTGTCATCCATCAGTACTGTCCACTGCTCATCTCCATCCTGTAGCTATGGTGAGTCTTGCTGTGACACTCTTCTCTTGGCTTCTTGGTGTCGGTGCCCCTCGGTGCAGAGCAGCTTGCAGGAGGACTTTAGTGGAGTCCTTGCCACTGTGGAGGGTGCCCTGGTTCTCTGTAGGAGCTGAACTTTCCTATCAGCTTTGGGGTGTGAAGGGTTTGCTGTCATTTCACACCTCTACAGCCGTAAGGGAGAAGTGTTACTGTGCCTCTTTCTCCACCAGTAACTGCCACCTCAGAGCAGGCACTGGTGGCAGCAGTGTGTGGTGTTTTGTTAAGCATTAAATTTTACACAATGCCAGTGTGAAATCACCTTAAAAATAATCTTTTAAAATGGAATCAATATAATAATGCTTGTGCTAAAATGTAACCAGTAGGATGATGGGGTACCAGTTCCTAACGGGTGCGGTACACTGCTACTCGGTGCAAAATCTGAACTGAATGAAGCATGGGCCAGCATCCTCTGCTCCCCCAGGTCTGCAGCAGCCGCTGTTTGAGCTGCAGCGCAGCAGAAGCCATGCCTGCCTGAGGAGGAGGATGAAGTACATGTTGGTTTGAGGTGCGGCTAATCCGACGCAGTGATGAGCTGTTGCCAAGGGGGCCAGCCGTGCCTTACAGCCCTGACTAGTCTCTCTCCCCATCCCATCCCATCCCATCCCATCCCATCCCATCCCATCCCATCCCATCCCATCCCATCCCATCCCATCCCAGTGCTGCTACTGGTGCATGTCAGATCCCGCAGTGTCCTGATTCAGGGAGCTGAGTGGCGTAAAAGTTCCCCTGCATTTTGCAGGGCTAATTTCCCACTGATTTTTCTTCCTGAACTGTCTGCTGAGACATCAGACGGGTGTTGGTGCTAACACAAGAGTAGCAATGGCCTTTTGTGCAGCAGCGGGCTGTTAGACAGCATCCAGTCCACAACATCCTGAGGGGCTGTGCCATCTCACCTCTTGTACCACCAATTGTGTGTGTTTTCTCTCATCATCACTGTTCTTGATGGAGTCTCAGCTTGGTAAGTTCTGCACTGATACATAAGAAGGTATTATTGCTGCTCTGTGAGGAAAAAAGAGGGAATCTGCCATCACCTGCCTTTCTTTTCTGGTTGTTGTTAGGTAATCTCTTAATCCAGCAATTTTTTGATCAAAATCAGCAGGTGATACATGCCAAGTAGCCTTTCTGCAGAGACCAAATGAGGAATTGTTTGTCCAGTAACTATATCAGGACGGGTTTTCCATGTGTGGGGGAATGGGCAAGGAAATGTGTGACAGCACATGGTGCTGATTCCTAGTGTTCCTGTATCAGCTGGCAGGTCAAGCACAGTGAATCTGGGGGATCTGGAGTGTGTTTGTTTTCTTAGTCATTACAAGTTAAGTAGCTTTGTTAGCTGATGTTTCAGTTAAAGATGAATCTCTCCTGACTGCCTGTCACACATGCTGTGTGCCATTCTGTTCTCTATGCTATTTCTTGGTAGTCTTTGAGTCCGGTTAATGAACTGTGTTGTCACCCTGTGTAACTGTGGGTGTGGTACAGTCCTAGTCCAACAGACGTGTCTGGTTAGCTTGGTTTCTGAGCGGGGAGTCGCAAAGGAAAGCCAGCCACCCACCTAAGACTCCCTGTGGCGGGGGCCAAGTTTCACTGTATTTCTTTGAAAGGATCCATCCTGGCACTTTATATAACTGTACCACCGAGGAAATGCGGTGGGGGAATCAATATTTAAAATATAAAAGGAAATCAGAAGTGAAAAATGGCAAATCTTTCTCATCAGGTTACCATCAAAGTAAGAGAAGCTACCCAGCGTCACCCACGCATTGATGCTGTGTGGGTGCCTCTTCTAATGGAGTTTGGCCAACCTGCCCTATGGGATGTTGGTGTCAAGAAAGACCTAAGCATCCGGAAAACAGATGTGAAAATCTATCAGTAGATCCCAAAGTAAGACATTTGCAAAACGGGCACCCTGGCTGGTACCCTCCAGATACAGTGAAAGGACGTGACGTGGGCTGCAGACAGAACTGCCGTTGCTCTCCTGTGCCTTCAGCTTTTCCAGAAGTTTAGTTTAGAGTAAACCCATGTTTATTAAGTCCTTCAGGGGTGCTTATGCTGGCTTACGTAGTGGAAAAATAATCACGTTGAGTTAATAGCACACTTAATTACTTCAGCATTAACTGAGTCAGATTTCTCACTAGTGAGCTGCCGGTCCTGTGACACGACAGAGCGGTCGCCGTTTCCACATGGGTGCTCTGCACACTGTGGAGGGGTGGTTCAGTCTTGATGCATTTGTGCTATAAAAAGAAAGAGGTTACTTGCTGGAAACTGGAGAGCCTATGTTCTTAATCCAGCCTCTTTCAGCAGTCATGAAAAATACCGGAAGGAAAAAAAGTCAAACGAAAAACCTGATATTTTTTATTTTTGTTATAATTTTAACAACATGAGTAAATTGAAATCTGTAAGCAAAGCAATTACATGAGGAGGGTCTAATAAAGTTGTTCAAGCTACAACCTACTTCGATTGTTGAATCAAACTGAATAAAGCAGGCTGCTGTGATGGGTTTTTAGCTTCCACGAACATAATTGGCAGTGACATCTTTTGCTTTAATGGCAATGGTCTCCTGTGGGCTGGGAGTTTCATAATCAGCTGAAAGTAAAAAAGAATTAAATAAAATTGTTCACTACTACAAATAGGGAAATTGCTGAAGTATCCTCAGTTCAGCTGGTGAAATTTCATCAACTTTAGCAGAATCTGTCTATAGAAAAATTTCAGAGAATCACAGAATGTTAGGAATTGGAAGGGACCTCGAAAGATCACCTAGTCCAACCCCCCTGCTGGAGGAGGGTCACCTAGAGCAAGTCAATTTATCCCTGACCTGAGGAGAAGGGCAAGTCAGTATCTTTTATCAGGTTCTCAGAGGTTCCACGACTGAAGGTGATTAAGGATCTTAAAAAAGCCCAACCAAGCAATCCAACCTCTGTATAGGGGTTTACAGGTTGTTCCCATGGGACAGATGTTAGAAGTCTGAACTATGTTTCTTCACAAAAGGTGCAGTTAGTGGTCCAGATTCGGTCCTCAGACTGCATGGGGAACTCATGTGCTTCTAAAGGGAGGGAGCTTACCCAGGGTCACAGCTTCAGTATTTGGACCGCACAGTGGGAGGAGGAGGGAAGGCAGAGTGTACCCCAGGCATGAAATGCCACCACAGCTGCTTTACAGCCACTCATGTAGTCCCCAGGTTATGTAATAGCTTTCTAGTCTCACATCTCAAATCTTCAGGGAAGTTAAACTCACAGACCTACTGGTGTATTCCTAAACCTTCTCCTTCCACAGCAGTGCTGGACACCACCCCTCTCCAATACATCAGGAATCTCTGCATGGCTGGATTTGGGGTGTTCTTTCCCTTTGGCAGCTTTTCCAAACCTCACCACCTACCACCCAGCCTTACGAAACATGAGAACCACCCTAGTCCTGATTGGAGCCACCTTACAGTCCCCTCACAGGGAGCACGTGTTCTCCATCCTTGTGGCACACTTGCTTTCAAGGACACGTACCTGCTTTGTTCCCCATCCAGAAGGCAGTGATACGCAGCTATGTCTTTCTCCAGCTGTTGTTTGCTGGTCAGCAGGTTTTCACGATCCCGCTGCTGCTGCTCAGTTTCTACTTTGATTTCTCCCATCTCTGCCTCCAGCTTGGAAATGACAGAGCCTAGGTTCTGCAGTTCAATGTCGTGCCAATGCTTGGCGTCGTATAAAGAGTTCTCCAGACCCCTCTTCTGTATGGGCAGGACAGCAGACATTAAACCAGTCAGTTTTCATATGCTCCATAGTGATCTTTATTCATGTTTGGCCAATATCTCTATTGAATATACTTAAGTGGAGCTTGAGAATTCCTTTATTTAGACACTCGGGAAAATGGTTATTACCAACCAAAGGTTGAACTACTTTGGTTACAAGGCACAGACGTTCTTCATGTACCCACCCAGCAGTCTCAGTGAAATTATTACTGAGTATGAAGACACTGAAGATTGAAATCTGGGGCCTGGTTGTCCAGTGTGGTATGCTTAGCGCACACCGTCAATCAAGAAAAGCCCAGAAATGTCTGTCATCTCTGGAAACAGTATCCACTGGAAAACAGAATTTACTCTTAAGTCTGCATCCCAAGATGGGATTGTTTTCCTCAGAAGGCATGTTGAATTTGTACACCCTTCGAAGCCCCCACTTTGCTTACCAAGGTTCTCAAAGATTCGGTTTCCGCTTGCAAGCTCTGGATTTTGCAGGCTGTCTCGTGGAACTCGGTTCTGAGGCCCTCCACCAGCTCCTCCTCCTGGGTTCGCACGGCAGCCGTCGTTTCAGCCTGTAGCTGGCAAAGAATTGCGACTGCCGTCACAGCCTCCTCAACTTAGGGTTTAGTTGCCTCACACACCAAACTGACAGTTAATATTCTCATAGTTCCTGGCAATTCTGACTTTGATTCTTGTATATTAAATTCCTCAGTTGAACAATTCTGGATACTTCTTAGTGTCAAAATGATCACATTTTCTATGCATTTACTGTAAAATGGCTTATAGAGATAAGTACATGTATTTCATCTACATTAACAAAAGCTGGTTCGCATTCATACTAGGATGTTTAAAAAGACCTATAAAAAGAAAACATTGCTGTAAGTCTTCTTTGTAGCAATACTATAATATTTTTTTAAAGTGTTTTCACTTAGTCTATTGGATTTCAGTATTCACACCTTGATTTTTCATATAGCAATCCACAAGTCAGAGAGCAAGTAGTACCACAGAGGTCAGAAAAATAGCTTCTGTTAATTGAATTAAGATATTCTTGTGCAATTTTGTGCTGTTGTTGCTTGTGGGTTTTTGTATGTGTTTAGTTCAGGCTCCTTGAAAATAGGTGAAGGAAAAGGTAAAAATAAAATTTCTGTACTTTTTAATGAGGGCTGTGATCAAGGTTTTCAGTCCAGAGCTCTGGGCTCTAGCAAACGCAATCCTTCAGTCAAAACCTACATTTCTTCTAGTTGATGCTAAAGTTAAACTACACAATATACTTCCATTTCACTCTGAAAATTCCTCTTGACCCTGTCCTACTTTTCTGATTGTGCATTCTTTTATTTTAAAAGTAAGATAATTTTTTTTTTAAAATCTGTGATCATACACCAGAAAACATTTTTATAATTTTGGGGGTATTTTCATGTGAACCCCAGACCTTGGTCATTGTCAATGAAATAATCTGACATGCAAAAGGTCATTTACCTACCAGTTAACTCTTAACTCTGTACTTCCCAAGAAAGCGACTGGTATTTATGTGTGCATTTTTCTGTAGACTTGGACCAAAATCCTTTAGGTGTTAACCATCTTTTTTTTGTTGTTTCAAGAAAAAACAAACACCCAACCCTCAAAGTTACTGCAGAGGATTAGACAGATTTTGTGTTTGCATCAGATCCTGTGATGTTGGGGAGGGTTACAGAGTGCTTACCTTGGTACGGAGCAGGGCACCTGTCTCAGCGCGATTCTTTTCAATGTCTCTCTCCCAGTGGATTCTGATTTTTTCCAGTATGTCATCCAGGCCACTGCCCAGGGGAACATCAAGTTCTTCCAGCTGAGATCCAGCAAGCTGCTTGTATAATACCTTCACATCCTTGAACAAAAATATAGAGTACATAAAAGAAAGTGAACTGGACAATTGAATGGTAGCTTCAGAGAGGATCAAGGAAGAGCCACAAACAGAGAGAGTAATTAAATCTGGTCCCAAAAGCATTAACGATTTAGTACACTGGAGTGTTTCCTTTTCAGATGTGGATTTGCTTTGCTTCTGCCTGGGCTACAGGTACTGGAAGTGGTTTCCTTCTTTGTGGAAGGAGACTGAAGCCCGGCACCAAGACACTGCCCTCTCAGGGTGGCAAGTTTCTCCAGCAGCCAGGGCTTGGCACATGCATGCTGCACACCCAGGACCCGAACCCGCCACAACTATACTGCCAGTAAAGCTGCAATGTGGACTTTGGGTCAAGGAACTAATGGCTGACAGCAACTCAAATCCTGCTCTTCCCTCTCTGCGGCACTCCATGACAACACAGATGTGCATCGACTGGGAGAAAGCAAAAAAAAAAAAAGAAGGGAATTATATGAATTATGAAACTGCAAGAATGAAAGCCTCAAAATGTGCCCATTCCCAATTCACAAAAGCTTCAAAAGGACTTGACATCACTTTGCTATTGGGGGCAGTGGAGGAAAGAAAGGTTTGAATTAGTTCAGGAAAGTCCTTGGGACTTCACTGTGCCAGAGCACAGTTGGAATAATTGCAGTAGTTGCTTCCAGCCTTTGTTCTGTGACTTCTCCTGAGCAGCTTCCCCTGGTACTGCTGCCATGGGAAAACCTGGTCTGTGCTGAGGTGGTTCCGCAAATGCTCAGGTACTGCCAGTGAGTAAAGGAAGGAGCATCCTCCTGTCCCGCAGCGGCTCCTCGCTGGCTAAATGCAGAGTGAGGAGAGCTGTTCCAAAGCCGTTGCTCTTACTATGCTGCATATATGGGCAGAGAGCAGCACCAGTGCCAGCTTTTCTGCTTTCACAGCAATTGTTGCAATACATGGAGGGTTAAAGGGGATCTTGTGTATTTCTGTCAATTATCTGTTTTCCTTCTTACCTAAAACAAGTTCCATCTTTCTCCTACCATGCAGTGGTGCTGAAGCCACTGATTATTTTCTGCAAAATGCCAGCCTTGGGATTAGACTCGCGAAAGTAGGGAGGGGATGAAGCAGCCTCATCTTGGCAATCCAAGTCTCTATATACCTGCCAGTGTTGCTAAAATCTTGTGGCTGGAGAAATAGCCTATAGGAAATTTAAAGTAGGGTAGTGCCTTGCTTCTGTGAGCTATTTCAGTTCAAGTTCTTTTGTTTTTGAGACATCAGCAAAATTACTTGCTGTCGTTGTCTGTGGGATTAGTAGTAGCTCCATACTCGAGCCCCATCAATAAAATGCTAATTTGGGTCCAATCCCGAAACCTCTGTTTAGGGGAATAAACCACCTTCACACAAACAGTGCTGGTGAATGTAATAAGTGGGGAAGTATTGCAAAATGGTGTAATAATGGGCTTCCTCTTTAGCTGCCTGTCCCTGTGACTTGCTTTAGTGGTGCCTTGCTCAGGAGGACTCAGTTCTGGGCACTGAACAGCTTGCTAAGCAAAGCAGGAGTTTTTCAGAAGGCTAATGCTCAGCATTCATGCAGCAGGACCAGAGTTTGTTCCCTGTACATGCATTTCCTCTTTACATCTCTGGCTGAGTCAGAGCTTACTGTTGAGATGTCCACACACACGACTGCAACCCCATGGCAACTGTGCGGCGTCTAGCAAGACATGGAGTGGTGACATCTCTTTCATGTCATGTTTATCAGATGAGGAGGAGTTAGAACTTGAATGTAAGTAATTTGATCGTGCTTCATAGGTTAGTGCTTTAAGCTAACAGATGAGAAAGAGGAGCAGGTTTCAGGAGAATCCACCCACCCGACCATGACCGGTGGAGCATTTTAGAGCTCGCTTTGTGCTAGGGGTGCGATACCAACTGGCTGAAACAGGCACACATTGGCTTGGCGGTGTCCCGAGCCTGGACTTACTTCTTCATGATTCTTTGACAGCAAAGTTAGTTCTTCTTTCATGCTCTCTATCTGACTCTCCAGATCCATTTTAGTTAAATTAGCATCATCAATCACTTTATATAGGGAATTAATTTCATCTTCCACTGCCTTTCTGAAAGGTTGCTCATTTTCATACCTGCAGAGGAAAAAAAATGACCCAAACCTTAATGCAGCCCAGCTCAGCAAGAAAAACCCACTTTTTAAACAAATGACACCGTTTGTGCTAATTAGCACGTGCCCCAGACAGAGACACAGAAACACAGCAGACAGACTTTGCTCTCACCTTGTCTCTCTGTACTTGAATTTAACTGCCTGAAGTACCCTGTCATTAACTCTTGAGTGTGATAAACCAGGCCAAGTTAGGAGTTTATGCAACGGCAGTTATCAGCCTGATTGGATTCCTGAATAAGCACAGAGGGGCATATGGTCTCTTGCTAGATCCAGAATTTCTACGCAGTATGACTATGGGTGGCTTTTTCTCCATGTGTTTGGCTGTAAGATGAGAGTAACTGCTCATGTGCCTATAGTGAGCATAGGCAAATACTTCTCAGTAAGAGAGCCATGTCTGTCTATCAAAGAATGGCTTAAGTCATTCTGCTAGTGTACATTTTTACTGCTGTAAATCCTCAGAATCTTCCAAAATAATGTTACCATCATAATTATTTTGCTGGTACAAAACCCCTCCCAAGTCAGGTGGTTGAATATTCAACCTAAAAGAATGAGCTCATTCTACTCACTGAGCATTACTCCCCAAATGAGAAAGCATTTGCAAGGGCAGGTTTCAAAGAAAGTGGCCAGTGAGATGCCACCACCAGACTACCTGTCTTTGAAATCTTCAGCACAGGCTTGAATGTTCTCAGTGTGCAGCATGAGACGGGCGTTTTCAAGGACTGCTTCGCCCACCTAGAAGAAAGAGACAACAGAGCTCAAGCAATTAAGAGCTTTTGCACATCAGCTACGTGCACTGTACACGTATCTTATGCAGATGTATAGCTTCGATTCTGAAAATAGCCCTCTAGCCTAGGGTTGTTCAAGTCACTCATTCCAGATAATATAATCAATTGATTTAGTACCTATAAATTCACAAATTCTCTGCAAATAGGCTGTAATTTGTCATCAAACTGTTCATTGCTCCTAAGCATTAATCTTCTTGTGGAAAACTCCTTTATTCTGATTGTCAGCTGGTTGCAAGTGGCAAAATTTATTACTGTGTGCAAGGTATGTTCATCATTTAAGTCCCATTTAGGTTTTCCAGATACAGTTTAAGTAGCATTTATGCAGTTCCTATTCTACTTCCCATAGCAGCAGTCCTCTTCAGGGGTGTCCTCTTTGGTGAGCCAAGGTATACTTGTTGCTCATGCCGCCTGCGAGCCGTCCTCAGCTCCCAGAGCATCGTTTTTCTTCTCTGATGGGATCCTTTAAGCTCTTGCGATAGGTAGGAGACCTGAGAAGCAGGCAGTCTTCTAAGATTATTACACCAAATGTGAAATGTTTTGGAAAGATTGTGCAAATAAGACTGTAGTATCATTGCTATGGCTCTGGGTTGGTTTTTTTTAATGCCCAGGAGGCACTTGAGGGGTTATAAAATGATAAAAGGGTAAAAAGAGACCACTGTTTGCCCTGGAGTTACATGTGCACTGAGCTATGGAGGTGACTGAAGACATGCTGACTTTGGTACCAGGATTAGAGTGATCATCTCTGCAAATAACCATGTGGGCACTCCAGCCATCCCGTGGTCCATGCCATTGCTCTGGAGGAGCTAAACTGGACATCACTTTGGTCTTTTTCAGGAGATATTTATGGAGATTTGTGGCTGAAGCTAAACCACCAAATGAATAAGAGCTGCTTTTTAAGCAAGACAGGAGAGTTCTTGAAGCAGAAATCTTTCTTTAGATGACTAAATCTGCAACTAAATGATTCTGCAAATCCCCTGAAGCACTCTGCTCCCCTGAGGTGAAACAGGCCATGAAATGTGGAGACATCAAGGCTTTGTCCAGACAAGTTCTCTCAAGTACTGCAAGCAGGATTGTTGCCTTAGTATGGTCCTACCTTCTATTTGGCCTGCTGCTTGGTGGTGGGGTGGAGGTGGACATGCAAGGCTGAAGCATTCCTACATGGTAAATAACATTCATCCTCATGAGAAGTGGCTTACTGCTCCATGTGTCAGAGGTGCTTGGACAAACAAATATAAAATATGTGAAGGCCTCTGAGAAGGAGAGATCTGGAGGAATAACCTATTCCTCACACTGAGTCTATAATGGACTGTGAAGTTAAAAGCACTCTGCATCTTTTAAGTCTGAGGAGGCACGAGAGTTAAAAAAGTGGTTTGCTTACTTCTCATCTCTTGTCAGGAACAAAAAGGGAAGGTGGCTATGGCTGGAAGCCTGGAGCTGAGCTCCATTCCCACCAGCTCCAGCTCAGGACTTGGCTTCCAAAGGAAACAGAGCTCATGTCATTGAATGGGTGGCCGGTTTTTCCTTAACAACTGTGGGATTTCTTGGCCAATTCCAACCATTATGATAGAGAGATAGGGCATCTCAGAGACATGCAGTTCCACATGTTGCATGAAAATAGCATCTAGACAGAGGAGAGAGGTCCTGTGTATAGTACCACTGGGCAAAAAGTCAGAAAATCAGAATGCACAGCAAACACAGGAATAAGAGGTGTTCTGAAAACTGCAGGTGTGGGCAAAGAGATGGCCTCTCCTGGCACAGTAGCAGCCCCACTGTGCAGCACATAGTACAGAAGACCTTTATGTGCTCTCTTGTGCACAGAACTGGCTCTTCTTCATTGTTAACCCCTTGTCTCCTTCTCCCTGCTTTTTTGCAACCTCACTTTACCTACACGGGCCTAACTCCCCAACCCCTGAGTCATCCCTTCTGCAACATTCCAGGGCGGCTGGGCAGCATGAGGACTTTGGGGACGTGCTGCCTTGCCATTCTCGGGTCCCCTTGCACCAAGAGACCTGAGTTTCTCCTGAAAGATGGAGAAATGACATTTAGTTTTTACGTGGCAGCAACATGCATGTAGAGACAGATCTTTGGCCCAAGCTTTGAAGTTTTATGGGTTTTTTGGGGTTTTTTTGTTTGTTTTTTTTTCTTCTTTCCTACAGAAGTTATTTTGTCTTCCTGCCAACTCCTACATGTGTGGATATTCACAGGAGCTGTTATTTTTTTTTTTTTCTGACTCAAATCAGGGATCAGAAACACTGCTCCGTGGTTTGCCCTGCCCTGTCAAAGCAAACCCTTTTGCCTCTAGCAGTGAGCCCACGTAGTCCCATTACCTGACCTAAAGTCTGATGAAAATTAATGTCTTTGAGGGAATTGGGAACATTCGATGAGCAAAAGTAACATCAAATCCTGTCAGCTGCACAGTGCCACTCAGAGGTACATTAATGGCAAATTTTAGAGGCTGAATCCCACGTAAAATGGCTTTTGGGCTGCAGCGAAAGCAGCGAAAACAGAAGCAGGGAATAGCTGGTGATTTGCCACTGCCTGGATTTCTGGCTCTAGTACAGAGACAAACTTTTTTTAAAGTGCTTTTCAGTAGTAATTTTGTGGTGTTATTGAGGCACCTGAGGTGATTCTTACCTGCCCCACAGTGGATGTCTTTACCAGAACCCTGTTACCACATTCCTGAGAACTCGGTCCATACCCAACTCCCCTCTTCAGAGACTGGCGGCTAATGCCAAATGTTCACTGAGAAAGTCCAGGGCTTTCCAACACTGCACACAAACCTGAACTGTGCCATCTAACTCAAAATCCTGAAAAAGAGTCTAACGTTTGGAAAGCGTCAGGGGTGAGCGTGGTGGTGGGAGCCATCAGGCATCAGCCTTTCAGCCCTTCTGGAAATGAGCTGTGTATGTTTTAAGTCTGACAGTGACCCAAGGATAAATAATGACGTAGTAGTTTCTGTGTTGAAATCAGGGTTCCTGAAAAATTCTCCCTAATTTGCAGGAGCTGTGAAAGCCCTTTCCTGGTCTTCAGAAGACGAGATGTAAGACTTCCATCTAGTGGCTCTTTTGTTTAATTTAATGCTTCTAATAATCAACAGCTGGATGCTAACACACTGCATTAGTGGGACAGATCCAGAGCCACTTTGCTGACACACATAATAAAAATCCATGATGCAGCAGTTCAAGAAACACCCTTCTTGGTATTCCCTGGTACTGAGAGGGCTTGCAATGCTGCAGGCACTTGGGTGTTCCCTTCTCTGCCTGGAAAGCAGAAGGCAGCACTGTCCTGCCACACAGGACTTTGTGAGCCTTAAGTCACTGATGCTCATGTGGCATATAGACAGCCAAAATGGGCAGTGTTATAAAAATGAAAATATTATTACTAATAATAGGTCTTTAAGTCACATTGTCTTCAACACTTGAATCTGTGATGAACATACGCCTTTTGAACACAGTATTTTTCAGCTCCTGAATTAATGCTGTATATTTGTGGTATAAAACATCTTAACTAGAAAGCAACAGTAATTTCCTCTGATTTCACTGTGATATTATGGATATGAAAATGCAATTTTAATTTTTAGAAAAAAAGCCTTATCAAAAACTGCATCCAGGTACTGACCCATTTAAAGGGTTACATATGGCAACACAGAAAATCAGCTGCTTCAAGGCAGTTTGCAGAGTTCAGCCTTGATAAAGGGTTTGGTGTGATACAGACACTTACCAGGAGAACTTTTCCCTGGTAACTAGCAGCTTTTGGTTTTTAACAGGGATCTGACTAAATTTGGCACTGCAAGATTTGCTACGCTTTTCCAATTCTTAGCTGAGCTTTACTGATAGTTTTGTGTTGTTTTGCTGTTCTTACAAATGCTTAAATCCTTTCTGAATGCTGCTAAATTTGTGGCCTCAGGTGTGGCCTGTGATAAAGCATCTCATGGTTCAACTATTCACGTGATGGAAAATTATCTGGCTTTTAAGTTCACTTCAGTTAAAGCAAATGGAGAAAGTTCAGAAGCTGCTGGTCTAGTCTTTCTTTCCGCACGTAGAAAGAAATGGTTGATTTCAGCCCATTGCCTCCAAAACATTGTAATTCACAGCTAAATTAAGCTAAAAACCTGCAGCCCTGTGCCTGCTGCTCAGCTGCTAAGCAGTAAACTTGTAACGCTTTCCGTCATGGTTTCTGTGAGGAACCCCTTCTCAGAGCCTGGGGGAGGAAAGCTCAGGGATATGAGAGTGGCTTTTGTTGTGTCACCTTTGGAAAGGTAATACCTGGAGAGAGGCTGGGAAGATCGATGGGTACTTTGCTGATTCCTGCTGCATCCGAGAAAAGACGACTACATTTATACATTGAATATTTTGTAAGTAAACAGGACTGCATCAAGAATGCCTGGTTCTGAAAGCAGGAGATACCTCCTAAAGAAACCATTGGTAAAACCTGTAATGTTGCCTAAGCGCAAGAAAAACAGCTCACCTCCCACCTCACAGCTGTGTGTGAGGGTAGCCCAAGGCTACACTATTGGAGGGGGCTGAGAGAACATAATTAGAGCTAATTTACTGCCATCCTCTCTGTGGCAGTTGACCAAGATCTGTGCCATTTTGTGGGAGTTTGTGATGCCTTCAGATCAGCAGCAAAATGCTATTTTGCCTGTTTACAGACACTAGTCACACACTGTGTCAGGTCAGAGCGTGTTACAGATAACACCCAGTGGCTGCCCTGGCCCTACAGCAAATAAATTCCTGGGTGTGAGTCCAAAAGCGGTGATTTCTCGAGCTGTTAGTTCTGTACCTTCTCCAGGCTTCATGTTAGCACCGAGTGAGCACCGACAGTAGGGCCTGCTGCAAATAAAGTATCTGTAAAGAACAACTCCGGGGTCTTTCACATGCTCCCAACCATGCACAGGAGTCACAGCAGTCATCAGATTGGTCCAGGACATTGATTTCTTCTGCTTTTGCGTTTACTCCCGTGATCTGAACTGCACTGCACGCCACCTCATAGCCCAAACAAACCCCTGTGTCTCCCACACAGCCCTAATTGAACGGTCACGGAAACTGAGCCATCCTCTCCCCTGTGTGAACTCCCTGAGATTATTTCAAGCGTACACTTTTCCCAGGTGCTGCCCAGCTCCCTGGGAAAGAATTATTGTTGCAAACAACCTCCTCTTCTGCAGAAGAGTGATGTTTGATGAGAGATGGGATTTTTCCACTAGGAGATCAGCGTGAAGCCTGGAGAAAAGGAGTGCGCCCAGGGTAAAATGAAATGAATTTGTGTTTCTGTCACATGAATTTCTCTCTACAAAGATTTCTCATTTCCCTCATTTCCTGCAAAAATCCTCCCATTTTGCTCCTGTCCCAGTTAATGTGTGTCCACCTGCTCCGCTCAAACCCAGCTGCCCAGGCAGATAATTGCTGCCCTGAGTTGGATGGTGGCTTCCCATCATTCAGCTGCTGCCAGCAATCCCTTGCTGCAGCGATAGCTCTGACAATTGTAGGGAAATCTGCATGAGTTTGCACTTTTTTGGACCCTCCTCTCATAGCTGCCGAGTCACTTGTTGCCACATTTTTTTCCCCCTAGCTCTGTGTTTGGGAGAAATGTTGGCACCCAATAGTTATTCCTGAGAGGAAAACCACTCAAAATGTGAGATGCCAGAGCACATTCCAGAAAGGGCAGGAGAGAATCCTGGGGTCTCCCTGCCCCCACTGCAGAGATGGGCCTGTCACATCCTGTTTTCAGGACCAGGAGAGTCCTACCTGGCCATACCTTATCTTCTCACTAGCCAGGCAAGAGGAAGGGGCTCCTGTCACCCAGTTGTGTATTTTTCTTTGCTGTTTCTTGTTCAAAACCTGTTCCTATCATGGGTGTTCGGGTTAAACCAGGTGGCTGCTCCAAGTGGTTTTCCAGCCCAGAACTTCCACAGCTGCTTCACGCCCATGGCACTGAGGGGTTTTAGGGCTGCTCAGCATCCCTCTCGCTGCATGCCTAGGGCTGGCTGGGAATCAAAATGAACCCTCAGATTGTGCAGGAAGATGAAAAAGTGATATGTCACATTAAGGCAGATTTGGACATCTGAAGAGAATCTAAATATAGGCATAAAAATTGCATCTAGAAATGTATCTGCCAGGTATCTCTCATTTCTGTTACATCTTTTGCTGTTCCTACTGGAATGTGTTGTGTCAGGAGGTACTGACTTTGTGTAATTGCAGCCATTTCTGTGGTGACTGATTTGGATGTTGTTTTAATAACTGTGACAATTGCAGTGTTGATGCTGACACACTTTTGCCAATTAGCTCCAGGATGAATGAGTTAATTGGCATTGGGGCTGGATGAGGTCCTACTTTCATCTTTGGTTGGATGCTTAATATAAAAAAAAAGCAAAGAAACCTAGTAGTCATAATGGTGCATTAACAGTCCTTCCTAAAGTACCTGTGGTCCTACTTTTTTGGTCTCAGCCCTGCGCTCTGGTAGGTTTTACAGGTGAGGTCTAACTGCAAAATGGGAACCTGGAAGCCAGAGGATGGTGGCTGCAAACCTCCTCTCACATCTGAGTCCCCATCTGCCTCCAGCAGGTGATAGCTTCGAGGGTATGGCTTTTTGTAAGCACCCCAGGTTCAGAGCACCCCCCGCCTTCAGCAGCTAGTCCCTTCAGGAGTCTTTAGAGAATTAGCAGCAGCTATGTCATTTACCAGTACAAAAAGATAACAACTTTAAACATCAGTGCTTAACTGTGCATTTCTGCTGGCATGATCTTTGTACAGCAGCTTGTGCCACTGCATTCAGGCTTCAGACACTACTTGTAGCCTTCTGGGTGAAGACCTGCCCTAAAAATGCAGCGTGCTGCAAAAATACACCCTCTTTCCTACACCAGAGTAAAACTCTGGCCAACCCAAGGGAACACACATGATTGTCCCAGGGAACTTGAAGTTGTCTTGTGGGCTTTCCAAAGATGTGCCGATGGCATTTTCTGTGCCTGCATGAGTGCTGCTGACAAGATGCCAGACTCAGCTCTTTGGGGTCTCTTTCTGGGACTCGCAAGGTGCACTGAGACATCTGGGGACATTGCAAGCAGGATGTCAGCCTGCAAAGTCTTACTGGTCAGCACAAGGAACTGTTTCTCGTTCATGAAGTCAGTGCAAACACCATTTTTCTCCCCCACAATATACACTTTCCCAGAGAACATGCAACCTGTGCTGTATGGACAAGTTGGGAGTAAGGGATGGTGGGGTGGTGATGGCTGGAAGGAAAGGACTCGCTCGTTCGTAGCCATGTAATTATTACTTTTAAGTAAATAGAGCTTTTGAAAATGTGATTAAGGAAATGAGGAAATAAAGATCTGCTAATTAAAAAACCAAACAAACATGCTTGTAGTGATAGCATGTTGCGGTATGAACTAATTTGGTCCTAGCATTTTTCTTTTAATAATTTTGATGCTCAGTGTAATAACCACAGCTAAGTAAAAAATTAAGGGGGGGGGGAAATAAATTCACACATTTTAATCAGCCAGACTATCGTGCCTTGGGGTGCATTTCAATTGTCCCCCATGCACAGGATACCTGAGGCAATGCTCCTGCTTAATAGCATGTTCCACAGCAGGCTGTGAAATGATAATGCTAATTAACATGAAGACAGATTTAAACCTCTCCATCTAGGGCACCGCGCCTTGAAATCGGGTAGCATTCAGCAGCAGCATCAACCCTCGCCGCTCGCTCGGGGTTGCTAATGACTGGTGAAGCTCTCCCCGTCCCGTCTCCCCCGCTGCCACCAGCTCTCCAGCACTCACCTGGTGGTAAATCGCCTCCCAGTTCTCCCGCAGTGCTCCCCAGCTGCCCACACTAGCCGCCTTCTTGTCCAGGTAGACTCTGATGTGCTCTTCTAGCTCCTGGTTGACCTGCTCAAGAGCTCGCACCTTTTCAATGTACTCCACCAAGCAGCTGTTCAAGCTCTCGTAGGAGAGAGCCCTGCCCTTCTCCAGCCCCGGGGCCAGGGGCAAGGCGGCGGAGGAGCTGCGCAGACCCTGGAGGAAGACGCTGCTGATGCCCAGGGCTCTGCGGGACACGCGGGTGCCCAGGCTGCTCACGCCGCCGGTGGGGACAGTGCCCACATAGACACCGGGGGGTCTTGACAGGCTCCCTGCACCCCCGACGCTGACCCGGCGGCCGGGCGGCCCTGAGCTCTCGGCCGTGGAGGAAGAGGGCTGCTGCCCCAAGAAGGACGAGCGGCGCCTCGGCAAGGGCATGGCTGCTGCTCCAGCCTGCCGAGCGCCGATGCTCAGCCCGGCCACCTCGCCCCGCACTGGCGGGAGGGATGTGCCGAGCCCAGCAGGTTGGGGCTCGCGCGAGGGTTTCGGCTTTGTGCGACGGCTTTCTGGAAAGGGGGGCTTTGTGCTGCCTGGGAGCGCCCATCACATTGTCCAGGCGGCCGCTGGGTCAGCAATCCCATTTCAGGGGAAATCTCTCTGCTGCTGCTGCTGCAAATGTGGCAGATGAAAAGCACAATGGTGTTTACAGGGACAGCGGGACGGGGATTCAGTGCAATGTACGTGTTAAAATACCAGCGGTGTTTTCTTCGCTGACACCCAGATGATTTGCTACCCTTATAGCAACAGGTATCTAGATACACGTTACAAATGCATTGCCCAATTGCACCCATGCTTAACCTAAAGTTAGCAAAACCCAAACTTTTGAGGAGCCAGCAGGGCTATGGCCCAGTAGAGCTGTGCTGGCCTTTTGCTGTTGCAGAGTCTCGAATGCTCCCCCAGCCCTGCTACAGCTTCTGGATTTCTCTGCGCCTCAGCTCCACCACCTGACCGAGGCACGTTGCCCCAAACCCATCAGATTTTTGACCAGGGACAAGCACCCTCACATCTACCCCTGCTTGGTTGGTTTAACGTCACACTGTCAACTGCATCGGGTCTGTTCAACAAGGGCCCATTCCACCTTAGCTGCGTAACATGATGACAAAGGGAACCTGAAGAAAAGGGCAAAACTAGGCCGAGACTTACTGCAGGGAGATGGCAGTTTTCCCCTGCTCTTCTTTTCATGTCACTTCTCTTTAGCAACTGGTGATCAGGTTGGAAGTTTGTAGGTGCAGGAGTTGGAGGTGTTCCTGGCACGGTGGGGTCCTTTCCTATACAATGTTAAATACAGCTTTTTGTACCTACCCTCAGGGATGCCTCACAGCCAGACTTGTTCCTGTGTAGGATGACCATGTGTGCATCTTTTCAGGCATGCCTGTAATGTGCTGATGTTGGGCATTGCCCTAATGCCATATAGGTTTGTACAGGGCAGCCGTGAGTCTCTGGTGAGATGGGATACAATCAGAAATCCCTGTCTTCTGCGGGTGCCTAATCCTGGCTCACCGGGTTAGCGGCTGGAGTTTGTTTTAAGTTTGAGAACTGCGAGACTGCCTCCAGTCAAGTCACCATTTCCTGGCTGTGTGAAGCCCGGGAATAGCACAGCATCTCACAGCTTTGCAAGTATTTTTGGATAGTTTCTAGGCATTCTGCATTTAGATTACCAAGCAATCTGTGCTGGATAAATGAGATATCCTCCAGTATCTCTTACACAATGTTTTCAGTGTATTTGCTCTGTGTCAAATAAAAAAAAAGAATAAATAAATAAATAAATCTGCCTTGCAAAAGCAATGCAGCATTCAGAAAACAATGTAAAAATATGGGCTTTTTTGCAAAGAACTGAATTTCTGAATTTAGTTCTCTGTCACCTCATTCATTCTTTCCCCTTCCCTGTTGAAATAGAAGATGAAGGTCCTTGTGGGCTTGCTTTTGTTTTTGGCAAAACCCTCAGAAAGTTTTTACTGTATAATCAAGCGGTGATTTCCAGGAGGCTGTTCAGTATTTGATCCTGAGGACCACAGATACCATGTAGTGTAGTTTTTCCACAGTGACAAGCTGTGTTCTCCAAGTGCCCATCCGTGTCCACAGACAGCCACATCTTCCTGCCCATCTCGGTCACCTCTTAGGGAAGTGGCGCATTATTCTCTGATGCTGAGCAGAAAACCAAATAGCTAAGAAAGCCCCTGTAACATTACATTACAATTTTTTAATTTAGGCTCACATTCAGATTTGTGCCTCGGCACAGTAGAATTGCACGTGTTGGACAGGGAGAAAGGAGGGGTGACAATGCCTTGGTGGACCCCTGGTCCCAGGATGAGCCACATCTTGGTTTGATTCCAGCCATCATTTATGGAAGTTGTCAGGTTGCTTTAACTAACCACAGCCACTGGGACACTGCTGGCAGGTGGGAACAGCTGGACCAGATGTGCCTCTACTCCAGCTCCCTTTTCTGGTACCAGCTGTGGCTCACCCAGAAGAAGAACCATGGTTAGTGAAGCTACACTAACCCTGCCCTGCTGAGCTTCCCTGTCACACAGCTAAGCGACAAACCAGAGCAACCAGTGGCACACAGCAGGAGCAGCGGGTAGGCTCCTGGTGAAGGGAGGAGTGACAGTAGAAAATAATCTACAAGGACTGATGGGCAGTGGTGGGGAGAGGACAGCTGACACCTCAAAGGATGGAGGCCATTTCACTTGCTGAATGATACAAAATGATACAAAAACGGCAATCTGAGAAGACAAACTGAAAATTGGTCCCACAGTAACAGTTCTGGGTTACTCAGAGAGAAAGCATCGACTTAGGCAAAGTCACTCCATGTTCCATGTTAGCCTCGCCTTGGAACAACCAATTTTTAATCCATCGTTGAAGCTTCGCTCACCCCCACTATTCCCCAAACACTATCACAGCCCGAGAGTGAGCACTTAGCTGGGTAGGACTGAAATGCCATTTTGCTCAGAAACACAGTGGGTTTATCCCTAAGGGGGGGAAGGAGAGTGTAAGAACAGAGAGGGGGCTACGAGGAAACGCGATTCAACAGCACTAGCAGTCTAAGCACACAAGATAAACAGAACAGCGGGAAAGTGGACATGTGGTCACAGCCACAGCATTCAATTGGTGGGAGTCCCTAGTAACCAGATTTCAAGGTTTGTGATAAATTCCAAGGAGGTTGAAGGGAACACGCTATGCACCTTCTTTTGAGGCTGTTTGCTCTGCAGGAAATAAACCAGCACTTGCTGGGCCAGAGTAGAGCTGCTGTGAGTCCAACTTGTAGTGTGGTTGGGACATTTATGTAGGAAAAAAAGTAATTCTTGTCCTTACTCATGTCAAACAGGTTTAGAGCTCAAACTGGAACTTAGCTCTCCTGTTTATAAGCCTGAAGAAGATAACATAAAAAAGTCATGGGGCAATGTTACTATCCCAATGAATTTGCCCATGTCTTGCGTGGCCCTAGGTCCTATGGTTGCATCAGGTGTGTTTAGCACCCTGCTGCAGCCCAGCTCTCCCTCGTGCTGAGCGGGCACACCCTGGCTGGTTTCCACTGGAAGGTGAACTCTGAAGGGCTAATCCCAGCTGGTGCTCAGGCAGTTCTGGAGTCATGCAGAGGATATAAGACTGGGCCATACAGACTGCTCCTGGCAACCGAGCTTGGCTGGCTAAAGGAAGGGAGTGCCTGAAGTAATTTCACAGGAGGAGAAGGGGCAGTCACCAAGCAGGAATGCTCGTGGCCAGGCTGAGTGATGTCATGTAGGATGCAGGATGCTCTACCCAACACATGCTGCCTGCACCAAAACCAGCATCACCCAGTATTCTTCCAGACTAAATATATTCTCAGCAGCTTGTAAATGACAGTGAAGAAAACAGTCCATCTGACAGGTGTTTTGCTTAGAAATACCTTTATTTTATAAAGCCACAGTTTGTTCTGTAAAGTTTTACCACACTTATAAAAAAGGGGCTGACAATTCTGAGGGAGAAAAGAAAAGCTGAAAACATTTCTTATAATTCGGGGTTACACAAAGATTATATTTATAATATATATATTTATTTATAATTTGGGGACAGTAGAGATGAAACTGCAATACATGGGCAGTTGCGGGGTCATATTTCAGAGACTTGCTCATGTCCTACAAATAGTGTTTCCTGGCAGAAGGGGTTGACGAGAACCATCCCGCTGTCGCGGTAGTCGCCGTTGGCGGGGGAGCGTGGCTCTGAGAGGTGGTCCTAGGAGAAAGACAGAGAAGCAGGGTGAGCACTTCACACCCCTCACCCTCTGCTCCCCTGCCCTGTGCAAATGGTGGTTTCATCGTTTCTCCTAATCCTCTAAAAGTGCCTGAATTCATGGGGCTCCAGCTCCTGGAGAGTTAACGTTTGGTGAGTCAGTTTTACCCTTCTCCAGGCAGCAGGAGCTGTGAGTGGAGAGCTCCTCAGATAGTCAGGCCAATTCTTTCTTAGTCTAGGGACCCAGAGGTCAGGTGCACTGAACTTCAGGTCCCTTAAGCAGAATTTGTGCTTTCACATTTTGGGTTCTTTTATTTTGTTCGTTTTTTTTCTTTCACGATGCATTGCAACAGTTTCCTGTCTCTCAGCTGGGCTTGGGTCCTCAAAAAATGCATTCTCAGATTCTTTTTAAGGCCAGAAAACCACACATGGTTCCAAGCTACCCAGGCATGCCCTAGCTCTGTCACTGTCTGATCAGGTTTAAATGACTGAGATGACAACTTCTGGAGACCACCCTCAATATGAACAGGCCCAATCATTTGATTCTTGGTAAGTCTACACCAGGGCCTGCCTTAGCTTGAGCAATATGATTACCCAATGGGGTTAATAAAGCAACTGAGTGCTTGTCTAATCACATCTCAGAGGTTCCTTTCTAAATGATTTTAAATTTTTATTTAATGAGTTAGCCAGCTGATCACAAAAATCACTTGCATAAACCCAAACTCTCCATTCTTTCTAGGTTTTAAATATTTTTGATCTGATTATTCTTCCCTATCTCTGAGGCCAGAGAATATATGTCTATCAGTAGGATCACCTGCCCCTATATGAATAATCCCACTGATCTGGTAAGATCCCTGAAGCCCAACGAGTGTACACCATCACTGCACACTCTCATGTAGTGATGTTTTGATTGCTTATATACTGGGAACACTCACCCCCTGAACTGGTATTTGAGAAGGTGTAGGCAGCTCCTATGACATAATTGCACAGAATTTCTTGGCATTATAACTCCCACTGCCCCCCTTGCCTGATGCTGTGTGGGACACATACAACAGAGAGATTAGAAGGACTGACTGTCAGTAACTAGCCAGCCAAAATTGTTCTCCAAAGCAGTCATGGCTTGGCTGCACATTGGCCATAGGCTCAGAAGGAAGAAAAACCCAGGAACAAATTCACCTGGAGGTGGTTAACTCCTGTGACCACCCAGCAATATGGAACCTACTTGCAGTGGCTGGGAATAAGATGACAGTCTGGATTTGCTGGCATATTTATCCCATTTTATAGACTTGTAGGGGTGAGTCCTTGTCAAAAACCTGTTTCCCTGAATATGCAAAAGGATTTCAAGGCTTTATTAATCTGACTCCCTCTCCCCTTCTCCCAGCACAGCTTCAGGTACAGTTTTCAGACACTAGTTCTGCAGGTGAGGTACCTCTGAAGTCTCCAGGGACTGGATCTCCCTCGGCAACTCCACAGCATGCCTGTTGAAGTAGTCCATGGTAATAGCATTATTCCAATAGCTCAGGTTGTTTTCTGGGTTAGAAGTCTTTTTCTTCCTCCTCATGCAGCAGACTGTCAGCAGAACTGCTGTTGATAGAAACACGTAAAACATTTGGTTATTTCCTTTCAGTAAGGACTCATTGGTACCATGGATTCAGTTCTTATGTTGCTTAAGGGGTGGGATGGTGACCTTCGTTCATACAATTCGCTCTCAGTCAGATGGAGCTCTCTCCTAACAAACCCCACCCAATTCAGTCAGAATCTGGGCCAAGCAGATGAGGCTTTGGGCTTGGCAGAAGATACAGATTTTACTTTCTTTTTGATGTGAGTTTATAATCTTCGTGCTGTGGCTGCCTGGCTAATGAAAAGCTTTGGTGCTGTAACTGCTGGTATTTTAATACCTAAGCAGGGATTTATGGGCCCTCTAGACCAGCGGGCACTCCCTGGAGACTGCCAGGGAGGCCTCTGCACAGACCTTTTCAGCTCCAGCGTGTTCAGCTGCTGCAGCAATGAGCACATTAGCAAACAGGCAGTGAGAGACACCCTCCTAGGCTCAAATTCATAAACGCAGGTAGTTGCACATCTTCTTCAACACCAAATGCTTCTGCCCTGAAGTGCCACTGATCCCTGCCCCTGTCACCTCACACTCGTAATCTGGATTCTGGGTACTTTGTGACCATGTTCCAAAACATCAGCAACCTGAAAGGGGAACAGATGGGCTCCTGAGCAGGATGAGGCAGTGGTGAGGTGGTGTGGAGATCCCCTCTGGCACCTGCCTCGTGTAGCTTGCACCTCCAGGGTAGCGTTAACCCCAGATCTGGGCTTTCCCTGCCTGTCTCCATCAGCTGTATCAATCAGGATGGGCGATCCACTGATAAGTGTGATCTATTCCCACCCTTGCCTGGAAGTGGTGGTTTCTGAGCCTGGCCTTTTTTCTTACCCAGGGAACACACTTAAGCTTCTGCAATCTGAAATATTAGAGCTTAAAGTGGAGCAGTTAGGCAAGACAAAGTGACCAGCAATGAAACCTGTTGGAACAATGGTCTGTCAGGTCTCAAGGCCACAAGCACCCCCTGACCGCAGAGATGCCAGGATACCACAGGCTGAACACAAAGCAGGTTGAGAGCTATTTTCTGGGATTCCTTTTGGTTTAGTCTGTTGCAGTTCAGATGGGTAATCTTGGCAGTTCTACGAAAGCCAGGCAAAGCCACTGTAATGAACTTACTAGTACCTGCCCAGGCAGAGGCATTGTACAAATGTTTATTTTGAGGAGTAAAGTGTAAGCTCTATGTGCTTATCTTACACCTGTGGAATTAACTGACCAGTTGTGCCTGTCGTCTACCTGATTTATGCAGACAGACAGGTAGCTGGACATGTACTTTTATTTGTACCTGTGAAATAGGGAATGCCCTGCTGTAAATTCACTTCATTATTTCTAAACCCATCATGGCAGAAAAGTGAAAATATTAATGAAGCAGAAAAATATATTCTTTTCTCAGCTACAGCCAAAATTATTTATTAGAATTACAGCCCAGAGGAAAGAAAAGACTGCGGAGAGGTCAAAGCTGCTTTGTATGTTTGGACAAACATCGCAGCTACCCAATGCTGTGGGTGTAATTTCTCATCCCATCTACTCAGATAAAATGGCAATACAAAAGTGCAAGGTTAGAGCTCTATTTAAAACAAAAGGATAAGCTACTAAGAAAAAAATAAAATGAATGGGTTTGAGTTCAGGCAGTTCACGTCTCACTCAAATGGAAAGGTGAGCTTAGGCTGTAAATCTTCTCCAGAAACTAATGGAAAAATCTCCTGGACTGTTCCTGCATGTGTCAGAAAAGCAGGTCATCCTCAAACTTCCCATTATCTTTGACTCATATTGCTTCAGTCTATCACCAATATTTCATTTGCTGGTGGCCCAACAGTGTGACTCCTGCTGCTGCACCCGTGGGCAGGCATCCCAGAGGGCTCCCAGAGCACTGGCTATCCCTGCCCGAGGAAATGCCCATCCTCGGGGTTGCAGCTTTGCTCCCGACCTTGCCTTTAACCCTCTCCACGTCCCAGCCCAGCCTGCAGGCTCAGGAAGATTAGAAAGTGAAGCAGGACCTACAATTAGTGCTCCCCACTGCTGCGTGAGCCAACAGACCTTGGAGCTTTCCGGTCCTCCAGCAACAAGCGCTCCCGAAGGCACAGAGAGTTTCTGAAGGTGCCTGAGAATACAACAGCCCCAGCAAAGCCAGCTCTATCACTGGGCAAATATTCTGAAAGCCTGAGGTTTTACAGCTTATAAAATGTTGTGGCTGCTGACAGAGAAGTACTGCATTTATGTTTTAGAGTCTGGAAATGGTGACATTGAGTGGAGAGAGTTCTCTGCTTCTTCCAGAGGGAAATGGCCTTGCCATGTGCAGATGTGGTTGCTATAGAGTGATGATGCTTTCTCCCTTAATTATGTTCTTGGCCTCTGACCTTGGTGCATACATGAGCAAACAGATGGAAGACTGTGGAAAATGGGTTCCTGAGCTTCCTTGAGTATAATATATTTTAGCAGAAGGCTGTTGGCCTAAGCTGCCCCAATTCAAAGGAGAGGAAACCTGATTTAAGAGGGAGAGAGGGGACAGCAGGGCTGGAATGGGGCTATTCCCTCTTCATCTAAGATTAACAACCCTTTTGGGTCTTATTTTAGTGAAATTAATGTAGCTAACATAGGAGCACTCACTTCCAGGACAATACCAGGAGACTGTCACTGTTAATGTAGCTATAAGCTGTATTTAAGGTGCAGCACATCTCACAGGAAAATACCCAGCTTCGTTTAAGGACGTGACAGAACATACATCCCATTCCCACAAAATTTGTTTCAATACTTCATTTCCACTGTAGGGACATGTTTGCATTCCCCTCGTCTAAATGCCTTCAGGTTTATCCACCACTTCCTCAATCTTCTTTTGCCTTTTGGATTCCACTATGCCATCAGAAATGTCCCCATACATGCGGGCTTCAGCCTCTTGTTGTGCCTACGTGATGACACAAGTGGAGTTATGTTGCATTTCTCAGCTTTTACATCATTCTCATGTCTCATTTCTAATCTTCCAATCTTTTTCAAAAGACACAAGCCACCAGGATTATACACCCTCATAAATGCAGATAGTCTCCTGTCTTTTCTTTCAACTCCCTTAAATATTTTACCCATCTGCTATAGCTGCATACCCCCTTCCCCACCCTCAAGCTCCCACGTAAAGAACGATGTTAGCAGACCTGAACATTGCAAGCACTTAAAAAAACAGGAAATACCCAGATTAAGGATGTTCATTTACTTCTTATGCCTGCAGGTCATAACATAAACTGAGTTTCTACAGAACCCTTTCCACAATAACTAAAATAGTGGTTTTTTTCTGTATTTCTTTCCATTTCCCTCATTTGCTGTGGCTGCCTACAGTAGCACAGCCTTACCTGTGACACAGGTATCACAATGGGTTTGGTTGCTGCCCATGGCTGCTCACATCTGGAGCCAGGAGGCCCTTCTCCAGCTCAGCCTGAACTCACACCTGGGGATTAGACTCTGGGCTTGGGATCTCTCTCGCTTCAGACCAGGAAGCAAACGTATGTAGGCTTTGCCATGGAGAAAGTGGGTGAGCTAATTCTGGAAAGCGTCCCAGTGCACAGAATGTGAGCTAAGTGGGGTTAGGTCCAAGGCAATTCTTCATATATTCTTTGAGTTCTGCTGACGCCTGCGTTCAGAGGCTCAGCCTTCCTCTCGCATTTGCCTGTGTCAGCAGAACTGACTGAATGAATTCACTTCTGTGCATCTGATTTGCAAGTTTCTGTTCTTCCACGTTTTATTGTGTCACTCTGTAATTACAGAGACACAAGGACTGGGAGCCCAAGGGCCAGGATGGTGGCTTTTAAAACAAGTTCATATTGTGTCTTACTCTGCATTGCAGAGACAGGCACCCTCACACGTACAAATGCACGTGCACAAAAATGTTCAGGGCTGCCTGAAGGACACTGCTAAAACAACTCAAACCGTGGCACGCAGAAAATACCGGTATCAGTGTTGCAGAGAACTTTGCTTTTCTGGGAACGCGATGATACAGAATCCTTTGTTTTTGGAGCCCTCAAATGGTATCAGCAGCATTACCCCTGTTATTTATACCACGAAACGGAGGTACCAAAAGGTGCAATGATTCCCACAGGAACCACAGCAGACGTGGCTCACACGTTCCTGTCCAAAGCATCGCTTTTCTGGCTGGCATTTTAAGGGATTGCAGCGGGACTCGGCAACCTGTGCATCCTTACAGAAATACGTGCTTTAAGGATGGATGGGTAGGCTAAACCCCAGCTCTTATTTCAGCAGGCGAGCCCCTGAGGCCCAGCTCTTCAGTACAGAGCTATAGCCCCTGAGCTGGGCCACCAGCATGGCCAGTGGGACCTGCCAGTTCTCAGTGGGTCTCCGATGCTGAGGCACAGCAATGCTGAACAAACCCTTTGCTGCTTCCTGCTCTTAGGTGCCCATCTCCACAGCAGGGACAGGCCAACCAGGAGCCCTGGTAGGGTCTTTCCTTCATGAGGAGAAGTGCAGCATCCCTGGCAATTCTTCCAGTGGGGTACAAGGAGCCAAGGGCTCCTGTGGTCACCCTCTAGCAGGTCACATCCCCAGCAATGGAAATTAAAACACCCACAGGTTTTCTTTCAACAGCTGCCTGTCAGTAAAAGGTGTGACGGTGAGCAGTGCTGAGGAGAGGGGCAGACATGTCTCTGCAGTGTGTTTCTCCTTCCAAGGAGTTCAGGCAGCACAAGCGGTGCCCAGAAGCCCCCTGAGAAGGAAGGCTTCTCCAGCCTCCTTACCACCCCTCATGCAGGGGAGGGATTCTGGGGCCAGGCACAAGGGCTGCTGGCAGAGGAGAGAGGTGCCGGTCACCGTGCAGCTCTGCGAGGTTCCTGGAAACAGCCCTGACTTGGAGGTCAGCGAGCGAGCTCCTCATCAGCGGGAGGAGGCAGTGGAGTTCATTGGATTCCTGCAGCTCTGCAGCCGTGACTCCGTCTGCCTCTCCTCACCTCCTTCCACTCCTTCCCAGGGTTTGTGGCTAACTTCCTTGCCCTGGGGCTGCCTCTGCCCCCGGTTCAGGGCCTTTACCCTTCCTCACAGGTGTCTGGGCAGCAGCTCAAGGCTTGCTGTGCCCTCGTGGGTCTGGCTGGCAGCCCTGAGGTGCCAGCATGAGCAGAGAGCTGCCAGCCCGCAGCTCCCGTGACAGCAGTAACCTCCCGTGACAGCAATAACCTCCCGTGACAGCAGTAACCTCCCGTGACAGCAGTAACCTCCCGTGACAGCAATAACCTCCCGTGACAGCAGTAACCTCCCGTGACAGCAGTAACC
>WUAM01000107.1:26130778-26150646 GCA_024336885.1 Actenoides hombroni | reverse complement strand
TACACACCACACAGCACACTGCACACCCTGTACCACCCACCCCACACTGCACACTCCACCCCACACAGCACACTCTACACCCCACACTGCACACTGTACACCCTGTACCACACACCCCACACTGCACACTCTACACGTCATACTGCACACTGTACACCCCGTACCACCCACTCCACACTGCACACTGTACACCCCGTACCACACACTCCACACTGCACACTGTACACCCCATACCACACACCCCATACCGCACACTCATGCCTGAAGCTACACAGATGCCTGAGGGTCAGGAATAAAGTGTCCCCACAGCACACAGCCCTCTGCGGGGAGCTGTGACCCATACACGTGCACCTGGGTGAAAGTGCTGGTGACTGTTATAACTTACTGTTCTCCTCCTACAGGAATACCCTCTGCTTGTACAACAGCACTTATCCAGGCACAGTTCAAACAGCCTAACTTCGGGATGAAAGCAATTCCCTCGGCACTTCACCCAGCTCCAAAAAATTCCCACTTAAATGCATTCCCACCATTCATTTCAACTCAGAAATATGTCTGAGGATTCCCAGCTTTTAAGAGGGGAGTCCCACTGAAGACCATCCTCAGAAATCCGTCCCTGAAAGCAGGACTTAAGCACTGGAATGATTTAAGCACTTGGTTGCACTGAGACAGTAGAGAGCATTTTCAAAACCACATCTGCCTCTTTTAAAAACCACAGCAGACAGATAGAAGCACGTCCTGCAGGGCATGCAGGAGGTGAAGAAGAGGTTGAACACCGCTATTTAATGAGCAGTGGTTTAGAAGGTCTGCCAACTGACTCCTGATATTATTATTATTATCCATAATAGTAACAACTGTCATTAGTTATCAGCTCAGGCAGAGACACACACCAGTTTACACACTGGTCACCCTTTCTGTGCTTGTGCTGTACAGGTTTATATTGTGTGGTTTGTATTGGGATGCTTTCTATCCAGACCAGCTTTCTTTCTGAATATTGGCCCAAAACATAATGTTTGGAAGAATGTATGTGATCCTCTATTTCTACTGATTGGTAGACAAGACACTGTTCATCAAATCATCAACTATCTTTGCCTCTCATCACGGGCTTACTCCATCCCAAGTTCCACCTCTCCAGCTTTTGCAGAAGCATCTGTTCACATCACTGCTTTGTTCTCTCTCTATTTTCACTGTCCATTGTTTAGGTTTAAGCTCTGTTAAGCTTGCTCATGGTTGTAACCACGTTGGCAATAGCAGAACTAACGGTCCCAGAGGTACAAGTCTAACAGATAGAAATGTACTACCCAAAGCAACTTCTGCCTGGAACCTCAGACAGTCCTTCTGAAGTATGAACTGAAGTGAGAGGGTGGTCAAGCACTGGAACAAGTTCCCCAGGGAAGGGGTCATGGCCCCAAGCCTGGTGGTGCTCAAGAACTGTTTGGACAACACTCTTAGATACACAGTTTAACTTTGAGGTTGCCCTCTGCAGAGTCAGGAGTTATACTTGTTGACCCTCAGTGGGTCTGTTCCAAATGAGGCTATTCTGTGTGCTGAGCCAATCCAATAACCTGCAGGTGCTGGAAGGATTAGTGCAGCTCCCTCCTCTCCAGGTGTGCATTCCTCCAGGCCTTGTGCTCATCGGACCATGCGGGGAGATGACTCAGCTCCCTGGTCAGACAGAAAGCAGCAAAGTGGCTATTTTTGGACCACTTTAGCAACCTGAAAGGGTCTCATGGGGGTGTCAGGTCAGGCCCGGGCAGGATCAGGTGAGGGCAGGAGAGACCAGCACTGTCCTTTTTGGCAGGAGTAAGCTGTGGGCTTGGTCAACTCATCTTGCCTTGTCCTCAGTACAGCCCAGAGCTGTAAATAGCAGAATTAATACTCACTGTTGTTGGCTGCTACCCTTTTATGTTTCCTCAGGCAGCAAAGGCTGGGAAACGTTTGGGTTCGTTTCACTCCGGTCACATCCTGCAACAGTGAAACCCCAGAGAACAGTTGTCCCACCTTGCTGATATAACCCAGCTGAGCAGGGAAGACCCCGGCACCCACTCACAAGCTTTCTCATAACTTCTTGTGTGATTTTTGTAATGGGGTCAAATGATGAGACCGTGAGCCAGCTCTGGGAACCCAGCCTGCCCTGGTGCTGCAGTTGGCGGTCTCGCGAAGGCCAGGATTTCAAACTCTTCCTGCTTCCTCAGCAACTGCAAAGTTGGAATTGAAATGGAGGAAACCAGCACTTTGGTTATCAGACTTTAAAATCTGATAGTTCACAAACTGCTTGCAATGGAATATTTTATTGTGCTAGAAAACTGGTGTTTCCTAAGGTATTAGTCATTGCAACTGTAATTAATCCTTTGGTTATCAGTGGGCTTTTTAAACCCAAGTCCAGGGCAGAATATAGGGATTCCTAGATTAAAGACTTGTACAATTTTTGGTCACCAGCTTAAACACCTTGAAGTAAAGCTGCTTCACCTTCTAGAGTTGTTCAGCCTTGTGCAACAGTCTCTAATAGAGGGCCCAAAGAGTCTAAGTGATTTCTAATAGCCACAGAGCAAGCATGCTTTGAGTGTGGGCATCCTAGCCCTGCGTTTTGAAGCTAAGCACTTTGGTCAGTGAATGTGATCTCTGTCTAGGGATTGCTTCTCATCCATTTCTAGCCACCCTGCCTCTTTTAACTCTCCACCTGGTCCTTGAATCACGGGCTGAAAATTGAATTTTAAGGAAAGAGAAAGCAAAATTAAGCGGCAATTAACTTACAACATGAGGATATAGGTACGCTGATAGCCAGGATGATCCAGGCAATGTCCATCTTGCTGAGACAGATGGTTGCTCTGTGCTGGGGTTTGTCCCCCTCGGTGACATGGGAGATGTTTCCTTGCACCCCGGGTTTCCAGGTGCCGGCGGGAACCAGTCTGTTTAGGAAGTTCCCGGTAGCGGTGGAGCCAGCCGTGGACACGGGGTTGGACAGCCTTGTGGCAGGCGCCGCGGAGAGAGCACTGCCCAGCAAGGTCGCGTTAGTCACCGCGCCACGTGGCGTTGGGGAGGCTCCCTTGGGGTCTCCCGCTGCCGAGGGGGAGATGCTGACGTCAAAACTGCTCTGAACCGAGTGACCCGCTGCTGCCGTCGCAGATCCGGGGCCAGCAAACAGAGGGACATTCGTACTGAGGTTCAAGGTTACCCAAGAGTTGTTTTTGCTCAGCATATCCCATACGCCATAGTGAGTGGGTTTAAAAGGCACCGACACCGCTTCGGGATCAGCCGACGGTACAGCAGTCGTGGTGGCAAAGTCTGCCTCCTGCACCACTAGCTCGGCCCCGTCCCCTCGCTCTGCTTCTGTAAGGCTTCCCGAGGCATTGCGCTGGGGAGGAGGGTCTGAGTGAGCAGTTCTTGCCAGCCCTGTGCCATTTGGATCGCTGGACGCTGTGGACTGGGACTGAAACGGGTGCTCTGTGAAGGGACTCCTCAGGGTGGGGAAGGGAGAGTGCAGGGTCGTCTTTAGGTAAGGCTCTGAGGACTCTGAGAAGTTGCCTTTGAAAACCTGGAATATTTTCCCCTTGGGGCGAGTCTGTCCCGAGTACAAAGCGCTCTCGTTGTACAAACGATAGGTTTCCTTTTTGCCGAGGCGAGGGCCGCTCGCTTGCTTTTGCCCGGTGGAAGGAGCTTCCTGCACCGGGCTGATGGGCTGGGCGATGGCGCGAGTGGACGTGGGAAGGGGCTCGGCTGCGTGGTGGCCTTTGTGGCGAGGTGTTGTTCCCATGGCTGTGACAGTGGTAGTGTCCATCGGGAAGCCCTGAGAGGAGGAGACAGTGGGAGACAGTACCTGAACAGAAAACACCAGCTCTTCCGTCAGTGCCAAGATCAGTAGAACACCTGGGGGAAAAAAACACAGAGAAAGGGTGAGACGCCCGGGAGGGTCTAACGGACAGGGAACAATGGCACGGCTTGTGCACCTGGCAGGAAGGGATACCTTCCATGTTCTGCAGAAGGACAGGAAAGTTAGCATCCAACTTCGTTGGCCTCTCTGGGAAAGTAGGAAGAGAATGGAAAAATCTGCAGGGAGTGCTGGTGGCCCCGTGGCCATGGGAGCAATGAGGTGGGAACGCAAAGGTTGCAGGGAATCTCTGTGGCAGCGGGAGAGAGAAGAATGCAATATGGACTGGGGAGAGAGCTGTGAAGTGCCATGGGCAGGTGATTTCCCTATAGAAGCTACTAAGCATCCTACTTTTTAGGGGTAGAAACAAAAGATGATTTTGTTTTCACTTTGGCCAGGAGGCCTCCAGATGAATGGCTGCATCATTATGGGGAACCTTAGTCTACTCATTCTCTTGGCTGCAAAATCCTCAGTTTGGCTGCTTCCAGTCTTGGATGCCATTAAGCAATCTGTTCATTGAGTGAGCAGCTGCTTAGCCCTTGCCGAATTAGGTCAAGAAGGAATGTCTGGTGAGAGGGCTTCCTGGGTTATCTAGGCTGTCCTTTACTTAGTGACTTCAGAAAATCCTGTCACTTATTTTAGAGTATAAAATGTGGAAAATCTTCAAATGTTAAAACAAACAGGAAAACAGAGCTATCACAGCCATTTTAAACCCCCCATGTGAACTCAATCTAACACAACTGCCCTTCACACCCATGTACAAATGTTTGGCTGTAACCTGCTCTGTACTCCCAGGTGCTGTGGGGTTGGACTGTGTGAAAGCTGCTTCTCACCACACTCCGTGGTGCACATCATTTCACGAGGTGCCAGATTCCCACTGCTGGCAACATCAATTCTTTCACTTATTCCTAGGCCAGATAATGGACACGGGCAGCTGCAGCAGCATAAGCCTCCCTGGGATGCAGGGCTAACACACCGTGTGCCGGTGTGACCTGCAGGGACCGCATCAATCACACGTCACCGTTTCCATATGTTGAAGCTGTCGAGTGTATTGTGGATCTCTGCCCACGAGGAAGCACATGGAATAAATCCCTTTTGCACAGCCCACTGAGCATCATCTGATGGCACCACTAGCATTGTGCTAGTGTGACCAGTGGTGTCAAGGTGAAAAATATTACAGTCTTAACAAATCAGGGAGATGAGTCCATCGAAGCTGCAGGACTCCAAACCGGGCAATGATCACCTTCAGCCAAGGCAGCAGAGTACCCTCCTGCCCCCTCCTCCACCCTGCCCCGGCTTGCCAACTTCCTCCACGTGCATTGCTATGCCATTCAGTTCTACCTTACTCAGGAATATCTGTTATGGGCACCAGCAGAAAAAGGAAGACAGGGACTTGGGAAAACGCAAGAAGATCTCAGATGAGGTGTGTCCACTGGGCCCTAGGGCTCTGCTGCGTGGTGGGCAGAGGCAGGTGCCAAGCACCCTGTTCATTCCGAATCCTGTGCATCATCCAGCCCCAGTGGCGAGCAGCACCGTGCAGGCAGCGGGAGCTCACCCGAGGAGCGGTACCCGTTCCTCTCCCCCAGCTGAAGGCTCTCCTCGGGTCACTACCCGTCATTTCCCAACCACGGCAGCGCAGAGCTCCGCAAATAACAGAGTGCAACTCATCTGGTCCCCAGCAGCCTCCTGTTACTTTGCACAGTGTCCAGAAGATGAAAACACTGACTGGATAAGGTAGTGGAAGCCAATTACCAGCAATGCACTTTCCACTGCCTGATACTAAAATTAGCTCTTTATTTATTTATTTATTTCTGAAATAAATACCTCTGCCAAACAAACCATTGTCTGGGATACTGCTTCCCAGCTCCCAGCCAGCCGCAGACAATATGCTCCTAGCACAACACCTCATCAAAGAAAAAAACCACATTCTGTACGCTCAGACGCAACCAGGAGAGCGGATCATCCTATTCTCCTGGAGCATCACTCTTGGAAATGAAAGGCAGGAGTTAGCTTCACATTTTTTTGGCAGCTTTTATTCCAAGGTCAAGGTCAAAGCAGATATTCTAGTGTCCATATGGCTAATATTTCATGCCAAGACAAGTTGCTGCCACAGAACAAATTCAAAGAGGAAAGGACGATGATTTATTTGGGATTTGGTGTGCGGAGATAACGTTTCAGGAAACTTTAGGCCTGCTGTTCTGAGAACACAAGATAAAGTACACTGGCAAATCTTGTGAGATACTAGACTATTGTGCTTGTAACGCCTGCTAACATTTTTTTTTGGCTGTTCATTGTGTAAGTACTTTCTCTCACAGCTCACATGCAGACAGACGTCTCTATTGGGTTAATGCTTTTCTCCAGGATATTCCTGAGGGCATACGGAAGTTGTCAGATTTTCTGCATATTGTCTCCTGGGGTTAGAAACCCTGATCTTTGGCTAAAAACCCACATCACATCCATTTCCACTTCTTGAAATACTGATGGATCAGAAGCTTGCCGCTGTGAAGATTTATAATCTCTCCGGGGCAGTTTGTTGCGGTAGCAGGTCACCACACAGCAGGCACAGGCAGCCAGATGCATTTAGGTCATACCTTCAGGTGGCTTGTAAAGTATCAATAATTATTCAAAGGAAACACTACATCAGAGGTGATTTATCTGGCAATAAATACTAACCCCTGTGCTGTTTGGTTGTCTCAGGCTCTGCACTCAGGTTTTGCTCATCTGCTGGGCTCCCTTTTAACAGCCTCTGCACAGCCACTGTGGTCCCACGAACTACAGCTTCTCAGGACCCTTTTTCTTCCTGGTTGAATGGACCCCAGTAATTCCTTCAGTGACAAACGGAGCTAATCTATGCCCCTAACTACTGAAACAATATTCAGCTTAGGAGATCAGTGTGAAAATAACCAGGGCTGTATATTTAGAGAGAAACAGCTCATAATAAGGTCTTCGCAGTGGGCTTTGCTGGCCTTTTTAAGTAGAATTAATTTGCTTTATAATTGATCAACAGCCAACTGGAAGGCAAAAGTAAAGATGGAACTGGTATTTTCAGATGCTCTGCATCATCACTAAGCATACTCTGGATGGATTTTGCCACAGGCAGACTGCTACTGAAAGGAAACCTGGTTGCCATGGGCAAAGTTTTGATATCCCAGGTGAGATGTTACAGAGCAGATGCTCTTGGTCCATTCAAAGCAGTCTTGCAGCTCTTTGTCAAAACTCTTCAGTTTTGACTGCCTAAGACTACTAGGACTGATCTTACTCAGAGCATGAGGCTTTTGGGGTAAGGACTGGCAGTCTGCTGGCATAATGGTAATACGGACTGATGTAAGCACATTACAGCAATAATAATAATTAATTATATTTTCAAAAGTCATTTCACACCATTAAGTTTTTTCATAAGGGGCTATTTCTCAAGTATAGGAGCTTGTGCTCAGAAGGGGTCAAACTGGCCTGGCTTTTAAATGCTGTGTGTCAAATTCCCACTTCTAGAGTCTAATTTTATGACTACATTAAAACCATTCAACCCTAATGAGAAGGCTGATTGACCTGACATCTCTGCGTGGTGTGAACTGTGGTCTTGCATAGTGCACAAAGAAGGGAATATTAAGTACAAAATGAATTAACTCAAGGATGAAGCACAGCAGAGTGACAGCAGAGCGTACGCAGAAGGTGCCAATGTGCGTTTTGCCATAAGAACATCCTGACAACATTGTGCAATGGTTCAAATCTCAACAGGATCTCCCTGCAGTGCTTCTTCCCATGTACACTCACATGAGGAGTCCAGAAGTGGTGTGTGCAGTTGTGTGCATGAAGACAACGAGGGAGCTCCTTTACAGAACGTTTGCAAAGACTGAGGGCGGGGTCCTCGGTGAGTTTCAGAAAAGCTGGATGTTAGGAGTATTTTGCTTTCCCAAACTATGAAATCAGCAGGGTCCTACTGTTTGGGAACTTCCTCACAACCCTTTTATTTGCATGCAGGAGGCAGAACTGACTCCCTCCAAGCCAGAAAAACAGCAGTCTGGGGCCTCAGCAGCTGACTGGTTTTGACTGTTTTCTGTCAGGACCTCGGGAGCCCCTGCTAGAAGCCCGTGTCCTGGCACAGTACAACGTTAGAAAGCTTTGTTTAGGAGCTAGTCCTGCCTGGTGCTGCATGGGACACTTCCTGGGCACTTCGAGAACAGCCGTTCTGCGTGACACGGCAGGGCAGGCACGCGGCTGCTGAGTCAGCTCATGTGTTCCACCTCCCCGGGCACCCCTTTAAACAACACAGACTTACATAACTCCTGATCTAAAGCCTGTGGAACAGTTCCCAGTGACTTTAGAGGGCTTTGGACCAAGTCCTAATTGCCAGAGATACAGTGGAAACTTTTGAGCTGCACATTCACATCTCATACAGCAAATGAATATGAACAACAAGCTCAGTCTGGTGTTTGACCCCTTCTGGCTTCTGCTACCTTGGACCTTGCAGCAAGACAAACAGAGCCACCCTGAGCAGTGCTTGGCAAACATTTTTGCCCCAGGAAGAGCCTTTTGTGCAAAGACCTACTGCTGGACTCATTACTTCAGACTGCCATGGGCAAGGGAGCATCCTACAAAGGACCCATTATCTGCAGACCTAGGGCTGGGGGGCACATGGGCCAGGGATGCTGAAGCCTCTCCGTGCTTCTCACAGTCTTGACTTGATAATAGTGAGGGAAGGTTGTGCAAAACCTGGTCAAAGCAACAGCAATGTTTTTGTTATAACTAAAGCTTTCTTCACCATTAACTTCCCATGCATCTCTCAGCAAACCTAAAATGTTACAGGGAGCAAAATCATAGATGGAAACAGGGAGCAAAATGATAGATGGAAACTTTTGTTATGGTCATTTTTGGTTCGGTCATTTCTTTGTGATCTGCCAAAGCAATATGATTTGCACTCACAATAAAGGAGCCTTTGTACAAACAAAGAGTTAAAGCAAATTTCATCTCCATTATTGGCGACAGAACTGAGGGAAGAAGAAGTAGGTTACTCTGCACAGAAAATTTCTCTCCCCTGCCTGTCTTATCAGTGGGTGTCAAGCCAGAACTGCCAGATATTAACTTATAAGTTATTGTCTCATTTTCCCCTTGTAAGTATCAGCCAGGGTGATCAGCCCGGCTTCAGTACACAAGTTATTGGGTAAAATGCCGGGAATGAGACACACAGAATAACAGCTCTATTTGCAGGAACACAAACCAGCAGCAGCAGCAGCTCTGGACATCACATGTACAAACACAAATTAAGCAGTGCTCGCCGACACTCCCTGTGCAACAACAGCAACGGGAGCTACAGCTTTCATGTGGCAAGATGTCCCAGCTATTCAGTGATATAAAGCCACTGCAGAACACTGCTACTGCCTCCAAGATGCACTTCCATCACAGATTGAGAGAGAGCAAGCCTGTAAATCCCAATTCATTGCTGGTCCTGCAGGGAGTTAAACAAAGGGTGACACAAACAGGACAGTGCTGTGTGGTCACAGAGCAGGCAGCTCCCGATTCATACTCGCACTGCACTAGAGACCCACAGATACTCTGGGAATAGGTGCTTTAGAAATGCTTCAGATCCCCTGTTCAGCTAAATATATGCAGCCAGCCAAGCTGCAGAATCTGGTGAAAAGGCTTTCTGACAATCTAGGACAATGGTAATTACTGCGAGGAGGGTAATAAAAAGCAAGAGCCTGACTCTAGCTGCTTGTTCAAGGTAATCACTTACCTGAAAATATCATTTGGACTTGTCAGCAGACATCCTCACCTGCTCACATCACACAGATTTGGAAGCTTCGTCCCTCAGCAGAGAAAGAAAAAGCCCATCTTCCCCCTGAGGAGGCAGCTGCAGGCAGGAGTTGCTGTTATTGTTGGAAGTGGTTTGGAGGAATGAGGACAGAGCCAGCCCAGGCAGGCGTGTCTTGCAGGGCTGTGCAGCGCGAGGGCTCGCTCCTTTATGGAGCACCTTTGCAACTGCAAGGCAGGATTCCTCACGGAGCCAGTCCCCCTCGCTGCCAGTGGATTGAAGGGCTGCTTGGTATTCCAGCTTGGTTCCCCATCAAGTCCTGATACAGTTTGTCTGACACGGGTCCATTGACATGCCAGAGGATTGCTGGCAGTTCTCCTTTTCTGGGAACAAAACAGCAGCACGCACCCCAGCTGCACGCCCTTGTGAGGCTGTTCAGCCCCTGCTCTGAGGCAGAGGGCCCTCCCTCCAGCTCAGTGCTCAGCTTTTGTGTGTGGATGGATTTTACAGACCTACCTCCTGCTTCTGAACCTCCACCAGACTTTCCACTTCATTCAATTATCTCTAATGATATTAATATTCCTGTCAGAGGAAAATATGGGGAATGCAATAGCGATCCTCTTCTCTCCTCCTCTTTCCTGGCATCGAAATGCGTGTTCTGCATTTTATTGCTTCACCCCTCAGTGGTGAATGGGCAATTTATACTTTGCAACCATAAAGAAGTCCACAGACCCTGTGACTCCTAAAGCCATAATCCTGTCTCCCTTCTTCCATTTCTTTTTTATTTCTGTTTCTTTCTTTCTCTCTAGCACATCTGGGTGTCTGCAAAAACACACTGCCTGAAGAGCACAAAAATATGCCCTGTGTGGCCAACTACTGATCCCTCAAAAGGCACGGGGAAATGGTGAGGGAGCAACAAGTTGGGAGCTTCCTGAGAACAGGGCAGGAACCCCCAGGAGTCAGGGGGAAATCCCCACTACTCAGTCTCTGATGCAGAGTCCCTCTGCTATCCAGGAGGGATGTAACAGCCTGAGCAATTTGTTACATGGGCTTCTTGCAGAATTCATTCCTCCTATTTTGCTAGAGAGAAAAGCCAGTTTCTTCTTCTCTCTCATCACACCAGGTGAGACGCTCCTCCTTTTTTCAGGCCTTAGATACAAGCATGCTGCAGCCCGACTCCTTTTTTGATACCGTGGCCAATCAGACGGGCACGATGCTGTGACAATTGGTTTGAGATTCAGCAGCATTAGCAGCTATGGGGCCTCTACAGTGGTGATTTGCAGGGACTGAAGTCCCTGTCAGGAAGGCCAGGCAGGTGCATATATTGTATCTCAAGTATATTTTACTTGTAGTTACACAAACTCTGTTTTCACAGCTGTGATCATTTCATGGAGGACATGGAAATACAGAGTACAAATAATCTTAGATCTGCTTTGCATCTTTGTGCTCATGCTGATGCTCCTTTTCTCCCTGCCATCTGCAGTTCACTTTCCACCCTTACTATTTCCAGTCTGAAGGTTTTTCTAAATAAAGATATTTAGTGCGTTATAAAAAAATTTGGTCCTTACAAATATCAGCTTGTTTAGCAGTTTCTAGAGCTCAGGTCTGATTAAGAGCTTGCTGCTGAAACAATGATTTAGCACTGGTCTGCAGCTGGTGTAACAAGAGAACCATGGCATGTATTTTAACCTTTGCTGGAGGATTTGCCACATCTGTAAGCAGTAACTCACCACAGATTTCTTCCCTGTGTGCTGTCATGGATGGAAACTTATGGCTCAGAACTGCAGAGACCATCATTTGGAATTTCAGATGAAAACTCTTCATAAGGACAGAGGCTCTGTGCATTCCCTTGTCCAAAAACACGTGGAACAAACCAAAAATAATTTTAAAAGCAGAAGAGTGTTCCCTGGGCTGACAGCTCCCCCTTCACACAGAGCCTGTCCAGCCCCAGCTTTGCGATGCACAGCCCTTCCCTTCCAGCCTTCCCTTGGCAGCACTTTCTGTTGGCAGGATGCTGTTGCCAAGGGAGACAGAAAGGATGTGCAGCTGGCTTTTCTTTCACCTGCAGTTAGTGCTGCTGATCCTATTTATGTTACTGCAGAACCTTTGGCTTCTAAGAGCCCTACCATCAATGTCACCGGACCTTTGGAAGAGTTTTGACAATGACACAAATAGCTGTGGCCTCTGATAAAAAAGCTTAAAATAGGATCTTGCCCAAGAGAGGATGGAGTTGGTGTCACGGATGCTGACTCAAGCAAGATTATCCATTTCACAAGCAGCACTAAGAAGGGGAAAGAGGGATTCAAGGCCATCTTAGAAAGGTTTCTGACATCTTCCCAAAACACTGAGTAACTTCAGATATTTAAAAGTGACATGCTTAGTCTAAGGCAGCCGTGGCTCCGGCAGGCAATTCACCCAATCCCCAGAGAGGCTCCTCTCTTGCCATTAGCCAAAGCTGTCACACAGGGGATGATGAGCTTTAGTAACCGTCCAGCATTCAGGTGATGAAGCTTAGGTGAGATGGATCCCACCTCATATCCCTCCATCTATTTAGATGGCATCATCATAAAGCAAGGTGAGGACTTGTTAGCTAGCAGGAAATGATAAATAAAAGTGCTGTTTGAAAAGGTGAACTGTAGTCTCTGTATTGCAATACTTGCCAGGAGGGGAGATCCCACTGCTGTGGACATTTGGAACCAGTTTCTACTGAACGCCAGACAACAAGCCTTAGAGAGCAACACTTTACTGGCATGAAGAATGGACTAGAGCAGGGTCTGGCAGCCTTTCCACAGCAATGCATTAGGAAGCCCTTTTCTTTCCCAATTGGTGGGTAATGGGCAGGCAGTACTCAGCTGCAGTTAGGAGCTGCTGCCTCTCCGAGAAACAGCGCTACTGATCAGCTGCGCCTGACCCTGCGAGGCAGGATGCCAGGCTCCTGCTGAACTGCAACGCAGCAGGCAGCATGAGGAATCATCCATAAGCCTTTTTCCAAGAACTCACAGCTCCCAGACTGCTACGCTCCTTTTAAAATCCTCCCACTTGCAGTTGGAGGTAACCAAGTCAGAGGCTTTTGATTCCAGCACCAGATAATCTGTCTTTTCCAAACCTAATTTCTTCAGGACTAAGCCTCCAGCTCTAAGTAACTTACACTGACTTACCTATCAATCAAGGACACTTATTCTAGCCTCTGGATACTCTTTTGTTACAGCACAGTCATTTTTAGTTTGTCTTTCCTAAGGAAACAGGTTGTCTATCCCTCTTTGACTGTAACTTCTCATCTATGGCTGATTTAACATATATTGTAACACGCTGTCTGCCAGCTGCTGAGGAGGCCAAACAGAGTGCCCTACTCATCCATTCCTCTGCTTCGACGAGGCAGACCTTTCTCTTCTCTGCTTGCTAAAGCTGTACTTAAATTCTCCAGCAGCAGGTACAGAAGTGTTGATACTACAGCCAGAAGGGATGTCACAGTTATGCACAGGCTGGCTAACTTCTGCAAACCCGCAGATACTTCAGTCATTTCAGCTGTTCACTGAAAGTAATTTGGATGATTTATTACCTGTGCCACCTTCAAACACATTATTACTTCCAAGTGCCTGGTTATCCTTGTGCTTGATCTCCAGTGAGAGCTTGTAATGAGGAGCTTGCACTGATGTGAGCAGGTTACCACACAATTAGAAAGTAACTACTATAGCTACATGCAGGAAAGCTTGGTTATGGTTTTGACCATTTCCCAGTTGAAGGGAAAGGGACACTGTGCCTCAGAGTCGCTAAAGGTGGGGTGTCTGGTGTGTGCGTGTGTGTGCACAGTTAGCCACTGTCTCAGTTTGTCATCTGGGCGAGTGAGAACCAAACCAGAGCGGGATCAAGGGCGTCAGCATCTCCAGTATGGGAGACTGGATACTGGTTTGGGGGTACAAAACACCAAATTTGAATGGGAATAATTCCCCAGGCAGACTGGGGCTATAAAAGGTAGTGCGAGTTTCTCCTCTGAGCACAGCCCAAGGCTGTAAGGTTACACATAAATCAGGCAGGAAGGCTGTGACGTGCTGCTTGTATCGTCTGCTGCCTTACAGAGGGTGAGCCAAGCCTTTGGAGCAGATACAAGGTTGCTAGGGAAAGGAGTGAGCTGTTACTTTTCCTTGCTGTTCATCCTTCCCACAGACTAGCGACAGCTCTCTTTTGGCTTCTGGAACAGGAGTTTGTATTGCCTCTTAGCTGTCTTGCGTGGCTTCGGCTACACTGGATTTCAGAATGACCTGGATGTTCATCGTGGCACTGGGCACTGTGGGTGCTCTGGGAGCTGCTCCTCCCGGGGTCTGCCGTTGGCCCCGGGGTCAGCAGAACCCTGCACGGGCTGCAAACAATGAAGGTGAATGCTGAGAGTGTCAGGGGTGCGTGCTGCATTAGGACAGCCGGAGATAAAAGGGAAGGAGCAAATTCCTTTCTTGAAAATATCAGCTGCCCACTTCAGAGATGAAGAAAGGGGCCTTTTGCTCCATTAGGTGAATTGCAAGGTTGCACAGGTATTGAGATAGGGATTTTTTGCCATCCTTTGAAGCTGAATATTGGTCTGGAAGGAACGATGGTCCAACCTGGTGTAGTAAATCCTATGTTCATATGAGTAAGGTCATAGCAGTAGCTGGATATATAATTTGTGCTCATGAGAGCAGGACTCTGCTGCTTATATTTCACTCAGTGCTTTTGCTCCCGAATTAGATTCGAGAGGTACAGATAAGCAATATCATACACAAAGAACAGGAAGGTGAGGTGACGTGGTGATACAGCACACTTGATTAGTCAGGGGATCAGGAATTCAAGTGGAAATACATACGGAGTGAGGAAGAGGATCACACTCGATAAAAATATGGTCTCTCAGCTCTCCAGTTCGTTCCCTTCTGCAAATGTATTTACTACCCTGCATGAAGGCAGTTACACAACACAGTAAAACCTTTCACCTTCTGGGTGGGTGATCTCTTTTTACGTGCACATTTGCATTAAAAAAAAAAAATAAATCCCGCTGCCAACATCCGTGCGAAACTCGGGAATGTTATTTTGAACACGTGCTACTCTTGGCTTTCCACGGGAGCACAGTGCACAGCCAAAACGTCCTCTACCTTCCCCATCGTTTAAGGGTTCCTAGTGGACTCAGGTCACCAGAGTTCCATCCTGCCTCGAACGGGACAGGCTGCCGCTGTCACACGTGCTTCTTTGCACCATCAGCAGAGTCACTCTTTGGAATAACAGGCAGAGTAATAACAACGAGCAAAAGCCCCATCACAGCGCCACTCGCACAACACTGTACAAGTAAGATACTGTATTGTATCTTTGTTGATACTTTATGTCTCTCCCTTCTGGTTAAATCTGCCTCTGTTTACATTCAGGGGAGAATCTACTTCACCCATTCCTGAAATGTCATCACCTCCACACTTAATTTTATTTGGGAAGGAAATTGGACTGACAACCCTAACAACTTCTGATTATTCATGGAACAGCCCTTGTGCAGAGATTAAATGTACCAGCTTTTCCTTGTTGCCCTGTCAGCACACAGCCCTTCAGGGACCTTCTCTTCATGTGAAAGTTAGCTCAGCCTCAGTGTGCATTCATCCTTGACATGGGTTTCGCTAACACTGTTTATGTTGTTGGTGATATGATGTGGACGTCTTATCTCTCTCCTTCCCCCTCCAGCAACTGCACTGGAGCCTTGTTTTATTTCAGTGAGGCTATTACACCATTCCCAAAGCGTGATACGTGCTCCTCGGCTGTTGCTGAGTGGGGCTGGAGTCTGTAGGCAAACCTGACAGCAGCTGTTCTCCTGCCTCTCCCCTGTACCGTCTCCCCTCCAGCACCCCTGCGGCCGTGGAGGGCTGCCCAGCCACCCTGGATGGCTACCGAGACACGGCTACCACATGCTCAGACACCTCTGCCTTTACCCCAAACCTGCAGCATGGGTGCCTTGAGCGGAGAAAGCATCACAGGAGCAACATCCTGAGGTGCTTCTTCTAAGGCTCTGCTGTGTGCTGTGTCCCTAGCCCTGTGATCTGACCTCTCTGCTCTTGAAGGCAATTGATTTTCACATGGTGAAAGTGCAGAAATGCCAGCCACCTAACGGGAACGTTCGATTTTTGGTAGCTCCAGTGCCTACCTCAGCGGTAGCACCTGGATTCACTGCGCTGCCCTTAATGCGTGTGCCTGCTGGGGTCCCAGGGAGGGCTGGAGACTTCCTGATGCCTTGGCAACAAACTTCCAGCACAGCTGTGGCTGTTTCCTCGGAAACACTGCGAGTGCAAATGTACCCAGTGGGGCATTCGGAAAGACAAATTCCTCTCTGAAATGGCTAATAACATGTTTTTACTGCTTACGCTGCTCTGAGCCAGGCTTTCCTAGGTCCGGACTTAAAATTTATTAATATACAAAACATAACCTTGAAACTAGGGCTCAGCAGAGCTAACGACAACCAAACAACTTTCTGTTCGAGCACTTGGAAAGAACTACAACTGAACATCACTCCGGGCTCTCCACAGACAGTTGCTGGAGGAGCTGTGTGGCACTCAGATGTTATGTTCCCGTGAAATGCCACGATAATACTGACATAAGTGTCTTGTTGTCACACTTTTGCCTTATTACATTTTCCCTTTCCTCTCTCTCCCTTTTTAAGCATTCTCAGCTGTCATTGTACTCGAGCAGGAAAATTATTCCCACAGTAAAGTGCACTATTGGAAAGCAATTCTGTTTGGAGACAGAGCACTAAGGGTGGCACGGCAGCATTAAAGCTGCAGCAGAACATTAGTCTGTGCATTAACTACCATGGCTAAGAGAATATATTAGCAGCAGCCCTAGGAAAGGTCAGGACATGGAGATGAAGGAATATCAAGGAGCATTATACAGAGGACATAATTTTAAGACAAAGTGCTGAGTTTCAGCCCCATTCAATCTGAGTTGAAATAACTGGATGGAAATAAATAATGGACAGCTTCCTTGAGGGACCAATTCCAGGACCATCTATAGCAGTGTCACAAAGTGACAGGACAGGCTGGGTCAATGGGCCAAGGCCAACAGGTTCAACAGGACCAAGCGCAGGGTCCTGCACTTTGGCCACAATAACCCCAGGCAGAGCTACAGTCTGGGGGAGGAGGGGCTGGAGAGTGGCCCCGTGGAGAGAGACTGGGAGTGCTGGGTGACAACCAGTTGAACATGAGCCAGCAGTGTGCTCGGGTGGCCCGGAGGGCCAATGGCATCCTGGCTTGTATCAGGAACAGTGTGGCCAGCAGGAGCAGGGATATGATTGTCCCCCTGCACTCAGCACTGGTGAGGCCTCACCTCGAGTGCTGTGCACAGTTCTGGGCCCCTCACTGCCAGAAGGACATTGAGGTGCTGGAGCGGGTCCAGAGGAGACAGCGAGGCTGGGGAAGGGACTGGAAGGAAAGTCTCATGAGGAGAGGCTGAGGGAGCTGGGGTTGTTTAGCCTGGAGGAGACTCAGGGGGAACCTTGTCGCTCTCTCCAACTCCCTGAAGGGAGGGTGTAGGCAGGTGGGGGTCGGGCTCTTCTCCCAGGCACCTAGTGACAGGAGGAGAGGCCATGGCCTGAAGCTGTGCCAGGGCAGGTTTGGGTTGGGTATCAGGAAGCACTTCCTGACAGAGAGGGTGGTCAGACATTGGAATGGCCTGCCCAGGGAGGTGGTGGAGTCACTGCCCCTGGATGTGTTTAAAGAAAGGCTGGATGTGGCACTGAGTGCCATGGTCTGGCTGATGTGACGGTGCTGGGTCATAGGCTGGACTTGATGATCTCAGAGGGCTTTTCCAGCCTCAGTAATTCTGTGATTCTCTGAGTCTTGCTTTAAATGACAAATTGCTGCTAAACTAACATTTTAGTAAGCATTACAGTGTCCATACAAGTGCTGCTATAATGAAAGGGAATTTCTTTATCTGAGCTGGTCGTGATGATGTTGGTAGGTACAAGTAGATTACATTAGCCATTATTGCTCTTTCATTAAACTTAAACTTACATTCAAAATCCCTAAATTTTAAATTATTAAATAATAAGACCTTACATTAAACATTAAACTTACTGGTCATGACATTGGTTCAGTCTCCATTTTTATATCTTTTTTTTTTTATAAGAAGGTAAACTACAATAATTAAACTTTACAATAAACTAATTTAAAATGTAAATGGTTTGTTAAGAACACTGACACCAAATGGGCTTTGTATGAGTGAAGCTTAACTGAAATGGCTAGAAAGGCAAAAAGGAATCTTGTTATAAAAACAGAGCATCATTCCCTACAGTTCAGTTCTACCTTGAACACTTAGCTTTTGGCTTGACTGTGCGAAGGAGTCTAAAGTACTAGGTAACTGTGACAGATGCAGCCCTCCCCAACAGACAAAACAGAGAAAGCAAACAAGGGTGTGCTGGAGTAGTTTGGCACCTTGGTTAGAGCAGTTTACTACACCTCAAGGTGCTTAACTGTCACCTAATGGTCTGGACCCCTTAGGAAACAGGCTCAGGGTCTGCGCTTGTCTGTGCTTTGTCTGGGCTTGTCCCCTCAACCAAGCAGAATGACCGCAGTGAACCCTTGACTAGGGTATAGATGGGGTCCTGCCTAAGAGCCAGATGAGTTGGTTCTTCACAGAGTAGAAGGCCTGGCAGTTGGAACCTCCCCTTGAACACGCCATCCAGGGACACTTTCATGGATTGAGTGAGTCTCCGTTGATTGAGTGAGCCTCGCTCCCTCCTCCCTGCCCCGCTTTGGGTGACTGGTATCTTGGGCAGTCTGGTGTGGAAGGTTTCCCTTATATGAGTGAGTGTGTGTCCATTTTGGTTCATCTTTCCTTAAGGTTTAGGAATTAGTTGTGTAGTAGTTAGTTCCCAACAGACAGCTGAACTTGTATTTGGTCAGAAGGAGTGCTGCGAAACTTTGGCTGCAATAGACCACCATTTTGGATAGCTGTTTGGTTTGTGGGTACCTCTGTGACAGTGACTTTCATACATGTCTAGATATAATGAAGGGCAAAGTGCAGAGCTTTTATCCTATCATTCCCTTTTATCAATCTCAGTTATTAAGCAAGTGGTTGATCAACATGGCCTTTAATATGTAATCAACGTTTCTTCTCACACAAACTAGATGTGTCCCGTTATATCTCTTCCACAGCCTGCCTGTCATTGGATGAGTGCCAGACTGTGCTTCAGGATACAGTCCAGAAAACAGGAGAAGAAATCTGTTTGAACTTGGTATAATTGCAATGAACATAAAGGAGTAGTTGAAACTTTCTTGTAACACTCTCTTTTCTATCTTGCTATGTAGGCCAGTTCTTTGCAGTCAATTGCTTTGAAGCAACATTATTGAGAAGAGTAAGTCATTTCTGGCTCAGTTTATCAAGACTGAAAAATCTATAGCTGGACTCTGACATATCCACAGTTCATTTTATATAGCTTTTTATCATGTACACTGACTGCCCACCAAAAGAAAATGAAGATGCATCACTTCAGCTTTTGTAAGAAAGGTCTGTAATGGGTTTTGTCATATCCTTGAATAGAAAATGGTTACAGAGGTCATTAGCTTCTCTGCTCCCATGGTTGCAGCATACATTGCAACACTGCATGTTGCCACTGCAGTTTCCCCTCATCCTCTTCATTTTAGATAGGCTGCATCCTCCTCAGCAACCTTCCAGGTTTATCACATGGAGCATGAGATGTAACCGCTAAAATAAAGTGGATTATTATTTTGCACAATTTTGAATGACTACTGAAAGTAGGAATTAGGGGAAGAGTATGGCCCCACAGTTTTGTAGAACTGGGTGCCTCCCAAAATAGCTGCTCTGAATGGGGTGATCATTCAGTCTGTCTTTTCTTTTTTTTTTAAATTGGTACTTGGGCATGGTCCAAAAAAGATCAGGTGGTCTGTTTTGAATTTATGAGGGAGGCGCTGATGTTGTTAATAGTGGTTTGATGGAAAGCATAGTAGTCTATTGCCTTTCCTGAGCCATAATATTAAATTAAAAAGCAATTAAAAGCCATCATCACAGCATAAGCTGTCATGCCTTTTCCCATGTGCGATGCATCTCTTCCATGGGGATCTCATATGGATACCAAACTGAAAAGCAAAACTAGGTGTCCTGATGTATTTTTTTTCTTCAAGTGCTATCTTACAAAATAAACCTCTGTGTTTTTCCGCCCCCCCCCCCCCCCCCTTCTGATACCCCCTCTTTCCGCTCCACCCCCCCATCCCTCTCCGAGCATGTGCTCTCACACCTTTT
>WUAM01000107.1:26109675-26130678 GCA_024336885.1 Actenoides hombroni | reverse complement strand
GGCTGATGTGGTGGTGTTAGGTCATAGGCTGGACTTGATCATCTCAGAGGTCTTTTCCAGCCTCAGTAATTCTGTGAAGAGTCCCCTGGGACATATGGTGGCTTCTGGACAACTCCTCTGCAATTAGTCAGATTATTCAGCACACAAATGACTCTGAGAGGAGAACCCAGGAAACACTAAAGGAACCAGCAGAAGTAAAACAGGGTTGGGAGCTGAAGACTGATGACGAAACGCGAAGTAAGAAATACCTGGAAGATTAATGGCAATTAAGAACTGGAAGGAGTAGCTGGAGGGGTGGAGAGGCTCATCGTTTATTCTCTTTATATCTGGATGCTGGGTGGGCCACCTGAAGCTGCCATGACTGTTCAGCACTACTGCTACTTGGGTGCTTAATTCCCCTCTTCACCTAGTTTGTTAGCAATTACCATTTCAGTCAAATATGAGACTGAAATAAAACTCAAGTACTTGCAGACCAAAGATGTGGGAAACAGCTGCTTGGCCCACGTTTATTCACAAACAGCAAGTCCTTTATAGCAGCTACAACCAAGTTACCTGGTGTGAACCAAGGCCACTGGCTGAAGTACCGAAGGCAACAAGAAACCCGCCCGAAGTTGTCAGTGGCATCACCCACGTGCCAGAAGCATCACAACACACTAGCAAACTGGGACCAGGGTAGGAGCAGGCACATAAAGTGGAGGGAGCCACAAAATCAACACGTGCCTCTGCTGTTCCAGGCCTAAACCAGAGAGGATTTTTGAGGGGACGTACAGCACGCAGCTCCTCATGCAGGTACGTCGCTCCCCCTCTCTGCAGAGCTTACTTAGTGTATATTTATCCACAAGGGTCCCTGCTGGGAGCTGCTCTCACACGCCCATTCACTGCCAGTTACATCACCAGAAACACAGCAGCACCTACAGCAGCTTTTCTATTGCATTACAACTATTTCCTTAAGATGACCTTGGGTCCGAGATATTTATCAGGAGGGAAATAAAGCAAAAATAGGAAAAAATGACACAGCACCAGTTTGCAACGATTAGTTTGTGGTGTGATGTGAGCTTGCAAATCCCAGGCAAACACTTTGTACTTGCTCTGGCAATATAAAGCATCTCTTCCTCAGAGCCCCGTGTCAACTTCTGCCTCTGTCTAAATTAATGCTTCCAATTACTCTTGTTTTATCGCGCATCCATCATAGGAAATTCACTGTTAGGGCTTTGAACAATATAAATCCATATACTGGTAATTATGAAAAAATACATTTAGCAACACATAAATGTTTTATATTTATCAGCAGTGCCTTGGGTGCTTTACAGGATTTATTTTTTTTTTTTCTGACACGTTTTTAATTTCTACAGTCAGATTCATCTTTGGGTTTGGTAACTAACTGAAGTCAAAAGCTGTGTAACTCTTTGGACTAGGCTCAGGCTTGGATACTTTGTTTTTTCAGCACGTCTCTTGAAAAATCATCTAGCTACCATGCATGTGCCCAAGGCAGTCACTGATCTTTCAAGCTACGTGGCACACATCATGCAGGGGGAAAAAATATCCAGACATTCCTTGGAATGATATCATATTACATAATTTATCCAGTACTGTTCCCAAACTTTCTCTCTTTTTCACAGAATCACAGAATTGCTTAGGTTGGAAAAGCCCTTCAAGATCATCGAGTCCAACCTCAACCTAACCCTACTGCCCTCACAACCCACCACTAAACCATGTCCCCGAGCACCACATCCAAATGATTTTTAAATGCATTCAGGGATGATGACTCAACCACTTCCCTGGGGAGCCTGTTCCAGTGCTGAACAACCCTTTCTGGAATGAAGTTTTTCCTGATATCCAATCTAAACTTGACCTGGTGCAACCTGAGGCCATTTCCCCTTGTCCTGTCACCTGTTACCAGTGAGAAGAGACCAACCCTGCTCTTGCTACAACCTCCTTTCGGGTAGTTGTAGAGAGCAATAAGGTCTCCTCAGCTTCCTCTTCCCCAGACTAAACAGCCCCAGCTCTCTCAGTCGCTCCTCATAGGGTATGTTCTCCAAACCCTTCACCAGCCTTGTTGCCCTCCTTTGGACCTGCTCCAGCCCCTCAATGTCCTTTCTCTATTGAGGTGCCCCAAACTGTACACAGTACTCGAGACAGGGCCTCACCAGTGCTGAGTACAGGGGCAGGATTACTTCCTGCTGGTCACACAATTTCTGATCCAGGCCAGGATGCCATGGGCCTTCTTGGCCACCTGGGCACACTGCTGGCTCATGTTCAACCAACTGCCAATCAACACCCCCAGGTCCTTTTCTGCCAGGCAGCTCTCCAGCCACTCTTCCCCAAGCCTGTAGCATTGCCTGGGGTTGTTGTGACCAAAATGCAGGAGCAGGCACTTGGCCCTACTGGAACTCATACAATTAGCCCCGGCCCACCGATCCAGCCTGCCCAGGTCCCTCTGTAGAGCCTTACCTTTTCATACGTAACAGTTTTGGCACATGTTAAAAAATATATGTGGAGTAGCTTAGAAAGGACTGAAAAGATGGTGAAAGGGAAGAATGCACTTAAGGCACCATCCAAAATTACGTTCCCTTAATAAACCTGTGGTTTGAAGAGACACATAACTATCACAATAATTATTTAACTGAGCTAAACCTTTTCAGGTTTGGAGTCAGGCCAGACAGGTATTTCCCAGAGGCAGAAGGAGCAATGTAAGGCTCAGCCCTGAACTGAAGTTCCCTCACTGGAGCCTGGGGAGCAGCAGGACACAAACACCCTCTCACTACTGGAGGAGTTGCTTGTGGCAGAGCATGATTAACAAGTCAACATGATGACAATGATTCTTGTGAATTATTTTTAAAATGGTTCCTGAAAACAAAATAAATCTTTATTTTTAAAAATGAAACATTATGTGGAATTGTCAGAAAGCAAAACAACTGACACCAAGCTTTAATCCAAGCAGGAGCTCGTCACTGATTCTTTATTGCCCCATCACCTATGAGAGTGGCTCTGGAGGCCACCCAGAGAGACCGCCCTCTGGGAGGGACCCTTCTGGTATAAGAGGACTGTCTGCACAGCACTGAGTTGTATTAAGAGCTCTAAATTGCTGCCTAACATAGACCCTGATGCAAGTGCAGGACAGGAACGGGATGCAGGGCAAAGGGTGCAGCTGGAAAGCTCTGCCTCTTGGTTTCTGGAGCAGCAGCAAAAGAGATGTGCCCAAGGGCAGGCTGAGTCACTGGTGGCACAGGTCATTAACAAGATCACATCAAACTGGGCTTCTCCCTAGACTGCCCTCCCGGGACAGCACCGTGGAGCTACCAGCCTTAACCGAACACACAGATTGCCAGCGGGAGGAGGAAAGGGAGGACAGGAGGGGAAGGGAGAAACGGAATAATATTTTTAGATGGTAGGACAAAAGAACCAGTTCTAATCTCTGTTTAAAAACCCAAATCATTCATTCACTCATTCATCCATTCATTCCCTCTCAGCCATGAATAAGACCAAACTCTCCCCCCACGCAGTCGGAGCTGCTGATGGCAGTTATGCAGATCCCGGGTGCTGCACATTTCCCTGTCTTTCCGTGATGTGTCTACGATTATGCTGTGTTCTTGTCCAAAGATGAAACCTCAGGAGTGACAGGCTGTCCCTTCTGGGTACCCGGAGGCACAGGCAGGCTAGAGCAGCGGCTGCAGGGAGTACGGCTGGGCAATCAGTGTTATTTCTAATGAACATATACCTAGAGAGTTCACCTTTATTTTTTTGCTCACGTTTTCATTGAGAAACAGACTAGAGAAAAATGCAGTCTTTTATAGTTTATGTTTAGGCTTCTCTTCCAGTAAACACGTCAAAGTCTTTCATTATTGCAGCCTTTCAGGGCTTGAAAGAACCTTAATAGGTCCTTTCCAACCCAAACCACTCTAAGACTCTATGATGTGCTGGAAGTTAGAAAAAACTACTGAGACAGGCTGCCCAAGAAAGAGAGTACTGTGGAACAGATGGAGCACGCTGAGATGGTCCGAAGTGTGCACACAGTGTGGTCTCCACTGGGACAGGAGATACAGACTTTCAAGGTTCTTTGTTAGTCTTTGTTACAGACCGTGGGCAAACTCATCTCATATGGGGGCGTCATCTTGACATACAGCAAAATCTCCTACTGCGTATGCACGGCACGCAGGTTATGAAGACAAAATCCCTTTAAAAGGATGCCTGCTCACGTGAAGCGCAGACACAATTGCATTTGCTTAACTCTGAATGTACGTCCCAACGACTGAAGCTCAGCTCAGGCAGAAGGATTGAGCACTGCCTCCGATTCACCCCAAGTACAATCATCTCGACCTGAGTGGATGAGAGCCCTGGCTGACACACTGACCTCAGCCAGGCCCAGAGGGCCTTGCTGAAGCACATGGCTCTCTGACCAAGCAGAGAATTGTATCGAGGGATGTCAGGGGGTAGCTGGGCCATGTGGGGAGGCTTCTTGTGATGGTTTTAGAGCAAGAAGACTTGATTTCATAACTGCTGTTCAGCTGCATTCTGCCTGATGCAGCACATGACAACCCAGTAACGGGCAGGGGCTGGAAAAATCCTCTTTCTGTAGATAACGCTCTGGGTTTAAGGGTTTTAACATGTCTGTTCCCTTTAACCATTTACAGCTTACAGTGATTTTCCTTGGGTCAAGCAGCTTATTTGAAGATGAAGGGGCAGATTTGGTGGAATCTTATGTGGAATTTAACGCAAGGGCTCAGCTTGATATAAACAACAAAATTCACCCATGTGAAAAACCCAAGTCAAAGGCTGGTTGAAACCCACTCAATGGATTTCCATGACTGTTCCCACAACATTTTGATGAGATGTAATCTATATTTGAGTTCTGTTTCTAAAAAATGAAAGTTTGCCTCTCTCTGTTGTCACCAAGAGGTCAAGTCAAAGCCCCAAACTGACACTTAAATGGTAGTATTAACTCTTTAACTCCCACTCCCTGGAATGGGGAAGAGATATTTGAGAGACTCCTGCAGATCACAGGCTTGGAGCATTGCTGTAGGGAGGGAAAGGAAGAAGCAAGAACAGAGGAGATGCCCAAAGACAGGGAGTAGGAAGAAAGACAGAGGAAGGAAAAGGAGGAACAGAGAAAAGCAGGAATGGAAAATGGCAGCCTATTCGTATTTCCTTACTGAGCGATACTGGTTACAAGAGTTATGTCCAGAATAAATATTACTATCTGCAAAGATTAGATGCTATACGTGGCCAAATCCTCCTCCTGACCATCACACAGAGCTCCCACTGCCATGGCTGAGGTATTTACTCCACGTTGAATGTACAGTATTTATACTTCAGCCCATGGGTTGACATCAGAGCTGGAACCAGGCCTTTTGTGCAGAGTAAATCTGACATTCCTCCTTTTGACCCCTGTTTAACATTCTAGGAAAAACAGATTTCTTCATGAATATGTACAAAATGTGCCAAGATGAGCTCTGCCTTCGGACTGGCATTTCACTGGGGCTGTGCTGCTCTATTTCAAAGCAAAATTTGGCCTTCGACTCTAACTGCTCCCAACTCTAGAAATAACAAATTGATTTTCTTCAGACATGAACTGTTTTCTCCTTCATCACCGAGGTCTATAAAACAAGCTGAGTTCAAATTTCCTAGTGTCAGCTCTTCTTGAGTTATGAGGGCAGAGGAGCTGCAACTGGCACAAAGAGGAATGGCTGGTTTCTCTCACACCCACACACCATGAAAGCAGCCAGCCTCCTGTTACTCAGAGTACTCAAAACATTCACCTTTAGACCGAGGCCGAGCTTGGACAGTGCACTGCCACTCCCTGAGGAACTTCCTCGAGAAAATGAGGAAAGTGAGGGGAAGCCTGGAAACAGAAACAGATCTGAAGCCATAACAGTGGCTTGTTTCTGCCAGAGTAATCAGCAATTTCCACGCCTCCATCACAAATGAGCTCTGTGAGAGCCTATACGCTCCCGAGTGGGACTGTGGCTTGCTCCTTTCCTAGAAGAGACATTTTTGCTCTTAGCATCAGATAATCATAGGCTATTTAGGGTAATTATAATCTGTTTGTCCTGTCTGGCAGACAGCAGCCGGGCCACGATGACTATTTCAAGACGTCACCCAGATCCTTCCTCCCTGCCTGCTCTGGCAGCCCCATCTTTCCAGCTCAGCCTTGCAGCCCGGACCCAGGCGAGCAGGGCCCCACGCTGCTGCTCCCAAAGCCTGCCCGCTGCTTTGACCATCATCCCATCTATTTATGGCTTTCATATTGAGACATGCCAATCAGAGGAGGGGCCTTCACCGTGTCACGCACTGCAGGGATGTTGTAGTTGTTTATCCATTCTCTGACACACACCCCCCCGCCATGCTTGTCTTCTGCAGCTTGGATAAGGGCAAAGGAGATTTTAAAAAACTTTGAGCCACTGGAAGCAAAAGCCCCAGCTCCAAATACTGATATTGGAGAGTTCAAGGAGAAACTGAACCGAGAGAGTTGGGATTGTTCAGCCTGGAGAAGTCTCTGGGGAGACCTTGAGGTCTTTCAGTATTTCAAGGGGCCTGTCAGAAAGATGGGGACAGACTTGTTAGCAGGGCCTGTTGTGACAGGACAAAGGGTGATGGTTTTAAACTAAAAGAAGGAGATTTAGACTGGAGAGAAGGAAGAAACTTTTTATGCTGAGGGTGCTGAGACCCTGGCCCAGGTTGCCCAGAGGGGTGGTCACTTCCCCATCCCTGGAACCATTGCAGGTGAGGTTGGCTGGGGCTCTGAGCACCCTGCTCTAGTTGCAGATGTCCCTGCTCACTGCAGGGGGGTTGGACTGGGTGACTTTGAAAGGTCCCTTCTGACTCCAACCATTCTGTGATTCTATGAATTTGAATTTGGTGCATAAAAATCAACTGTCTTTGTTGCATGTAAGGCACAGCCTGACTAGAAAAGCTGGTTTAGTTCTAGCTGTCCCATTTTTGCTAGAAGTTATTTGCACTTGAAAACCTCCTGAGCAGCCTAACTGCGTGCACATCCTTAGCCAAAGGCCATGATTACAAAACACCACAGAACCTCCCCATTTCACATGTCATTCCTGGGACAGGAAATCTCTAGCACAGCACCCAGACACCGAGGACATCACATGGGGCCACCATGTGAAAACATGCTGTTACTCAGTTGTCATGCTGTCAAAACCTGCCACTGCTCACTGCTCTAGTGAGCCATGAATGACTTGCTTTACTCCTGATCCAGGTCTCCTGGCACATACAGAAATCCTGAAACAGAAATGACTCTGTCTAGATCACCAGGAAGAGGGGATGCTGAGATGCTGACAACACAGTTTTTGTGGTGATGGAGGGCAAGTGCTATGGGCAGAAGGCAGCACTCTCAAGGAACCAAGTGACTGCTCTGCCACTTCTTGCTTCTAAGACAATAAACTTGTATAGTCCTCCTGTGCCATCAGGATTCCCTGACAGGTTCAGTCTCCCCCTGATGCTCTGACAGCGATCGGGACGTAACAAGAAGCAAGGAGGAGCAGGATCTGCCTTTCCACGAGGCACCTGCGACGCACTGAAATCATGGGGGTGACAGAAGCAGAACCAAGGGCAGATGTTGGCCCTTTATCTTTGGGCTGTTTTGATAAATTGAGTGTAATAGTGAAGCTGTTTCTCTGTAGAAATGTGGATTTATGGGGTTTTGCTCCCCAAGGTGCAGACCTGTAGCCCCCAATTAGCTAATGTGTCTGACGAGGGAATGCTGAGAGGGGGAGAGACGTGTTAATCCAAGGGTTATCTCTCAGACTTGCAGTGAACATACAGCATTCTCATTTAAAAATCATAGAGTAATGGTATTTATAAAGTGTCTGCAACTCAGCATTCAGGAAAACAGGGGAATTTGACTAGAAAAACATTTCAAACCCTGAATATTATCACATAATGCAACAGTAGTAAGAATTTAAAAAAAAAAAAAAAGCAGATACAGTCTTGCCCAGGGATCTACAGGACAGGGGATGACAAAATGTTTTATTTTTCTTTTCTTTTTTTTTTTTTTTTAATTAAAAAAGCCCAACTTTTTTCAAGTGGGAAAAGAAGATTGGATAGATTTTGGGGAGCTGAAGAGAAAGGCAGCCAGCAGGGCTCTGGGATATATCCCAGTAGAGAATACAGAAGGTCTGGTTGTATTGCACATGAAACAAGTGACATTTAGTGGGCCAGTGACTGTTTCTTTCTGCCTTTCCAGTGGGCAGGGGATTTAGTACAAGCTCAGTCACCTGAGATGTGCATGTGGAGCTGCTCCATGTCCTGGCCAGGACTTGGCAGTCCTGGAGTGTGCTCCTGTTGTCCATACTGCAACAATAAGATGTCCTCACTGTAGAGAGTACTGATGCATCACTCTGGGTTAATTTGTTTTATGGATCCACTTCCTGACTGTATAGTTACTGAGTCCAGACTCCACAAACACTGAACCTCAAGCACTCCCTGTTGTTCGGTAGAGAAGTGACTGTGAAGAGCTGGGCTGGGACATCCTGTGCACATTGCTGGCTTTCTTCAAAAGGCACCCCAGGCTGCATGCAAAGGAACATTGGGGAACGCAAGGAAAGCACCCCCAAGCCTTGACATCAGATGTGCTGCCCTGCCTGTCCCTGCTCCTGGAGGAGCTGCCAAAGGAACCTTCTTGGGAAGCTGCAGCTCCTGGGAGCACAGGGACAGAGCCTGTTGTGTCCCCAAGGTGGCCTGGCCTCCTCCCACCCAAAGTGGGGCTGGACACAGCTGATCCAGCCCACTTCTGTCCCACTCTGACCCTACAATGAATGGGGCAGGGGCTTAAATAAAGGGACTTATTATGTGATGCTGCAACCAGCTGGCTTTTTAATAATATAGTAACATATCTCTGTCTGTCTGTCTATCCATCCACCTACCTACTGCTTATACTGTTTTATATCTAATACAGAAATAAACACCAATGGTATAATAGAAACACCATAAGTTATAAGAAGATATGGCAATGCCAAATTTCACTGTTGCTTTGCACAGCCAGACATCCTCCAGTTGGTTCAATGTATTTTGATGAAAATATTTGGTGGAGAGAGAAGCACCCAGCCAGGTGCCCTTGCAGGCAGGCACACAGCAGCCACAGACACGTGGGTGCAGCAAACACCCTTCCTCAGGTTCCTGTTCTCTCTCAGTCCTGCTGAAGGGTAGCAGCCCCAGCTGACTTGCCTGCTACTGAGCGATAGCTGGGGTGGAAATTAAGTAGATGGAACATTTCCCTGCATGTACAGAGGGGGGAAATAGGGAGGGGGAAACAGTTGATACATAGCACTGGCTGTAGAGCAGTAAATATTAGCATTCATTTTGCTCATCACAACTGCACATTCATTACAGCTTTCCACGTACCAAATCCATAAGTCTGTATGTGCTGAGCCAGTGGCTTGCCATAGCAAGCAGCAAATAATGAGTGATGTATTACCTCTCTTATAATGGATTGGTTATTTCAACCGTACTTGCCTTGATGTGATGAAATAAATGACAGCAGTTTTGCTAATACATGGGTTTTATGCTCTCCCTCTCCTTTCAGATAGGGCAGAAAGGTGTCCTTTAACATTTAAAGCCACGGAAGAACACAATATGTATGATGGTAAATGACTGTAATGTAGTATGCCATAAACTAAGTACCATCTGGTTTGAAAGGAAGCTGATGTGAGGTATAAAGAAGGTATTTTACATGCTATAGAGGTAATAAATCTAGAGTTTGCTGCAGGATTTAGATCTAACTGGAAATAAATCCATTGCAAATATTTTTGAAGTATTGTATAGCTACATTAAGAAACGACCCTGCTGCTGAGCTGGAAGTGCTTCTGGTTCAGTTGGTGACAGTACAGCCTTGCCAGTCAAATGCTGATCCTATCAATCAGTTTGCTATATCAGAGCGATGATGGGAAATGTGTGGCATGAGCAATGTTACTGTATTCTCCATTAAAATACAACATCTGATTCCAGAGCAAAGAAATGCTGGTTAACGTCACCTGCTCAACAGAGAAGAACTGGGATGGGGTGAATGCATCATGGGCCTCTTCCTTCCCTATGCTCTGCTCGCCTTGCTCTGGAGGCCAAGCTGTGATCAAGAACTTGGAAAAAAAAAAGTAGCAAGCAGGAGCAAGTTTCCATGAGCCTAAGTCAAGGTCAGGTTGGATGGGGCTCTGAGCAATCTGCCCTAGTTGCAGATGTCCCTGCTTACTGCAGGGGAGTTGGACTAGATGGCCTTGAAAGGTCCCTTCCAACCCAAACTATTCTGTAATTCTATGGTTCTCTAAGTCCAGTACCAACACACAGGAACCTTGCCCCAGGGAGCTCAGAGCAACACCACCAGAGCCAGCCTGGGCAAACCTGGGAGATGCAGGTGGGATGGAGACTCCTGCAGAGCGGTCCCTCCCTGCCTGCAGGACACACAGAGGAGAAGGGCCTTGGTGACACCTCCAAGAGGCTATCATGGGGAAGGAAACTGCAAGGCTGGAGGACAGCAGAGGTAATTTCAGGGCTCGGAATACTGGCAAATTCTTAGAATAACATGGATGACCCCATGTTAAAAAAGATCCAGGTTTGTCCAAGGCAACATGCAAAGATTCAGGGTCTGATCCTGAAGCCACTGCCATCAGTGGAAGGATTCACACCAATCTAAGTGTCTTTAGATAAACCCCTTAGTTTGGCTCTCACTTCGTACAGGCTCACAGGCCCTCCTCTGTCCCCAGAGAATGGCAGTGGCCCCGCACAGCTCTAATCTTCGGCAAGAGGATGAAATTGTGCTGGGAACTCAAATTTAACTCCCACAGCATGAGGATCACTCTGCCCTTCAGCAGGGCTGGAAGCTAAGCCAGCTGTTGAATGCTGCCTGCAGCCAGCTGCTCTTTCTCCAGCTGCTGTGAGTCTCCTCACCCCTCAGAGAAGAGGCACCCCCACTCAGTGGTATGGCAGCTCCCCTTCTTTTCACTGCCTCAGACATGGAACTCTCTGCCCACCCCGAGGCTGCTTGATCCTCATCTGGTTATTTATTTTCCAGCATTCCCGCTTTCACTGGGGTTCCCAGCAGCCGAAGTGTTATGAGGCCCAGCAGATGGGATCCTGCAGCAGCAGCAGCAGTCACTCCTGATGTTTATCAGCAGCAGCATTACCGGGGTTCACCACAGAGTTTTTCATTCTCCTGATGCACGCTGACCGGTCTCTTCCCCCTCTGCCACTTTGCTTAAGTCACATTTGCCCTCAGAGAACAACGCGGCAGCGACATGAGCAGGAATGGAAAGCTCTGTCATACGGAGAGACTGGGATGCAACGTGATTGTCATGTTAACCAACTCAGTGCCCTTTGGAGGCCTGGCCCGCGTCCAGCGCAGTGACATCAGCGCGGGGCTCTGGGCACAGACTGCGAGGCGTCGGAGTCTACCCAAATGTCAAGCAGCGTCCCTCCTGCTCCTGGGGGCTGCTCAGCAAAGTGCCCGGCCAGATACGTGCCCCCTCAGCAGCACGCGCAGCAGCACTGCTCACCCACCCTCCTGGAAAGCCCCTGGAATCGCCACGGAAGCCCTCGAGGGGCGAGCAGGCCGAGGGGTGCCCCTCACCATTTCCTACAGCTAACATCAGGCGCAATAAGCCACAACATTCAGTGCACATCTGGCCTCACCTTGCTGAGCGAGAGCCTTGTCTTGTGGGATCGCTTTCAGACCTTCGAGTGAGACGCAGGTACCTCAGGGAGCCTGGTGTGCCTCAGCTGGGCTAAAATGGAGGACTGGGTTTGCAGCCGTGCAGACCGCTGAGGCCCAAGCAGCCCCGGCTCCCAGCAGGGACCCACGTGCCAGTGAAGTTCTGGCACCCGTCTGCAGCCCACTGAGACACGGCCACCCACGGTGGGCAAAGGCACAGACTGAACCCCTCTTCCAGCACTGGGCTGCCAGTTATCCTCCTTTCCTGGTGCTGTCACCCGTGAGCTGGGCTGGAGCCCAATGCCAGGTATGGTGCGGCGAATCCAGAGTTGTGACTTGGATTTCAGTGGCTTCCTCAGGCTCGGTAGCAGTTCACCCACGGCCAGTCTTGTCCTTTTAGCAAATGAAGGTTTATTTCCTCCCCAGTCTATGTTTTGTCTTCTCCCTAATCCATCAGTGAAGCTACGTAGCTGAATTTCCATGGCAACAGACTGGGAGGTCAGAGAGAAAGTATGAGGCAAGATCAAGCATGTGAAGTGGAATTGGAAAAGGGAAGGAACAAAATCACTTAAAAAAATTAACAGTCATAAGAGAGGGAACAAAGAGAAGAAAAAAAAAGATAGGTCAGATAATCTGCTCCTGGTATGAAGTGTCCATTTGGTCTCTGATGAAGCCAGCACCGGTGAAAACCCCTTTTGGTACATGCAGAAACCCAGTTTGTCTCTCTGCTTCCTTTGAAGTCAACAGCAATTCCAGTAGGAGCAAGATATGGTCATCCAAGGGATTGCAGGGGAATTCCCAGCCATCAGGAAAATGTCAGTGTCTGCCTTTTCTTGTTTCGTGTGAGCCCATCGCATGTTGCCACAGGCCTCTGGTGACAGAGAGACCTTCACAGCTGGTGGAACACATTATTTTCTAACCACCAATGCATTTTCCCTTTAATCATCTTCTGAAAGGTGCAGTGACCACAGCCTAAAGCCATCTTTAATTAGCCATCAGTCGTTTGATCCCTGGCATGGCCCTAACCCAGGTTCCCACCCCACGACCAGGGGGACCAGCCGCCAGCACCCCCAGCGTCCCATCCCCTGGGTTCAGCAGGGTGAGCCCAAAGGTGGACAACACAACTTCAGAACCTACAGTTTCTTCAGAGATACCCAGTTCAGGACTTTGCACGAGCCCCCCGTCAGATGCAAGCCACCGATTCATGAAGCCACAGGCTTGCTGCCTACACTCAAGGAGCAAAGCGCGTGGGTGCCCCCCAGCAGCACTCCCTCCCCGCCTTCCCACGCCACCGGCACGTGCTGCACATCAGAGGAGATGAGAGGCTTTGGGGTCTCTGTGTGGCCCCAGGGGATTTTTCTCCCTTATTCAGGAAACCGGAGGAGGCAGACGGTATCGTACCCCAAAAACACTCAGGTGATGCTGGGAGGGGAGGTGGGCAGGTACGGAGAGAAACCTCCAGCCCCTGTCCGGGATTTATAACCTGTATGGGCCTTTGTGACAAATTACTGCTTTTTTATTCCGCTGTTTGATCTGAGAGCATATCTGAGTCGATCTGAATATCAAAGAAATCTGAGAAAAGCGGTGGGGCAAGGAGTGGAGCAGAGACTGATGGGAAAATAAGAAACCAGGGAGTCGGTACAGGGATGGTACTGCAGATAGGCCGGATGGAAAGAAGAAAAGAAGAGGTGACATGCCTGGCCAGCAGCAAAACTGCTCAACTTAAATACGCTTATTTTTTCCCCGCTTAATTTTCTCAAATTGACATTTCATGGTCTGTTCATAGGCTACACACAGTCGCTTTGACAAAAAGGGTTTCTGACACTGGGTAACAGAAGAGCAATGACACAGCTTTGCACCAAAGCACTGCGGAGCAATCCCTGCTGCGAGACGGTTCCTCCGAACCACGTCTCCAGAACAGATTCAGAGCTTGACCTGGCATCCCAGGGATGCACATTTAGCCAGATCAAAGCATAAACAAAACCGATCAGATTAAATGATCCTCTGCAACCCTGAACCCTGAAGGGAGTGTACCTGTGCATGGTGGGACGCAGCAGAGCTACTGAAGTGCTCCAGCCCCTTTGTGGTATGTGGCTGTTGGGGGCTCTAGGAGGTGGAACACACTCAGTTCCATAAAAAGAGCAGGAAGAAAGGGTATGTCCACAGCCTCTCTGCAACAGGACCACACGGAAGAGCTAATCATGCCTGAAAGACCAAACCACCACTGCTTTTATTAATATTACCTTTTCCCAGCAAAATACTCCTTGTCCATAATGCCAGGAAAAGCCTAAGAGGTGTGAAGAGAGCAGACCAGCTCCACGGCGTGTTCCCCACCACTCTGACTCCACAGAAATCCCTCCCTGAGGCACAAACCCAATCCACACACAGGAGTATGGACCACAGCCTGCCCTTAATACCCAGGGATTCAGCAGTAAGGGATGCAGCATTGTCACCAGGAAGATGCCTGTTGGGAGGCTCCACTACCAATGCCTTGAAGGGGGCAGCAGACACTTAGAGCTGTAAGATTTTATGTGTACATATCGTGTGTCTGTGTGTATAAATATGTATGTGCACATAGTCATACATACAGACACACAAACCTATAATTAGTATTTTCACACTCCTAAGTCCTTATGCTGCCTCTGCAATGGAATTAACATTATTATTCTATTAATTAAACTTTTCTCCTGTCTTGAATTTAAAGATAGCACATATGGTGGCTTGTATTACTGGAGCATAAAATAATCAGTCGTTGTTTAACTCTGAGCTAAAATTCCTCTCCCTTTCCCCCATATGCTGTTTTGAGGGTTAGCTTGGCTGTGATTTTCCTCCCTCCCTCATTGATACTGAAACATTCTTACTTCTGATTCTCCTTTCATTGCTGCTATTGCTTTCATACATTTTCTTCACATGGTCATGGGTACTTACTGGGTTTATGATTTGCACACTTTCAGCCCTCCCTCTATAAATTGGCTCTCATACCAGTCAGTCAAAATTACATTTTGGTTAAAAAACGACACAACAATGTCATTTTTTCCATTCAGCTCTCAGACTGGTTTTGCGACGTGCCAGTTAATGGAATCTTGACTTGTTTATCTGCAGTTTCCAGGTTGGATTATAGCTGCATTTAGGGGCCATTTTCCACCTCTCTGTTTTGTTGAGCATCTACTCCAAACTTGGCAGCTACTGAAAAGTTGTGCGCTCTTCTCACAACTTGTCATCTTCCATCTTTATTCAGGCATTGCACTTGGCTACCTTTTGAGGCTTAAAATTAACATGTTATTATTGTTTCTGAAGACCCTTCAGACTTTGACTCCTACCTATTGGAAAAATTTTCATTTCTGTTTATGTACTTGTTCATAATTTGGGTTCTGTTTCCAATCTGTCACTTGCTAAACCATCTGTGCCATCTGGAATGCGCCTGGCCCCAATTTGGTGGAATTCTCTTCTGTATGAAATTTATGAGATTCAGCCTGCAGATGCTTTCACTGCTTCCCTGACAAACTCCCTTCATTTGGCAGCTTTGAGGTTTGCATTTTTGTCAGCTTCTAGGACTGCTTCTTGGTTGGTTTTTTTAGGCTATAGGTGGCAGGAGGGTGTCTTACAGAGAACTATTCCTACTTTATTTGCTGACTAATCCCTTAGCTGGACTAAATTCTGCTCCTAGGCCGAGTGTTTTGATGAGCAAGGATGGAAAAATTTGGTCCAAAGAGCACAGGTCTAACAAAACAGCCAATAACAGAAACAGATTTTATGTGAAAAACCAACTTCTTCAGAAGTTTTCCCTCACCACCATTCAAACTGCGAGTTCCTAGACAGAGATCATCAAATGCAAACACGCAGAGCTAAGTATGTTAACACATATTCTAGAACCTTATAAAAGTGAGCTGATTTCCAGGGGGTTAATCTCTCCCCAGAAGAAGTAATTTGAAGAAAATGAGAAAACCCAGGTAGTGAAAACCTCCTGAAGTCAGATGGTACCTCAGCCCATCCTGCTGTGCTTCCCTGTTTTTCTCTGTCACTCCCCCACGGCTGCCACGGCTCAATCTGCTTCACATTATGGCACTAAACAACAGCTCTGATGGTTGGTGTTTAGTCTGCTCAACCATCATCAGAAAACATTCAAAGCAAGCAGGTGGTCAGGGAGAAACCTGACCAAACCAGGCTGTGCTCTGCATTGAGAATAAGAGAGGACACCACTCAGAGCAGGCTCCACCACCTCACGATCTGACAGCTACCAGCACTGCCACGTGGTCTGTGCAGCCACCACAGCTCTCCGGGAAAAGCACAGTAACAGCAACACAGCAAGCAGAGAAGGGGAAAATAAGCAAGTTTTGCTGGTAAGATTTCCATCCTCTGTGCAGGCACTCATGGAGCTGTGTTTGGCTTAACTAACAGCAACCCAACTGCCACAGCTTGAAGCTCCCACTAAGATTCACTGGACACCAGTTTGTGGAAGCATTTCCATGCCCTAACTTTACTGCCCCTTCAGATAGGCTGTTATTGTGCTTACGGTGGCACTTAGTAATAATGAAACACAGAAAGAAGCCATACAAGGTTAAAAGGTGCTCTCTGAACTTATATTTGTTAACGTCATCAGCATAAAAGACTCCTTGGGAAGACCCAAAGCGCAGTGGTCTGGGTTGATGCTAATGGACAGCACCCCAGCAGGGAGTCAGTGCTGGAGGAAGCTGGTCTGCCAGCCCAAACCTCTCTCCTCCTGTTACAAAGCAGCAGCTCACTGAACTACCCCGTTTTGCAGTTCATTACCATGCAGTGTTTTACAGGGCTTGCCTGCCGTGCAATCCCACAGCTTCAGAGCTGCAGAAAAGCACCTTTCAGGGTATCAAACCTTCCCCCTAATCTCCTGGCTGCTCTGTGCGCCAGGGAATATTTCACCAGGTCTCAGCACTGCTCAGCAACACCCTGTTCCGTGCTCCTGTGATAATCCATCGATCCCATGTGCCACGGGTAATTCGAACTGGGGCTGCACATCATTCCTGCAAAGTTCTATGGGTTGGGAGCTTAAACATGAAACGGGTTTCAGTGGGTTCAGCACTCGGCCTCTGAATAATGCAGCCTGTAAATTGAAAGTGCCTTTGACAGATGACTTTTTTTTTTTTTTTTCCTTTATTGTGCTCATTTAGTGTTGCTGTAATTTAAGAACAAAGCTGATAGTTCTCCTGTTGACAGGACACTGGGAGTGTGCTGAAACACACCACGTGGTATGTGTGGTACCTTTCACTCTCCTAGCAATTGTTATGTTTCCCTTCAAATAATGACTCTCCCTTGTGTACTCGCATTTGCACTTTTGATTGTTGGCAATTAATTGTTATTACCATAAAAAAAAAACCCCTTCTGAAACTCTTTTATGATGAGCTTATTTATCTAGTCTCATCTGTGACAAGTTTTATTTATCTGGTCATTAGCCTGTGATGAAAGCGACCGCTCCAACACCTCAGTCAAAAACTGCCTACTGGGAACGTCCCCAGCTCTGCTGGGAGGGGTTCATCCTTTAGCAGGTGACAGTTACTGCAAAAGATGGCATTCAATTGTTTGATCTGTTTTCTTAATTCTGGTCTTCTACACTCTAAGAAACAGCTAGGGGTAGATGCTTCCAAAGGTCTTGAGGTTTCACTGTAGTTGCATGGTTTCCTAGGCAGCAACTGATAATAAATAAACAATTATTTTGTTTCCTTTTCAGCCAACACCATCAACATTTTATTAACACACTTGGGAATTCCTGGCAGAAACAGACTAATTCTTGAACGAATTGCAAAAATCAGTCTATAGAGATGCATATGTAGGTGGCTTCCACAAGCTCATGCTAGCCACCAGCGCTTTCTGCCACACCCCTGGCAGGAAGGAACTGATTTGAGTTCACAAGGTAGTTTTGAAAGAAAACAAAATGTACATCCTTTCAGGGCCCCACTCAGCTGCAGGTCAAGGCTATTGGGACCTTTCGGAGAGCTGATAAAAACTCCTGCATGAAAATGCCTAACACAGTTAGTTCTGTCCTTACAAGATGGAAATTTTGTTCCCGAGAGCCTATTTCTTTCGACACCGAGTGTTGTTTGTGGGTGGGCTCCATCCCGTGCTTCCAGTTCTCAGCACTGGGTGGGACTGAGAGTGGCTGAGACACAAATCTTTGCTGGGCCCTGCCAGGAGTGTAAATTTGGAGTGTGTTTCTGTGGCCTTGGTAGCTGCTGCAAGAATAAAATATTTTTATTTGTAATCACTGAATACAAATCTTAGGTAACAGTTTCACGTGTGGCAGGAAGCAGCCAAAATGACACTAGCCTTGTAACTATGGAAAACATACTATAGAAAACCACGGAAAGCAGATAATAATTTCATATAACAGAATATGCCAAGGAGCGAGAAAGAACGCCGACTCTTGAGGAATCTGCCAAGTTTCTTTTCAAGTCTCTTTCTAATGCGTTTACAAATGCATAATGTTTTCTAATGCTTTTTAGGTCATGAAAAGGAAACTGGTAGGATAAGAAGTGTTTTTTCTCGTCAAGTTGGGCACCCTGCCTCGTTACAGAGCTGCAGACAGTCTGCTTCCTTCTCACCATGCCGTCACCATCAAAGGACCGGGACGTGAAAATCCTCCTTGCTGGAGCGTGCTGCTATTCAAAGCCCTTTGTAGGTACCTCACGGCAAAACACAAGTGTCTGGTTCAAGATGAAAAGGGAGCACACGTAGTTAGTTATTCAGGATGGCCCTTTGCAGCCCCAGAGAAAGGCGTGTTTGCTGTACACACGCGTGCCTGTCCGGACACGGGGGCGGTGAAGGAGCAGTGCTGTCCGTGGGGCTCTCTCCTTCCCCCGGGCGAAGCTCAGGCGTGAGGAGGATGCGCTGGCTCCTGGATGGGATCTGCCATCCCTGCCTCTGTTACCAGGCAACACTATCAGTGATGCTGCACATGTGTGCTGGACATTACCTGCCACTTCCTGCTCGCTGTTTATATTATCTTCCTTGAGAACCGTGAAGCGTTGCTGAGTGGCTGAGAGCTGTGGGAGGGATGCCCGACCCATACGCTGACCGGCCCAGGGGTCTCTGCGCAGCCAGCACGCACCCTCCCTAGCCACCCAGGTAACAGACGTGAAAACCTCACAGTGGACACAGGACAGGACTGCAGAAAGGGAGAGTGATCTACCTGTCATTAACCTGCCTCTGCTTTCGCTGCAAGACACAACACTTCCAGTCTCCTACAAGAACCTTCAAGACAGAGCGTGGGGTCTGGGGCTCTTGTAATCCCGAGAAATCTGGAATTACTCCAATTACCAAGAAGAGAGTTTAAGAAGGAGTGACTGTGCAACCACCTTCTCAGCATCACTGTCACGACACTGACAATGTAATTAACACAGCTGCGCACTCTGTTATCATTACCTTGTATCAGTGAGGAAGAGTACAGAGTGTTAAAACTTCTTAGAGCAGGCTCCTCACAATGAACCTCCTGCTGCTGCGTGGGGAGGGCACCAAGTAACAGATTTGACCATTGTGAAGACACGTGAATATCTCAACAGAAAATCCTCATCTTCATATGGGATCTTCATGCCAGCACATAAATGGAGTTGACCAGCAATAATCATCTATACTGCAAAAACCATGACCCTGCATGTAGGAACGTCACGCTCGTCACATAATACTCCACAGTTCCTGCCCGTGCTTTGCTGCCTGACATAGAAAATGAAGAGGGGTGTGAGGGAATTAGAAGGTAACAAAAGGTAGAAGATTAATTTTAAATTTATTGTGCCATTTTTTGTTGGCAAAATGCTACTCTGACCCTTGTCTTGCACACTCTGGTGTAAACCTGGAGCAGTTGCTGTGGTGCCTGTGGAGTTAAGGAGCCAGGTCCTGCCCCATGGGAAGCTGATTCTGCTGCTCTCCTTCCCAGGCTGAAAACACAGGGAGCTGTTGCAGTGGTTCCTGCCACATTCTGTGACTTTCTCCACACTCGGAAGCAGCACCATTGAAAAGCTCTGCTTCACATTTTCATAAAAATATGTTTCTAACCCATGGGAGCCTTTAATGCTTCAATATCAAAAGGCAGCTAAATGAACCCCCGATGCACGTTCTAATCTCCTATTATTTAAGCCAATCTCAGGGTTTCTCAGAGCCGAACTAACCATTTTCAAGCATTTAGGACTGCAGTGACTCCAACTGGGGATGTGATACCCACTTATTTCCTTTACTAAAGGACTTTATAACAACTGCTCGCCTCTTCACCTGTCTGCTCCTCGACACCTGGCTTCACAGAAGCAGAGCCCACAGCAGTTCCAGGGCAAGGCTGCAGCACAGGTTCAGGCAGACCCTCCACCAGGACCTGTCCCATCCAGACACGGAGCACTGACAGTGTCCCGCCTTCACAAAGCAGAGCCTACGATAGATGTAATAAGGAAGGCCAAGGACCTCTTGGAAATTACTCTGGTAGAGGAAGTACGAGAGAACAAGAAGGGCTTCTTCAAAGACATCAATGGCAAAAGGAAGAATAGGGAAAATATGGGCCCACTGCTGAATGAGGTGGGAGTTCTGATGACAGGATGCAGAGAAGGTGGAGCTACTGAATGCCTTCTTTGCTTCAGTCTTCACTGCTAAGACCAGCCCTCAGGAATCCCTGACCCTGGAAGTAAGGAGAGAAAGCTTGGAGGGAGGAAGTCTCTCCACTGGTGGATGAGGACTGGGTTTGAAATCACTTGGGTAAACTGAGCACACACAAATCCATGGGTCCTGGTGGGCTGCACCCACGAGTGCTGAGGGAGCTGGCTGATGTTGTTGCTCTACCACCCACCATCATTTTTGAAAGATCATGGAGAACAGGTGAGGTGCCTGAGGACTGGAGAAAAGCCAATGTCACTCCAGTCTTCAAAAAGGGCAAGAAGGAAGACCCTGGTAATTACAGAGCAGTCAGCCTCACCTCCATCCCTGGAAAGGTAATGGAGCATCTCATTCTGGAGGTCATATCTCAGCACATGGAAGAGAAGAAGGTTATCAACAGTAGCCAACATGGATTCACTAAAGGGAAGCCATGTCTGACTAATCTGATAGCCTTCTATGGTGGTCTGACTGAATGGGTAGATGCAGGGAGAGCAGTGGATGTTGTCTACCTTGACGTCAGCAAGGCTTTTGACAACTTCTCCCATAACATCCTCATGGGTAAGCTCAGGAAGTGTGGGTTAGAAGAGGGGATGGTGAGATGCCTTGAGAACTGGCTAAACAATAGAGCTCAGAGAGAGATTTGTGAATGATCAGTGGTGCAGAGTCCAGCTGGTGACCTGTAAGTAGTGGTGTTCCCCAGGGGTCAGTGCTGGGTCCAGTCTTATTCAACATCTTCATCAATGACCTGG
>WUAM01000107.1:26087992-26109144 GCA_024336885.1 Actenoides hombroni | reverse complement strand
TTGGCCGGTTCCGGGAGGAGATGAAGCTGGCAGGAGTGGCTGCACCACCAGACAGCTGTGCTGCCATCTAGCATGACCTGGACAGACTGGAGAGCTGGGCAAAGGGGAACCTAATGAAGTTCAACAAAGGCAAGTGTAGAGTCCTACACCTGGGGAAGAATAACACCACACACCAGTACAGGTTAGGGGTAGACCTGCTGGAAAGCAGCTCCACGGAGAAGGACCTTGGCGTCCTGGTGGACAGTAAGTTATCCATGGGACAGCAATGGGAAGAAACACGTGGTGCTGTCAGCGTCAGCAGGTTGTATCTGCTGGAGCAAAACCCAGCTCTCATGAACTACTGTCATGAGATCTAGAAAGGAAAAAATGCACCTGGAGACCTGGATACTGCTCAAAAAAGCCAGCACTGGTTGGAAGAGGGGGGTGCAGGGAGGGAAGCTGACCCGGAGGTTACGCTGTCTTGCCAGTGTAACAGGCTGGGAAGAAGATGGCCTGCAGCACATTCTGTCACTGCTCTCCAAACCAGCAGCCTGTGCTCTAATGTTCATGCAGAGCATGGCCTGGGTGGCCTGGCCACGACCCAGGAGCTGATGGGTGCTGCTGCCTTAGAGAGCTCTAGGAATACTAGAGCTGCCTCCACTAGCAAAGGCAAAGCAAAGCAGAGGTGGTCCTGGCACCCCTTCCCCGTGGGATGGTGGCACCCAACTGCGGCAGCTGCAGGCTAGACCCATGCCTGTGGGCTGCCAAACACCTCAGGCAGTGGTGAGGAACAACAGCTGAAGAGTGCTGAAGAGGGAAGGTTTGCCACAAAAATAATCATTTGGGAGACTGGTTCTCTGTTTTGCTTTGCTTCCATATGGATTTCTCATCAAAACACGTGAGGTTTTGCTGCTGCTGCTGCTGCTGTATTTCAGACTTTTTTGTCTTTTTGGGAGAAGTGTGTTTTGTCTCCCAGCTGCGCTGTTTATGTTCTCCTCAGCCTGCACATCAGCTGCATGGCAACACGCTGCAGGTTGCCAATAAACACAACTGGAAGCCGATGAGACCAGAGCATCTTTGAAGATGCAGGCGCAGCGTTCTCCTCGGGATGACACGCCACACCGGATTGGAAGCTCGCTGTATATCCAGACACTGGTGAGAACGCGGATGCTTCATCCAACAGAAAAACTAGATTAGAATGGTCACCTCCTGATACAGGTACCTCATAGTGGCTTAGCTTTTAGACCCAAATGAAGAGCAAAGTCAGGACCATTTGACTTACATACACTCTCAAAGCATCATTCCCAGGGAGAGCTTCTAAAATCATTCAGGTTTTCATTTATGTGCTGTCTGTTTTGTTCAACTGCACATATCATCTGTAAGGTCACCTCTTCACCTCACACACATCACTGGATCTCCATCTCAGACCTTCCCCTCCCCAGTTCTCCCTCCGTTCCCAAGTAATCAAGAGAAACCCCATGATGTTAGATGCAAGCTGGATTTGATCTCAGCTGGATATCTCACTGTGCTCGATATCAACACTGGCCTGTTGCATACTGGTGACTGTGTTTATTATATTCATTCATGCTTAGGAATGTAAATAAATGAAGTAACACCTCCCCTCAGAATATACCTCAGCACCCCAAAACAGTGATGGATTAATCACAAACTGGGTCTGAACAGTTACACATTTATTGGAAGGACAACTACTGCTCTTGCATCTTGCTCATGCATCTTAAAGTTCTTCACTTTCTTTCACCCTGACTAGTCCCAAATCAGCAGGTGAGGAGAAGCCATGCTCATGGTCACCATCACAAACCAAACCCAGTAAGGGCACTGCCCAGTTGAACAGGCCAGATTTCAACGCTCTGTCCAGCTCAGCATGTGCTCCTCAGACATCACCCCTTCTCCCTCCGCTAATGCCCCTGCCCGTGTTTTTGCCCTTCCCCAGCATCTCCTCACTGCAGGCTGGTGGGTCTGGAGATGATGTAAGGCACACGGCAGATCTATTTCAGCTAAACCAAGACTCTGGGCAATACAAGTTTTTTCATGTAAGACATTTTTTCTCTTCCCTGCGGTAATTCCTCGGGGCCGCGGAGGAGCGGTGCTCAGCCTGGCTGGTTAATTTGTATTAATGCCATCTCCCCCTCTCCCTTTATCGCTTACAGATGGGCGTGCAGTTGATTAGCCAAGGGAAAAGTAAAGTTACATATCATTTGTCTTCCCTTACATTGCCATTGATCAATCTGTTCAACATTATCCATTTCCCATTAATTTTCTATTTGCAGCACACCTTATTTTTAGAGCCATAGTTAGCAAATTGATTTGCTGCCCTTAATCAGCAGTTTCCATTTACAGCCTGGGAAGTGGGATTAACACAGCACACTTGCCATTTTGTCTCTGTCACCGACACCTCGCGGTAAATAATTGTTCCGTTTGCTGTGTTTTGCTGATTGAGTTTGCCTCCTGGAAGAAGAAAAAAACTATATGAAAGCGCAGCCCCCTCACTGGGCTCCGGGCCAAGCCTCCAGTGCAGGCACAGGTTATAGGGCTTTCCCAGCAACGCTGACAGGGGGCATGGAAAAGCCAGAGAAATCTCTCTGGTCAAAGTCAGAGTGCAGCGGCGAGCGCAACGCTGACTCCCCCATTTCCGCTGCCTTCAACCCTCACCCCTCTATCAGATTTTAACTGCAACAAAACTCGATCAGAAACTCTGGTTATCTGACGTCATTGCTCTGAAAGGGTGAAGGCGGAATGGGATTTATTTCAAAGCATCAGAGAAGAGAGTTTGAATGAACGAGGAGATAATCTGTTAATTCATCAGATTGCTCAGGCATAATGCACACGAGTGACAGAGGAAGAAACATTGCTGGTTTTCTATTAATGGCTTCACACAATGCTGCCTTCCCTCCTGAGAGTTGATTAAAATGTAATTTAAATTGCTCCTGTCTTAGAGCTTTATTGTCTATTATCCTGAACAGAGCCAGAGGTTCCCTATCGAGAGGATGTTTAACAGCAGAACATTAACTGATCTCCTCACTTCGATTTCATTGCAGAAAATCCCTCCATCTTCCTCAGCTGATCTTGTTCCTTAAGGAAAGATGATGAAGACAGGTGCAGGCATCCAAAAGAGGTGAGGTGAGCCAGCCAGCAACCGCGTGGCAGGTTTTCTTTATTCAGCAAAACCTACCACCAGCTCCTGTCACCATCTTTTCCAGCGGGCCGAAAGTGCAGCACGCCAGAATAGAACCTATTGCTGTTGTTGCAATTCTTTTGCCTAAGTTAAATAAATCTCGGTTGACATATATTAACTTCAAGCAGGAATAAGCCTTATTGCATTACATCATTGTAAAAAATGAGTCAGAACTTTCTGGCTCGCTAGGTACTGTTTAATCAATGGGAACTGTTTCTAAAAAATGCACTGTGTTCAAATAATTGATCTGGGAGGGAGAACTATTTGCCATATACTCTGGTTTATGTTTAAAAACTTTTTGGTTTTTTTCCCTACTGAAAATAAGAATGATTAGGCAACTAAACCCATTCCTCTAGCAGACTGAGTGAAAGTAACACTTTCACATTCTTCATTATGTCACTGAAACTCCTCATCCAAGGAACAAAACCTGTTCCACTGAGCTCTGTTACTACACACAAATCCAGTGTCAAAGCTGATCACCGCACTCTAGCAGAGAACAGCAAGCAGGACTCCGTGACAGAAGTCAGGGAGGTTTGTTATCTGTCCATTTCTTTTTATTCCTTGATTCTGGTACAAAGTCAGAAAGTTTTCTCCATCTTTCACACGGGGTCCTAGCGTCGTGCAGTTCCACAGAACCTTGGCACTGTGTCACCTCAAGGAATAATCCTGTTTTCTACCACACAGCACTGACGCTGATCTCCAACATCTAACAGTTCTGGTTTTGCTCGGTATTAGAGTGCTCCACAGAACAGCCATCGGCAATCTCATCTCACTTCTACCCTCTTTACACCATTAGCCCCTTTTCACTTGCATGACAACCAGGCAGCACAAAAAACTGTAACTGTTTCCTTCAGAAACTCTGTGAAAACTTACCAGCTCAGAGAAACATGAATCATACATTGCAAGTCTGACTTAGGGACTTGTACTTATTAAGTTCCTTTGAAAACCGCACACAACCATTGGAATGAAGTTGTGCCTACGCTCCTTAGTTCAGTAAGACCCAGGAAGATTCCCAGGTCCTGGGTTGCAGTTGTCCATATCATCCAAAGGCAAGAGGGTTCCCAGGCATAGGGCTGGCGTTGCCAGTCCTGGGGCTACTGAACTGCTGCCGAGGACAGCGGGGACACAGCCACCCTCTCTGCACGCTGGGAGAGGTTCCCCAGCACAGCTCAGCAGCTCACCCCTTCCTGCCAGGTGACATCAGCTCTCAGGACTGGTCTTGGGCGCGTTTCATTATCTAGTGTGGATCCCAGCACCGATAGTTTGAAGTACTTGTGAGAGACGCAGGGTAAAATGAAGATGATCTGGAACCAATTCCAGAGGTGCAAAGTTACACACATGCTGAGTGGGAGCAAGGCTGGGGAAAGCAGGACCCACCTGAGTGATCTGTTTCATGTGCATTTACACAGCTGGAGAATACACAAAATGCTAGGTTTATTTCTATCACACAGAAGTAACTGCCAACTAGACGCTCTGTTGTACGGTACTTAAGCCCAATGGTGGTGGAAAGTATTTCAGGGCAGCAGTGTTGCTGTACGCTCAAAACGCATCTCCTGAGTACGAAGGGATGCTGTGTTCCCAACAGCAGCATCAGATGCATACAAAAAATTCTTTTTGAGTAGTCATGACTGAGCTGTAAGCCATTAAGTATGAAAGAAAGCTTAGAGAGCAAAGATGGGCGAGGTAATCGCACAGCCGCAAGCACCGAAACAAATCTGCGTAGGCAAGAGTTGTGTTTATGGCTGACAGCTCTAGCAGAAATCTGTTAAGTAGATTATGTAGAAATATGCAGTCAGACAAAGATAAATTATCTCATTGGGCATAGTATTAAATCTAAACTGTGTTTTAAAACAGAATGATGAAAAAAATCAGAATTGCTGCGAGAGGCTGAAATGAATTTTTTTCCTGCTCCTTCAAGGCCCATTATGTAGCATATCTATTCTAATCTCTGACTTTGAAACCATTTGCTTTGAACCTCTGTATTCTACACTCGGAGTAGGATTTTATTCAATTATTTCAAGCAGTTACCAAGTTAGCCTAACTGCATTTCCTATCACAGGTAAAAGGATTTGAAGGACTGTAGCAAGAGGGATTTTGAAAATGTCACGATTTGGTTCTTCTGACCAAGTCTTCTGAAGTAATTACACCTGACAACAGGGGGCTCGGAACCTGATAGTGCATGAAAACTCAGAAATAAGCAAATTAAAATAAATGTATCATGAGCTAAATGGATGCTTTTCCCACTTGCTGGAAATTATGATTTTAACGTGGTCAGGATGACTTTTGAATGAGATACCCAGTGTCAGTATGAGCTGCACATTCATTAAGTCTCTTGCCAAGTCAGTTCTACAGGAAAAATTCTGATCTTCATTTTGCCTTGTGCATAGATACGTAGTAAATCTTACAGCAGCTATGTTTTTGGTATGGAACAATAATGGGTTTGGTGTGGCCATGAAGCTTGAGACTCTGGTTTGGAGTCACCCATCTCACCCAAAAATGCTGGTGAAGAGTGAAGATCCTGCACAATCCAGCCTGACTTGGAGCACTAGAGGACCCTATCTGGGAAGGTTCTAGCAGTAAACCACAGTAATTTCTGACATTTTCCCATCTAAACGTCTGAGCAGAATTGGTGCCTCTTACTGTGCAAGGTGTGGGATGAAAAGCTACCTGGAAGCACACAGCATCATACTTCATGTTCATACATTGCTGGATGTACCAATGTCAAACTGCTTGGTGCAGTTTTATGCTCGCAGCTCTCGCTGAGCTCAAATGAGCTGCACATGATTAAGCCACCATGAACTGCCTCAAAAAATAGCCCCCCTGGGTCTTAAGTGAAAATTCATTGTTTAAGTGTTGATTATTATTTTTTTTCTCCCCTGAGATTAATTAAGGTCTTTAAAGAGCCCCAGAGAAAAGAAAGGAGAGGACTTGCTCACCAGGTTGTATTTTCTGTGCATGTGTGGCTAATTTTCGGTGGTGGCTGAGATATCCTGAGAAGAGAAACCAGCAGGCCTGACAGAAACCAGCACAGGGACCTGACAGTAAGTGATCCCAGTTACAGTGCTGGTTTGTGAGCCTGAAAGGAGAGCTGAGGAACCATCAAGGCGTTCATACCCAGGGACACAGCCATTAGCATCTAAACTACTAGAAATCAGTGTTAGGTAGCCAGACACTAAACACCACTTGGAAAGAATGAACTTGTTCATGCTTTAGCAGAAATATATTCGGGGAGCTCCAAACTATCTCTTGTTATCTGCAGATCTACTTCCTCTGCAGGATGAAGTCCGCTGAATAAAGCAAAATAAAAGAACAAAAATAGTTATTCCTTTACTGCAGCTTATGAGGAGCTTAAAGGAGCCAGATCAGAATAACGGGACTCCCTGAGATGTAACAACCATGCTTAGTCCATCTGAGCTCCTCCAGGATTGTAAATCAGTGTTGGAAAAACACAACTGAAGCAAAACCGCAGGTTAGAAATCAAGATCTAACTAACCCTTTTTCCTCCCGTGGGGCTGATTTGCATGAGACTCATTTAAAATGCAGAATAATACATGAACTGCATGAGCAGTTTAAAGGTTTATAAAATATCCTAATGCTCGCCATACCCAGACAGCTAATTTAGAATCTTGCTGTGGATTATCTTGTGAGCAGTCCAAATTCATCCGTCCATTAACCCATCTTGATTAGCAAGATCCCGACCGTCGTAGGAGGGTGAACTCCAGCTCAGTACTCATTTGGAATCCGGAGGCTAAAGTGCCCTGATTACTGTTCTCCTTTGTGTCCGAGAGGCATTTTAAATGGCTCCACTAATCCGATGTATGGGTTAGATGGGGAGGAAAAAACCCTTCAGCCACATCAGTTTAAGAACTAGCGGTCATGAACTATGTTAAGTGATGTTTGGCCAAAGTCTCACAACCCTGCCCTTTGTCAGGCACCACCTGGCCCTTCTGCAAAAATTAACTGGGAAGGAAATGACCTGACAGCAGATAGCAAAATGCAATTGGATTGCAGGCTGAGAGAGGACAATCGTTCTACAAGGTGTGGCTGCTTAAAGTATCCGGAACAGAGAAGGGAGCTGGCGTGGGATGGAGGGCATCCCCCACACCTCACTCCTACAAAGGCAGCGTTTTGATACAAATCCCTGCATTAGTCCCACTAATGCCAAGGAGATGAGAATATATATTTAAAATTTATTGCTGTAGAATAGACCTTTTGCTAAGGATGAAATATTAAAAAAAAAAAATTAGGCCCCCCCAAACCATCCCATTTCTCAGCTCAACCAGCAGCTGACACTGTTTTCTCTTCCCAGCGCTCTGAAGGATTAGTGCCTAGAGTAAGACAACAGCAGAACTTTTTCAGCTGATATAGATGACTTTGCAGCAGGCATCAGCAGGAGCATTTACTTTCACCAGATGTGAAAGTGGCTTTAGTAAAGTGTGTTTGTGTCGGTGCTGCACGATGCACGTGCCCAGCATCGCTGGCCGGAGAAGAGGCAGTGTGGGAACTGATGGCTCTGGCAGGGGAGCTGTGGTTACACTCAAGGAGCAGGACCACGTTCCTCGAGCAGAGGTCACACCTCTCCCATTATTTATACAGTTCAGCTGAGTTAGCTGATGATTGTTAAAATGTCACTTCTCGGCTTTATGATTTGTTTATACAATTATCAAGTAACATCACAACCCATCCTGTTCTCCTTTTTAATCACGTGGCCGATATTCTGTTGAAGCAGAATTATATACGTATGAATCAGGAATAGATACAATCAGATCAAGACTATTGTGTTGAGCTCCCAGATTATCAATACTTTGTGTTCTCTGGCAGGAGCAAAATGTGAATGACGTTAAAAGTAATTAATGTCATTAAGGTTTTTACAAGGATAATTTGAAGAGATTAAGATTTAAGGCTTAGAGAAGACAGGCACAGAATGGAGGGTGAGACGGTTCTGCACACTAATAATCAGAAAAGGTAAATCTAACATGTCTATGCTGTCTGGAACTCGATGATCTCTAGACAGCTAGAATAGCAAAATATGTGAAAACTGAGAAGAAAAAAAGAAAATAGAAATAAAACTAATTTAGTATATGGTCCTGAACAGAACTGGAGACAAAGAGGGTGCTGACCACAATCAGTCTGTGTTATTCTCATATAAAGAGAAATTTAAGAAGGCTCAAACAAGAGCTAATCTAGCTCTACCTAGAAAAAAAATTAAAAAGAATAAAAAAGACCACTAGCCTAGTAAGGTATTTAGCTTAAAAAGGAACAATAAACTCTTTTATTTCAAGATGAAAGTCAGTCATTAAGCAGAGTTCAGCTTTCAGTGGAGCCCTAGGGAACCTCCGCTATTCTCTTCCACATGGGCCTGTAGATTGGCCATTCTGAGGAAGGCAGGATCAGATTAGACAGATCCAGTGTCAGAGTGCCAAACTGGATGAGCTGGTATGTTCCTACAATGTAAGAGCTCTTCCCTCATTTAATAAATAATGAACTCGGCCCAACCGGCTTTTAATCACCCCCTTTTCAAAGCGTCCATTCAAACTAATGCACAGAAGCAGTGAGGAGAAAACCCAACCAAGATGGATGTGCTAAGCTTTAGGGTTTGAGGGCAGTATATCAAACATGACTCTCTTCATTCAATAAAACATGCTTGTTAATGAGGAACAATCAATTAATGTTCTTCAAATAAAACACCAGAGTGCTGCCCAGGAGATAAGCAAACAGGATTTTGCCAAGAGGGGATGCACCTTTCTTTGTTATTACAACAATTGCCGATGCCTTGACTTAGACTCGAGGCGCTCCTGTAAACACTGGTTCCTGTTCTGGTGCATGCATTTAGTTGAGAATCCTTCCTGAAGCATTCCCAGCTATCCAAAGCAATTCCAACAGCAAATGTGAAACCAGTGAAAACAAGGATCAGGGTGGGTTTTCTGTGTAAGTAAACCCATCAAATTCCCAATCAATTAGTTGTCTACTCCAGAAGTGCAGAGAGATTACAGAAATTTCAATCTTTTTACAAAAATATTTTTCCTGAAAGAAGTCTCCATTCTGTTAAACAGCTTCGCTCCCAATCCATATGGAAAATCTGAGGTTATGTTGCTTATGCTGTCCTTCAGGGTTTTTTTAAGTAGATATATTAGACAATTTAGATTTCATTAGAACAACATAAGCTTGAGGACTTCCTGACTCAGAAGTTCTCATTCTTTAAAATATGAAGAATTATAGATATACATTTTAGACTGATAGATATAATCCTCTTCTGTGCCTCTGCATTTAGAGACATTTAAGCAAAAGTCAGCAGATAAATCTCCAGCCAAAAATACAATGACTTTACCAGCTGTCCACAGCAGGGACAGCCTGTAGCTCCTCTATTATCTCCCCTGGTCTCACCAGCTAAGTAAGGTTTGGTCTAGTGAATTCTAAGGTAACAGACCCCTAAAAAATTGTAGGTTTTAGGTACCACTGACAGTTGTATTTGCTTTTTATCTGGTGGCACAATTCCCTCTCTGCCAGTACAGAGCATGATTTGTAGGTGCTTCTAGGGATGCTGGTTTTTTTCAGATGAAACTGAAGGCAGGAGAATAAATATTATTTGCAAGGGTGAGCCAGAGGTTTTCTTCCAGTTTCCATCACTGGTAATAATAATATATCTGGTTTTGAAGCTCAGGAATTTTTCTTTCCATATCTACTTGTGCTCTATGTCCCTCCAGCTGAAGGTACTGTCATGACAGACAGCTACATTTTCAGAGCTGCTGCACCATTAACAAAGACAGGAAAAAATACCTACTGGAAGCTCACAGCAGCTATTAGGCAAATATCAAGGTTTTGAGATGTTCTGGATAGGGAGATTGAGGCAAGAAATGTATTTGTTCTTGCCTGTGATGCAGGGAAGAATGCTGCTTTGGAAACCTCAGCCTAGTCCTTCTCTTGAAAGGGAAATCAGTGCTGATCACTGGAAAAGCCTTTCCCCATTCCCATCCTGACCCACAGAACCTGTTTTTTCTTAACATCATAAAGCAGGAGTAGTTACAGGCTTTGTGAAGCAAGGATATGTGATTCCTTGGTGTAAATGGTCCCAGAGTTAACCCCCCACACCCACCCTGGTAGACCCACAAGCCTCCAAAGCACCTTACTTAAAAATGCCAGGAATCAAAGATCCCTTTGCTTTAGAAAAGCAGCAAAACCAGCACATTTTGGTGCTTTCAGGAAAAAGAAATCCACTAACTTGGCATTGGCTGTCATTTAACCCACAGGCAAAGCTGCCAAGACCCGGTAATTACCAGTCCCTGAATTATGCTGCAGGTATCGATCCTCCATGGTGTGGAACAAGAGCCAGGTGTTGACCCCACTACTCCTTTTCACAGAGCAGCTGGGGTTTGACAACAACAGAGAATCAATGTCTGGGTAAAGTGCTGGGCTTTTTTTTTTTTTTTTTCCCCCCCTCCAGTGATAATTCAATTTAGCAGCTATAAAGCAGAAGTTAATTCTTTGCCTGATTGTATTTGGGTTTTCAGAGACTTGCTGCCCTCCTGTTTCAGAAAACAGCCCTGTCTAAAATGGCCAGAGCACTTCATTCAAAACCATCAGTTCCCTCCCCTCGGGCTTGAGTGGGCCTCGTCCTTAGGACTCTCTTTAGGATGTTCCAACTGAAAAACCATATTTCTAAGCCAGTTGCCATGGAACAGCCAGTCTCTCCTGATGGAAAGAAGAGCTGGCATCACACCGTGGAAAAAATGTCCCATAAATGTTATTATTTATTACTAACATCAACAGCTTGATTCTGCCACGTTTACACAAGTTGCCTGGCTGATTTTAATGGAAATACTCTGCTTGATGAAGGAGGGCAGAGCTGCTACAAAATAAACAAAGAGTAAATAATGATTTAAAAGACAAGTTCTAAGAGTATTGCGGTTTCGAATTTGAGCTCACATCCTGCAGTCTGCGTTGGGTACACTTCAATTTGGCTCTGTGCAGAGCAGCTTGGACGACTGTCATCTTAAATTGGAACTAATGGCTTTGCTATCTGTGCAGAGGAATGTGGCCACATGTGATCTCCCAGTCCCCTGCCAAATTCCAAGATGCATTTCTTTAAATCCCCAGGAAGATGGGAGGGGGAGGTACATGGATGGGGTACAGACGACCTGTTCCTTGCTGTAGAGCTAGCGCTTGGTGCCAGGGCCCCTGCTCCTGGTTGCCCTGTGAAGGGACAGCACAGCCATTCTGGCAGAGAGGCACACACAGCATGTCAGGCAGCAGTGAATCAGCAGGATTTTACAGTCTGAGAATTAAGAGTGCAAGGAAAGAAAACAAATTCCACTGAATATGTGGCTGTGAGAGAGTGGAAATGTCTCATTTTTAAAGTCACAACACAGCTTCATGCCTGCCTGAGATTTGATTTTGGATTGCTATTGCTTCTAGGACAGAAAAACAACCAACTAACCCACCCCTCTAAATTTGACCAGTGCATTGTATAAGCAGCAGTTCCAACTCTGGAAGTGGTATGTTATGACTTATTAGAAAGCTGTGTTCACTCTGAATACTAATGCTGACAAATATAATCATTTTAAGGTGTTCATACTCTTACCAGCAGGAGGAAGTGTAACATGCTTTTCTACCAGCAGCAGGTAGCAGTAATTACATAAAGCACTAAATTAATCTGCTATTACAAAAGATTCCTCAAGCACACATTTCATGCTACCATGTTGCTTTGTGTAAAGGAGGAAAAGAGGGAAGGTTCACTCCTAATCAGGTGTTAAATCAATACCAAGTGCTACTGTTTGACATAGCAGAAGTCCCCAAAGATGCAGTTTATTTACTGAAACCTCGAACTTTCCCTGGACAGTTTCCATAATGAACTGAGCTGTCTGTCCACTGCATTTTACAGCCGCACACCAACAGCAGCCAGGAGGGGAACATGTGGGTCAGTGTGAAATAAACGGAGCTCAATACCAAACCCAAAGCTCTACAGATGAGAAGAAAAGAAGAAAAAGGAGATAGGAAAAAAAATTGTGGGCTTTTTCTAGCTCTGTGTTATATAACTCAGGTTTTGTGTCCTGTGTAGTCATAAAGTATTGGGAAAGATAATAACAGATCTTAAATTGTTATTCCTTGGTAACTCTTAAACTCAGAGGTGTGATTAAAGAGCGGAATGTATCAGGACTGGAAAATACAATGTGGGAACATCTGGAGACAACTGGCGGAGTGTAAAAATAGACTATGTCCTAATTTATTTCTTTTTCCCTGTTTCCAGTGTCTGTGTTTCTGTGCTAACAAGCAGTTTTATACAATCAGCTTTTAATAGCAGAGTATGACTGTGCTTGGTCACATGGCACCTAATAGTTGGTAATCATAAGGTTAGGAGAAGCACCCCTTCTCTCACAGTTCCAGAGCATGTTCAGCCCTGGTACAGCCCAACACCTGACACCGATGTATTCCCGATGTGCTGAGGGGGTCCCTGGAAGCCCCAGTCAGAGCAGGACACCTCTCCTGAGCTGACAGGCAAACCTCTGTTTCTCTGTCTCACTCCCCATTCATGCAAGTTCTCAACCACGCCAGTAGTTCTTGCACACACGGCACAAAACCTGAAGGCTACAGTTTGGTTTATAAGGGTGACCCCAAAGGGCCAGCCCGAAAGCTCGTTTGGCCACTATTCACAAGGCAATGCAGATCAGATTAACGGGGTCCCTCTGAGCCTGTTCCACAGAGGATGCTCTCATCAGACAGGAAATCGTCATTCTCTCAGAAAACTCAACTGTTGTTTTCTTCAGATGTGCTCATTCTGAGGAGCCTCCAGGGCACACTCAGGTTCACGCAGAGTAAGTGGCTCCTTTCCTGCTGAAGCTCAACTCTTAAAAGCCTTTTCATCCGAGAGCACTGCTGAAGGGGAGGTGGCCTCGATTTAAACAGAAAATCCACAAGAACACATTAAGCCACCACATTACTCCTGGCCACCAGCTCTGCTATGCTTGCATGGGAAACGCGGGATGCAGGGATGGGGAAACAAGGCAAAAGATGCATGAAATCCTTCAAACTAAATGGGAAATTAACCAAGGAAGCTGGCAGTGGAGCCAGTTATTCAGAATGAGATCTCAGCCCTGCTCTGTTGTGCCTTGGCCAAGACATCCCTTCTAGTTGGACAGTACTCAGCACAGTAACACCACTGGTAACTCCAGGGTCAGCAAGTTGAGCAAGTGTGAGAGGCAAAAAGAATCCACATAATGAGAAAAAAATACATGAAAGATAGGGAAACTGTCAAAGAAGTACATGAGATAGTAAGAAAATCCAATGTAGCCAAACCCACCTGATATAAACAAAGATGATTTGAATCTGGGATTCTTAATAGGACAAAAATATATAAATCAGTGCAATTTCACCTCTCCCAGGGGAAGTGAGCAAGGGAGAGGTGCACACAAGCGTTCCAGTGTGCGCTCAGCGTACCTGTTGAGTGCTCTGGAATTATATTTATTATATTCTATTCTTGGCCAGCTTCTAATAAGGATGACAAGTAAAAAGCAGGGGCAAAGGTTTCGGTGTGCACTAAAAAGGAAAAAAAATATTCCTATTTCATTGTCCTGTGGCAAGCAATCATGCTTTACTATGTGCTCCACAGGCACCACCATTTCACTGTAGTTCATCCACTTTGGTAGGAAGTACGAAGCCCCCCACTCTGAACAGAAACTGTGTTGCTTTCACTGTGTAAAGCCACAGTGATTATGTGGGTACCGCGGGTTCTGCCTCCCCAGAAGATGAGGTCCCTGCGTGAGCTGAGTGTGAATCACTCACACAGCAACTACGGCAGGACTTACAGTTCTGAGGGAAATAAAATTCAAGTCATTTACTCCTTGCTGCTTAGCTAGCTTTTTCTTTTTATAATCCTAAAGAGCAGAAAGAAATTGAGAGAGAATCATTTTTTCACCCTAGGTGACTAAGCTAGGCTGGTTGATAAAATGAGTGAAGAACTTGCACTGAAGCACTGGGCAGGGCCTTGAGGGTAGAGTTTGGATCTACCAGATCTTCCTGCAATCTTGGGGAAGCCAGCTCCCACACCATCCTTTTGCTGCATCCAGCCTTTTACCTTCTTGCTGGCTGAGGCCGTAAGAGGGGAAGTGTCTCCCTTCCTATAAAACACTCCATTCTTTCTGCTATGGTAGAAGAAAGCTAAGAGCTGCAAAAAAAAAGCCTGGGTTCATTTTCTTTCCATTTTCTATTATAGAAAATGTTCTCAGTAGAGATTAATCTCTGTTCACGACTAGGCATTACTTCATCCAAGAAGGAAGGAGAGAGAACTAGTCAGACATCACTCAGAGAAAGCAATCTCAGATCAAATTATCACTCTCCTGCTTTGACCAAGTTGCCATCTGAACTAAGTCCACTCAAGGAAAAATATCTTTGAGAAAAATATCAAATTTGAGCCCACTGTCATCAAAAATTCTACAGAAGCATTAATAATAAACAATTTTTACCTGTTCCTTATGGGAATGAAACCATTTGGTATCAAGCAGCTCATACACTGTTCAGACAGAAACCTGGGAGTGTTACTCAGAGCACCCAAGATCCCAGGGTTTCCCTTTGGTGACACCTTTCTTCTTGTTACAGAATAAACACAGCATGTTTCATGCTCTTGCATTCTCGTTCACTCGTGTGAAACATTTTCTAAACGATACTAAAAATTAATCCTCATTTCTAATGCTTCCACGTTCCCATTGTGCACACTGCTGCTTTCACTGACTGACCTGTACCTGCTGAGCTTCCTCTTTACCAAACCACAGGCATGATTTCTACCTCAGCTGCAGTAATAATTTTTAGAGAAGTTCTACTTTTTTTTTTTTCTTCCTCAAATCTTCTGGATCCACTCTTGAGCTGGACCTCAGGCTAAGCAGCTGATTTAGCAACAGCCAGCACGGACAAGGTCACAGGGGAATGGAAGGACACTGATCGAGGGAAGCAGCTTCAGTAGCCACAACTCTACCTAAACTTTGTAGCCATCTCCTCACAGACTGATTAATTCTTGTTTGAATGCTAAGAAATAAAATTAAAGGAATGAATACTGCAGGTGCTCCATCATTGCCAGCAGTGGTTTAGAGCATTGTGATCCCAACATACATTAAAAAGAGCCTAAGGGTGCTTTTAGCATACTGACTCACAACTCAGCAAAGTGCCCTGAATAGAGAGACGCATTAATCCCCTCCACCACAAAACCTGGCTGCACGGAGGAGCCATCACAAACATAATTCAGTTCAAAGCTGAATAAATAGCTAGAAGGCAGCTGACAGGAATACTATAGAAGCAGAGCAGTCAGCCAGACATCTCCAAGGCCTCTCCCTTACATCACCTCCAAACCAGGTCACGGAGCACTCCTTTGGGGTGCGGACTGGCTGTCCACAGCACCAGCCTCTGCCGCTCCGCAAAGCCTGCAGGGGATAGTGTTAGGTACCTGCAGTGCCTCCCCACCAGCTACTTGACAAGTTTTGCAGTGTTTCTGTCAAATGTTATTGCTGCAATAGATCTTCTTTACCCCAAGACCACAGGACAACAGGGAACATAGTTTACTCACAGACAGTCACCACCTTTATGTTTGTAGAGCACCTAAACAACAGGTTCCCAGTCCTCGCTGGGGTCTGTAGAGGCTTTTGGGCTGGCAACATGAGTACTAAAATCCACTGCCCTCAACAGAATATCATTGCAACCACAAATGCACTGGTGACTGGCTCCATATTGTGCTCCCTGCTGATGCCAGTGGGCATCATCTCCTGGAGGCAGCGTCCTGAACGTGTTCTGGACAAAGCTATGCATCTCCCCTTCCCCTGCCGAACAATCAATCCTACCACAGTCCTATGACAGCCAGCTGAACGGGGTCGGAGAAGGGGAAGAAGTGACAAGATTGATGCAGTTCATACACAAACCTGCCCTAGAGGCAGTATCTTAATCCCCAGTGCCGGATGACTGCACCCTAGGGCAGCAGGTGTCCTTCACGCGTGCACGGCAGACAGCTTGAAATTCTCTTATGCTGAACAATGGAAATAACAATTAGGTAATGGAATAAAAACAAAAACATTTTTAAAACACTGAAATATATGACAAATTCAGTAGACTGTGAGGTACCCATCTGCCCTAGATACATACAGTTCCCAATCCATAACTCTTACAGTTTAAGTGACAAAGCCCTAGACCTGTCATAGAAATATATCCTCAAGAGGGGCCAGAAGCACGATGAGTGACATCAGCCAACCTCTAATGCAGCTACTGTTTTTACCTATGAAAATGGCAAAAGAGGTGCTTATGACTGGTGATTTAAGTCTTCATCAAAACATTTGTCCTTCAAACCAAACCCTGCAATTGACTGAAACTAACAGGATCTTAACACTGGAATATGTATCATAAATTAATGCATTTTTTATCTTATATGATGACAAGTACAATACTACTGACATCCTACCTTTCTTGCATAAAAACTACTGTGTGCTGCACTAACACATATCAGTTTACTCAAGAAAAGCAACCCTAGGAATGTAAATCTCCACAGCTCATTTACCAGAGGCTTTCACAGTATTCTGCCATAACTCAGTCTGAAACTACCACTTTGGAATTTTGCAGACTCTAAGGTGATCTCAAGTCAGTATCTTCTGCATTTTAGGGCTGTTAAAGTGAAATCATTGCAAGCTAAGAACTTTATAAAGTGAAAACTCTTGCTGCCAGATTCATGGCTGTCTCCTACTCTTGCACAGGGGCATTGTAGAAAATATGTTTTGCTTTCCCTTGCCCGAAGAAGCAGCCACAGATGACTGGCCTCACAGAATGACTCTATTTTTTTTCTTACTACAGCTTTGACATGTAGGGAAAGGCACTGATCAGAGAGGAATCTTCCTCACCCTTGCTGGATGAGCCACCCTCACCTTCTCCGCTCTTCTCCTTTGGTGGTAGATGCCAAAGGGCTTGCCACCTGCAATAGGACAGCTCTGCCAGACTCCTTCCTCTGCACTTCACAAGGAGCACCTAGAAATGCTGCAATAACACAATCTGAGTGTGGGTCCTCCTTTGGTGGCTGTAAAAAAGCTGCTTCTTTTGGTAACTGTGGTGGGTTGATCCTGTCTGGATGCTAGGTGCCCATGAAAGCTGCTCTGTCACTCCCCTCCTCAGCTGGACAGAGGATAAGGAAAGGTGGGTATCTACTCCACCTCGGACCTCCATGGGCTGTAAGGGGACAGCCTGCCTCACCCTGGGCTTCACCATGGGCAGGGGAACTGGAGCATCTGCTCCACTTCCTTCACTGACAGTGGCGTCCGCAGAGAGGTTCCTCTCACACTCCCACTTCTCTCTTTGGCTGTAATTGCACAGGTGGGGTTTTTATCCCCCCTCCTGAAATACGTTATCCCAGAGGCGCTGCCACCATCACTGATGGGCTCAGCCTTGGCCAGCAGCGGGTCCTTCTTGGAGCCAGCTGCCATTGGCCTTATCAGACATGGGGGAAGCTTCTAACAGCTTCTCAGAGAAACCACCCCTATACCCCCCTTGCTACCAAAACCTTGCCACGCAAACCCGAAACAGTAGCTCATCCCTGGCTGTAGATGCTGAGCCACAAAATCCATGAGCCCGCAAGGCTGTGCAGGAGTTGACCATCAGCGTGGTCAGCCAGGGGCACTGGGAGCAGGAGGTGGACAGCTGAAGAACTGCTTGACACTGTGAAGCTGAGAGATCAACTCACCCTCCCTGATCCCATGACTGAGAAAACCACATGAATTAAAGAGTCTTTCCTAGCACGACTGTCTTATCTCTGACTGTTAAAAAAAGCTCTTGGTTTCCCCCTCTACCAAATAAATTTTTTTGCTTTTGTCTTAGCAGAAGTGCTGATGGATGCTGAGGAAAAGCACAGCACTGAAGATGAGATAATACCACCTCCGTTGCTTTTGTTTGTTTGTTTGCTTTCCTCCACCTGTCTTTTCTAGAAAGCACACCTCATGACGGAAACTTCCAAAAGGAGATGACAGCACCACGGGCAAAATCAGAATAGGTGCTTTTCCTCTCTGTGTTTTCAGAAGTCTATTTTACAGAGGTTTCTGTGTCTGGTTGTCAGGGGCTCTCGGCTGACCGAGCGTTGTTATGAAATGTCATTTTTTAAAGTATTTTTGTTAATATTCTCTGAAAATTTATTTGTTTCAATAGCAGATTTACTGCAAGTTTTAGTTACGTTCAAGATCTATGAACACAAAAGATGTTGAAACTATGTAAAAAGTATTGCTTTCCAAAGTGACATTAATAATACATTTGTAGACATTGAGACCTGCTCTGTACCAGTTGAGACAGAGTGCAGATGTAATGTATTCACAAGCACTGTGGATAAATCACCTCGATAAATTCTTCCTGCTGTACTGTAATCTCCAAAAGCTCTGACTGGTGAAAACCAGCCTCACTGATCCATCTGCAGTTCTTCTCACTACCTTGTTATTCATCTGCCAGTGACACATAAGGTTGAAACCACCAGTGTCTTTATACATTCAGCACCACAAAACATCTTTACTCCAAAAAAATAAAGTCTTGTTTGTTGTTAGAAAACACTAGTGGAAACCAGCATCCTCTGGCACACCTCTTCCCCATGTTCCCTCCCAGCACATCAGATCACACTTGAAAAAACCACTTATCTGTGCTTTGCTTCTGATGAAGGCAGTAGTCAAAGCTTTAATAATTTCTACTTAATATTTAGACACAAAACCCAGTTATTCCAAAATTATCAGTGAAATGGACACACTGTGTGACAGTCTGTTCCTCACAGCACTAAACATCATACCCCACCGCCCTGCCAGCCATACTCTGGAGAAACACACCTCTGTAAGCTCACACATTACTTGAAAAACCAACTGTCAATACTACTTTGATGATTTAAGTACCAAGGCAAGCAGTTTGGAGATATGCAGGACCATGTGTGATCTCCCAGCCTCTGTAGATATAAAGCTTGTATCCCTTCAATCCACAGGACAAAAGAGGCTTTACACTTTGTCCATGCCATGCTCAAAAGGATCACCTCTGCCCGACCTAAAAACTTCACCTTGGAAGGCTGGGGATAGAGATGTCAGCCTCCCATAAGTCATGAGACGGTAAGAAAGACTCTATTATAACTTTGCTGCATTGTCTGAGAAGTAGAATACAACTTGAAAATTAAAGTTTGAGAGTAACAGGTCTGTGCCCCATAAATGTCACATTTGTGATAAAGTGTTAGGATAGCTGTTGGTTCCGTCACAGCCAAACACCACCTGATTTCCAAATGAGTATTTGGATTCACAAACTCATGTGGATTCATCTTCCATCCTCTGACATTTTGACAGCAGGCATCTGAGGGTACAAAGAACACTGCCTATAGAGGACACATCCCTTTGAGGATTAAATGTAGGATTATTGAACCAGGAAATTTAATTTTAAAATACAAGTACTAGGAAACAGATTTCTTTTTTCATTTGTTCTTCACACTTTCCGTAATAATCTGAATAATTCTAAAAATAAAGGCAGAAGGATGGCATAACCAATGCCTGTTAATAGAAAAATAATTGGTTTAAATGAGGCACACGCTCATATGCATAAAAAAATAAATGGCCCAACAAATCTTTTGAGAGTTACAATATTTTTAGCCATATGGTATATCTTATTAATTGTTATAATTGCTAACTAAGAGCCAAATGTATGCTCGGCACTGTACAACACCTCCAAATACCATCAACCTCTAGCCCAAAATGCTCACAGCTCAAAAGATAAGACCTGTAGGAACCGGAGATACAGCAGAAGGCAGCTGCACAAAGAACACCAGCCCAAGGTCTCGCCAGTATGAGGAGGTGGATAGGGCCTCACTCGTGCAGCTGCATCAGGAACATCCCTCCCCTGAGAACATCAAAATGGGCTCTAAGACTTTTCTCCTCCACAGAGTCAGAAAGGAAAAGGGAACATGTTTTGAGGCTTAACAATCCACACCGGCTCTATAACATATTTTTGGCCTTTGGCAATTTATGCTGATTGAATGTAACCCTCAAGCTGTTCTTTCTGTGATGGGGCTGCTCTGGATCACAGCCAGCCTGGAGCAGCTTGTGCTGAGCCATGCCATGCAGCTCTGGGTCACCCCAGAGCCTACCAACCAGGGGAATGCTGCTGAAAGTTTTGATGCACCAATGAAAATCACGGTGGGCAAGATGCGTTGCTCTGGGAGGAGTGAAGCGTGTTTGACTGGATGTCCTGGTTTGGGCTTGGTGCCACAGCATCCTCACAGCTCTCCCTGCTGGGTTCACTGCCCTGCCTATCTCACAGGAGGCCAGGAGCAGAGGGCATGTACAGGAGTAGGCAATAGTCTTCTCAGGGCTGCAAAGCACCACGTGAAATCACCCAGTGGCAAGAGGCATATTTTCCATGCTGGGAGATGCCAGTGAAGACAGGTGCCTTGTAATCAAGGGAAGCTTAATAGCCAGGAACACAAAGAGATTCTCCCAATGATGATTCAGACCAAGTCAGTTTCCTCAGAATTACTTTTGATTTATGAAACCAGTTTTCCTGAAACAAGAGCTAGTCAAGTCTATGCACACTGCACACCACTCACCACAGGTTCTCTCTGCCTCTGTAAGCTACAAGGAGAAAGGACCTTCCTTTTCCCAGTAGAATCCCTTCCTCGGACAATGCACACTAAGCATTCTCTGTCTTATCACAGAATCACAGAATGTCAGGGGTTGGAAGGGACCTCGAAAGATCCTCTAGTCCAACCCCCCTGCCAGAGCAGGATCACCTAGAGCAGGTCACACAGGAAGGTGTCCAGGTGGGTCTTGAACACCTCCAGAGAAGGAGACTCCACAACCCCCCTGGGCAGCCCATTCCAGTGCTCCATCACCCTCACTGTGAACAAATTTTTTCTAATGTTTACTCTAAACCTCTTGTGTCCCAGGTTACTCCCATTGCCTCTTGTCCTAACATTGGATGACATTAAGAAGAGTCTGGCTCCATCCTCCTTACACTCACCCTT
>WUAM01000107.1:26061032-26077839 GCA_024336885.1 Actenoides hombroni | reverse complement strand
CTTTCCTTTCCTTTCCTTTCCTTTCCTTTCCTTTCCTTTCCTTCCCTTCCCTTCCCTTCCCTTCCCTTCCCTTCCCTCTTTCCTTTCCTCCCTCTCCCTCTCCCTCTCCCTCTCCCTCTCCCTCTCCCTCTCCCTCTCCCTCTCCCCTTTTTCTCTTTCTTTCCTTTTTAAAACAAACCCCTCGACAGCCGAGCAGCTCCATCAAAGCACCAGGATGTTCATGTGAGAAGAGGCTCTCGGCAAAGCGAGAGAGGTGGGAAGTCTGACAAAGGGCGAATAATCCATCTTCTAATTATCACTGTCCTTTCCGCCGCGGTCCCGTCAGGGATGCTCAACACAACGATTCCGAGCGACACGGCAACATCCTCAGCTGCCCTCGGAGCTCTCCAGGCACTTCCACACCCAAGAGAGGCAAGCACACGCCGAAAAGCAAAATGAGCCATGTACCAGATTAGGCCAGAACTAAACTAGTCTTTATAATAAACCCTGCCCTCGACCCCTCGAAGGGTTCAAACCCTTTAAACTCCACCGCAAGCCGGGTTTAGCTGTGGCTGCGCGAGGCACCCATGGCCAAGAGGAAGCAGAAGAAGAAGTCACCATTTGGAAGGGGCCCGGCCAACGCTGCTTTGACTCAGCATTGACCTTCACCTATGTCTTTTGGCTTTACCTTCCGAGCGGGCAAGAAAGGATCCTGGAGTTGGATCCATTTAAGACGTCTCTTGTATCTACCTAGATTCTGTACCGCGCGGACGCGCGAAGGGGATCCAGTGCCGCCAGGAACACACCCTTAAGCCAGTTCCCACAACACCTCTTTGTTTTTGAGTTGAAATCCTGTCTCGGTCCAGCCAGAAGGAGAAAACCAGACCGTGCTTACCCAGCCCCAGGACTCTGGTTTGAAACCCACAACGGCGCAAGGCGACCAACGGCACAACGTGCCAAGGACGGGGCGTTCGAGATGGGAACGGGAACAGCGATTTGGTTGCCGACTGAACCCATCCGGCTCGTGCAGAAACAACTCTGAAGGTACCAGCCAACTTTGAGCCAGAGAAGTGCAGAATGACAGGATGAAAGGGACCTCAGGGATCATCTGGTCCAACCTGCCTTGGCAAAAGCCCGGTCTAGACAAGACCCGGTCTAGAGAAGACCCAGCAAGATTCCAGCTGAATCTTAGAAATCTTTGCATGGGCTGAAGCTCAAAAACAGCTGGGAAGCTTTTGAGAGCTGCAGCTGCTTGGATCTGGGAGTCCAGCCTGCTCTGCAGCTACCTGAGTGCCGCTGCTTTCGACTTCCAGCAGGAAAAGAACAACTCAAGCTGTGAAAACCTCACCTCCAGAGGCACAAGGGGTTAAGGACTTCTACATTGTGAAGGCTCCTTAGGTTTCAAATGAGCCAAGCATCACTTCGAGGTGGGGTTGCCACCACCTTGAAGAGCCCGAGTTTCATCCCGGGCAACCTCACAAACCCATCGCCTCGGCCATCGCGGTGCTCCGAAGAACCACCCCAGAGCAACGGCTTTGGCTCAACGCTTCGTCCTTTCCAACCTCCTGCTCCCCAGAGGAAACGAAGAGAAGTTCTCCAGGGTCTTCTCTAAGCAGGGGGATGGAGTCAGCTCCGGGAATAAGTGACTGGGGTGGGGCGGGTGGGAAACAGCGGGGCAAGGAGGCAAGAAAAGCGTGGGGAGAGAGAAATAAATGTACTTCCCAAGAGCAAAACGCTATCCCGGGGCTAAAAACCTGCCCTCACCTGGGCTTTAATCCCCGACTCTCCGTTCACGTTGTACTTCTTCTTGTTCGGCATGACGGCTCCGGCGGCAACCCCTCCGCACCGCGTCCCGCCCGGACAGGGGCTGCCCACCCATTTATACCTCCCAGGATCCCAGTCCTGCCCGCTCTGGTTTCACCGTGGGGTGGAGGGAGAAAGAGGGAGGGATGGACTTTTTAAATACTTGTCACATATACTTTTCACCTCAGTTGAAAAAATATTATGAAAGAATAAATTCCAAATCACACTGATACTAATTACTCACACTGCGAGGAAAATAAATGCACAAATCTGAACTGAAAAGCAAACGTAGCCCCAAAGCGCTGCTGTGGGTAATGTCCCGCTGAGCACTCAAAGACAACATTGCATCTAAGCTCTTCATTCCATCAAAAAAGCCTTTGCTCAAGATTCGTGACCACCTTTGAAAGCCAAGACACTGAGATCATGCTCCTAAAATACCTCTTGTCAATATTAAGTAGCCTGTTGTATCCTCTTGATTTTCAGATCAACATCATTTCATCTTCCAAACTCCTGGGGACATTTCCAAGTCACTTTATCATGCCTCTGCATAAATCTTTCAGAGCTTATTTAAAATGCAATCTTAAAGACCCAAGATAAACCAGCTCAAACCCATGAACAACACCTTTAACTCAATAAATGCTGAGGAGTCTGAAAACAGAACTATGCTTGACTTACACGTGGAAAGCCTCTAAAAGATCATGACTTTTCTTGCCTGTGTTATGTCAAAAAGATTCTTGGGTTTTGTTATTAGATACGGAAATTTATGCACACAAACACTGTGGTTTGGGATTCTCCCATGTTTTTCTTTTCATTTAAAACTGGACCTTAAAAACATCTCAGTAACTTACAAAAGCATCAGTATTTGCAAGGTGGCTTCTCCCAAATGAAAGCAATCATCTGTGAACTAATTTCCTATTTTAAAAATCAAAACCAGAATTACTCATGCCATTGTGTTTGATCATGAAAACATGCTCCTGTTCACCCCTTTCTCCTTAAGGTTTATCAAACAAAAAAAGCAGAGTAAAACACCCTCAGTCTAAGTGCAGATAGGCAGCAGACCACTACAGCATATTCCCCATTATTCTGAGCACCCACTGTCTCCCCTGAAAACCAGGAAATAATGGTCTAATTATGACTGAGCTTTTTTCTGTGTTGTAATTCATACTGGTGTACCTACTGGTATATTTTGGAACAACGTGATAAAGCTAGTGCAAGTTTGTACTCAAATCCATTTCAGTTTAGAAAGACCCATGTTCGATATTTAAATTGGTGGAAATTCATATGCAGGAAATGTGTCACATGCCAAACCTCAAAGCCCTGTTGGAAGTTACCAACTAAGAACCTGGTATCTGGAACAGACTTACATATTTTGCCCTTTTTAGCGCACAATATTTCACATATAGTTTATCTTACAGAGGATGACATGTGAAATCCCTATGGCCAGCTTGCAATATTGTCTTCCACAGTAAGTGATCCCCTCAATGGCACAGCTAAATTAATGAGGACAATGAAGACAGTGAATAGAGAAGACAAAAAAGTCCAAAAGCTGACAGCTCCCAGACATTCACTGTGTCTTATGGAGAAAAATATACCAATGGTGCCTTAAATTAAAGAAGAAATGGAGAACAGAAGATGAACGTTGAGGTAAAGGCAACAGTCAGTGGAGAACCCTTTTCTCTTTCCCAGTCTGTCAAACAAACCAGGAGACTGAAATAAAGCAGCTGAAATGGAAAGAGGAGACAAAAGGCAAAAGACATGCCACTGCCATGAAGCACTCAAGCTCTATTATGTTATTTCTGACTGCCTTCTCCTCTACAGATTATTCTGGAAAGAAAAAGCTACATCACTGACAGTTTTCAACTCTGTTAGCCCTGGTTCTGCAGAAAATGAAAGAAATGAAAGACACAGCCAGAAGTTCTTCCATCTCCAATCATTGTTGAATCTCCAATCCAGGAAGCGCAGCCTTGATGCTTTTAGTATCATGCTGTCCTGTGATGTTCCACAAGAGCCTGACAAGATGACAGCAGCAGAGGCTCCTCACTTCCAACTCAAAGCTGTGACTCCCTCGGGAATCCCCCACCCAGCAGAGCTTCCACCACCTGGGTCTCTCCACCCACCACGCCTGACAGTTTAGTCACTCAGAGGGTATTGAAGCGTGCAGGCAAACTCTTCTGGATTGCACATGGCTCAAGCCTAACTCTGGTTTCGAGTTCACTTGATTTGTTTCTTAATTCAATGTCCTACTTCCGCAACTGAGCCGTTATTTTGCAGAATTTATGAGCATGCCCTGAAGCTTGCTGGGACAAAAACTGATTAATTTGCAGCAATAAGATTCCCTTTATTTCCAGCAAGCATTCTGCATTCTTGTTCAGCACATGCCCCGTTGTCTGCTTGGAGCATGCAAACCACCACTACCACCTTTCCTTGTAACATCCCAAGTGCAGTGCTTTTGATACCAATGCCCCTTGGATACTTCCATCTTCTAGCACTCTTTGGAATGGATTCCTCTTCGCAGAGCTAAGAGCAAGCATTTCCCATCCACTTCCACAATTATCCTCTGCTCTCTTCAGGTCTCCAGATAGTAGGGTCTACTCTCAGCTAATCAGAACCACTCTTGCTGCCACTGCATGGACCTGTCACATGTGTATGAACAATAGTCAGGTAGGAGCTGAACCAGGGCTACCAACAGGCTTTTCTGCACACGGAAAACTTGGAACATGCACCAAGCAGCACAGAATCTCCTATGATCCAGAAAAAGCCCAGCCACCCCAAAGCCCCTCTTTCTTTCTGCATTCAGACACAGAACATCTGCAGCTCACACTGGGCCTGGTGGTAGTGTTCAAATCGATACCTTCCCATTTCCATGGAGATAAACACAAAGCAACAAAAACACACAGAGAAAGCAGTGTCAACAGACAAGGAAAACCTGACAGTAATTGCTCTCATTTCCCTGGTTCCCCTCTACTTCATCATTAACTTCTGAAATTCCAAGCCCCCCCATCTCTGCAAACATCAGTTTAAATGACAGTGTTCCCACAGGCTACCTCCTAACCGTGGCAGTGTCTCCCTGAACACTCCTAGGCTAGACCACTTAAAAAGCTATCAGCAGCAGCACGGTGAGTGGAGGACACTGTCAGCTGACCCATTCTTCATCATCTTCCTTCATTCACATGTCAAACCTGGGGCACATTGATGGAAGGGAGAGGGAGGAAGGGCCTACACTGTTGGGGCTCTGTCATAAAACCAGATGTGCACAAAGATCCTCATGCCCAGGTGACCATAGCCAGAGGAAGAACTGAGTCTGAAAAGGCCAGCCAACACTGCTGTTGCCTTTGGTTGTCCAATGCCTTGGCCCGTGGTGTGATCTTACAAAGAAGCACCGAAACAGCCAAAGCCAAGCACTGAGTGGGTGGGGGAAACAGAGGAAAGTGCCAGTGATGAGAGACAACCTAGCCTTTGTAATAAGCATTAAATGTCCTATGAAAATGTTACATTTTGTAGAACTTGTGAGCCCCTCCTCACACCAGATGCAACAAGTATCTTCCTCACTTGACAAAGGAGCTAAACCAGAGCAAACGGCTTGGTGGTTCGGCAGCCGCTCAAGACTGCAGGGAGCACGCGCCCTGAACCAAGCTCAAAAGTTCATCGGTGAAGAAGACTTTGAGCCTTCCTCCACAGACCCTCAAAGACGACCCTCAAGGGGCCAGAGCGCACGTGCTGCAGAGGAACGGACTATGCAGATGGATTACAGGAAATTTGCTTAAACCCTCCTATTCCAAGAAATGCTATGAATATGCCTGTATCTCTCACATACAAGCTGCATAATTGGTTCTCTAGGACACACATTTTAGAAGCGCTCCCCTGTCCGTCCAGTGCTGTAATGAAGAATTCCTGCTTGAAACTCAATAGCCAATGTGATTATTAAGTGATTTCTTTGTTTCACCAGGGTCATTTCCCATGAGAATTCCCTGCTTCGATGTGTGCTTGCCCTCCAGCCAAGCTCAAGCCCCATGAGCTGTTGGGAAAAGCCTTGGCTGATTGTAACTGAGAAGGCCCAGAGATGGAGATGGGAACAACTGTAAAGTACTGGGCTGCCGAACGTCCTTCACACTCCATCAGTAGTGCAAGGGACTTCAGTTCTTGATTTTGTTCCTAATTATCTACCATCTACTTTTTGAAGGCAGCTCCAGTGGGAGAGAAGTCTGAACACCAATTGTTCTCATTGCTTCTTGCTCCTACGGGTCTGCAGACATGACTCTGTGTCTGTCTGTCCAGCTGCAGAGTACAATAAGCAGCAGCCTCTCCTTTTCATCATCCAGCTCTGAGAAGTAACATCTTCATAAGGATCAAACCGACTTAGCAGCTGGAGAGATAATCAGGATTTGGTCATTAATACACATTAGGGGCTGACAGGAGAAGATTCTTGTGTGCATGTTGAAAGTTACCTGTTTCAGTTTGGATGCAGCAGCATTTATGCAACAGAAACTCCTTTGCTCCGTTTTGCTCCTACACCATTACTTAAGCTCACCTGCTTATGAGCTAGATACTGTTGTGCTGCAGTTATACCACAAAAACACTTCTTCACCTTTGCCAATGAGTTCCAAATGGATTAACCACCTGGTTGCCATGAGCAAGTTATTACACCCCAAAGCAGGAAGACAGTCCCACAGATCAGTGCCTATTTTCTGCAACAACCTGACATTAGACATGAAGGTACTACAGAGTTAGATACTCCTACTTCATAGCAAAACTATTGCCATGGAAGGTCTTCCAGGTGCCCATTTGTCTTCTGTTGCTTAAAATGACAATTTTTTTCTAGTGACAGTAGCAGGACACCATTTTCCAGGTGGAGGAAATGACTTGTACCACCTGAATAACATGAGAAGGTCTCTTATCTAACAGTATATACAAGACACACAACACACACCTGAGCCATTCAGGCCTCTTCCAGGAAATCATATATGCAAACACATGCTTTGTAGTTTTACTTCAACTGGAAAAATGAATAAATATATAGATATGAGCTATTCAGAAGGGACAGAAGAGGAAAGAGGGGTGGAGGAGGTGCCCTGTATGTTAAGAAATGGATTGAATGTGAGATGTCCCTAAGGAATAACCACGAGCAAGTTGAAAGCTTATGGGTAGGAATTAGAAATCAAGGCAACAGGGGAACCTTGTGGTTGGAGTCCACTACAGGCCATCCTATCAAGAGGAAACTCTTGATGAATTGTTCCTACTTCAACTACAGGAAGCATCACGCTCGCAGGCTCCTGTCCTGCTGGGAGACTTCAACCATCCCAACATTTGCTGGAAAAGTAATACAGCAAGCAGTGGGCAATCCAGGAGGCTCCTGGAGTGCCTTGACAACAACTTCCTGAGGCAGGAGGTAGACACCCCTACCAGAGGGGAAGCAACACTTGATCTGGTGATTACCCATGTAAATGAGCTCATCAGGGATCTCAAGATTGGAGGCAGCCTAGGTGGCAGTGACCATGCACTGGTAGAATTCACGGTACTAAGGGTCAGAACTCAGTCAAAAAAGCACAGTCAGGACCTTGAACTTCAGAAAAGCAAACTCCCAGCTCTTCAAGGAGTTGGTCAATAGGATATCCTGGGAAACAGTCCTCAGAGACAAGGGAGCAGAACAGAGCTGGCAGATTTTTAAGGACACTCTTCATAGTCTGCAAGAGATGTTGATCCCCCGGTGTAAGAAATCAAGTAAGGAAGGGAAGAGACCAGTGTGGCTGAGCCATGACCTACTGGTCAAACTAAAAAGCAAGAGGGAGCTTCACAGGCAGTGGAAGCAGGGACAAGTACCCTGGGAAGAGTATAGGGATGCTGCCTGTGTAGGGATGAGGTCAACAAACCCGATGCAAGGTAAGTGCAGAAGAGCCCTGCCCACGGCCCATACCTCATGCTTTATCTCCCACCTCCCTGGCTAGTCTACATCCAAAAAGCAGAGAGGAAATCACCAGCAGACATCAACATTGCACCCTTCTGACTCAGCATAGGCTGAGCCCAGTGCACAAAACCAGCCTCACTGCAAAACAAAGACACGTGAGGAACAAAGGCTTTGCATCAGACCACAGTGCCCCACAAGCATGTTGTGGTTGTGGCCCATCCTATTGTATCAAATAGGATCACAGAATTAAGGAGAACACAGACACTTCAGATACCAAACAAATTAAACAAGCAGCAATCCTTTCATTATTGCACACGTATGTTTGGTTAGATACGTACAGGGCTAAGTCTTCTGCTTGTCTTTCCTTATTTCCCTGTTTATCCTAGCATGCCTTTCCCTGTGATAAAAGGATAAAAGAAAGAAAAAAAAAGGAAAAAACAAACAAAACATTTCTCCTTTTTCATCAAAAAGAAAAGCGTATTAGATTTTCCATCAAAATATATATTTAAGAATATTTCCATGTAAGTTTGGGATGAAATGCTTTGAATTAGCTCTAAGCACCATATGTAAGTATAAGGATCTAATTTCACAATGACAGGTTATAATAGACATGTACAAGTACCTAAGATTGAAATAAACACTTCACTGTAGGTGAAAAAAGCACAGTAGGGAAGTGTAACCACCTTTTGAATTCCTAACCAGTCTCAACAGTGCATTAATATATTTAACAACAACCCATACTGTCATTCTTTAACAGAGCATAAATTCCTAACTAAACCAACACAGTCTATAATATGTTGTATTAAAAATATCAGTGCAGTAAAGAATGATGAAAGGTTGGTGATTTTGAGCTCCTAGTGTGCCTTGCCACATTCTCCTGACCCCTGACAGGGTCAGCATTGGGGCAATCCCAGCTGGACTGTCTCCTGGTTCCCTTTGCACAGCTAGCTCAGGGCACACAGTCCACTGCCTCAAAGACTAAGTCTGCCTGAAGTAGCTGCTTCCATGAAATAACTAATGCTGTAAAAATAGAGAAGTCTTTGGATGGATGCATGAATGCATGCACACAATCGTATGGCACAAAGTAAGATGATGTCTTGACCTCTGTCTCCCTGGTTAAACCTCCTCCTGACAGAGCCATTTACTACCCATCCTATAATCAGACATTCAATATGGTAAGAGGAGAAGGGAGATAAAGGGAGCTCTGAAATAGGGCTCCTCTGCTTTGGAGGGCTGATCAATACACACTGGAAAGTAAAGAGTACACTCAGACTCGACATTTCATCTCAGAGTTCATTATGACTGCGTGCAGTTCAAGGGATGCCATTTATTTACTCCCAGCTTTCAGCCCCTGGGTTCCATGTCAAAAGAAGAAGTGGTCTCAAAAAACAGGGGACTGCCAACCAGTGACCCAGTCATAAACAGCAGCCCCTTTTAGAGAAGAATATTTTGCACACCATTTTGACACAGCAGGGGGGAATAAAATGAGAATTTTACATGGCATCAAACAAATAGAGCCCCATAAAAGCTAAGGTTTGGAGGGAGGTGGCAGGAAAGAGGCTCTTGGTAATTTCCAGATTATTCATTCTGGTCCAAACCAGGTTATTGTAGTGCAAACACTGCGTTTAATTTGAAAACCTCCATAAGTCCTGCCTGATTCAATAGGAAGAGTTTCCAAGCAAATTAAATGTCAGAGCAGCGTGGCTTATTGGTTTTACTCAATGTAAATTCACTTCTTATGCAACTCTGAATAATAATAATTCCTATTCCTGGAATTCATTTGCATAGTCCAAGCATGTGTAATAAAGTTAGGGTTAGGGTCTTTTCTCCCCTCAGTGGTCTTCTGTAACACCTGGTGGTCATTTGCTTCATCTTCTCTTCATCACTGTGTCCTTTTAGTGACCTAAAGCCTAAAATCCTTATTCTTGCCACAAAACCAGTTCTTGTCTGTTCAGCATGCTTGGGTGCCTTGAGATGTCTTGTTGTCCTGTTCCTGGAGATAATCACTATCTACAAGGTTATGAAATTCACAGTATGTCCCTGCTATACGACTACCCATTTATTGTTGTTGCTTGTTCAAAGATTAGTAAAACCCTACTTGACATCCCATCTCCTGCCTTCAAGAGAAAATAATGAAAATTATAATAATGCTATGATTAACCCTTATTTATATCTTCAGAGTACTTTTCAGACAATTAAGAAGTATGAGTAAGGTCCTGGTGACACTGATGACAGGAGTGAAGTGGTTTATTCAAAAGCAAATATCAACTCACTTAAAAAATTCATCTTGGTACCAACAGAAGTGATTCTCTCATCAAAGACATATTTGGTTTGTCTCCAGAATTAATGTTATCAATTTTTTCAGAACACAAGGCCAGTTCTAAAGAAATGCTGCACTTCAAAGATATTTCTGTTCTCATTCTTGCTTCTTGGTATCATATGTCCAATATAATTCTATTTCTTAGAAAAGTGAAAAGTTACGTGAAAGATCTACCACTTTCCTGTTCAGAGTTTCTCAGCTTGGAGAGCGACTTGTAAACAGTTAATACAATCTCAACATGCACTTTATAGAGAGAAATTTAAGCTTTAGCATATGGATTGAGTATGAGTTCCTACAACATTTTTTCATTGGAAATCCTCTGGCATTTACTAATAGATAGTTTTAATATTTTATATTCTAAAATGCCTTTTGTCTAGTAATCTACAAAGGATTTGAAATTCAAGATGATTGGCTCAAGGACTTCCTTTTTTTTTTCTGATTCTAAGGAGAATGTATTTAGACCCAGTGATTTCTTGTCCAACCTCATTGTGTTAGCTAAGGGAGCTTCCAGTCTGTCTTCTTGACTAGACTCAAGTTAAAAACATCTCAGATAAATGCTGGGTTTGAGGTATGGCAGTAATCATATTAGGGGGAGTTTGATCATGCAATTTTAAGAAATGAACTGATATAAAATATTCACCGAGTCTCATTTCATTTGAGGGTCTCAAAAATTACAGAATTTATTCTGATTTTATTTCTGTGCAACTGTTGCATATGCTTCAAATCAGCAACAGATCATTGCTTGTACCCCATGCTGATTGCCCATTTCTGCATTTGTTTTCTCATGGGACTATAAAACTTGTTTAATTGTTGGCCTATTAAACACAAAATTTTTAAAGCCTGAAACTTTTGAATGTCTGCCAAATTGAAGTTCTATTCTCTTGATGCCTTTTGCTAGCAGAAGAAAGGACCTAATCTCTTTTCTCAAAGCTGGACTGAGAATGTAGGCCCTCTAAAATTAAAGATGACAAACAAGAAAGGGGTTTTCTCTGAGCAGTGCTGATAAGATTTATGATACAGTACTCAGAAGGTGAATAATCTTGTTCTCTCATTTAATAAAACAAGTCAATTCATAATATAAATTGTATGATATACTCTATAAACTCCTGGCACCCTCCTGTAATTGGTACTTGGTATTATGTTGTTCTAATCTCATCTAAATTTAACTATCAGCAACACATACTCATGCACATTTGTTTTACCTATGTGTACATACATTTCCTGATGAACTTAAAAAAACCCCCAAAAGTAACTGAACTAAAAGCAACATTCTAAAAAGGATACAAAACTATAGTATAGGCAGAAAACAGAAGTCGAAAGAAAACAACCTTTTTTTAACATTGTACTTGTCGAATAACTATTATTTAGCAGCAAATTGCTATTAATCAAAAAAGTGCTAAGTCTCTTCTGAGAATTTTAGACACTTCTATTTTCAGAGACAATATGTAATTTTTTCTGCTTATTGAGTTAGCTGTTTCCTCTAAACCATTACATAAATTCTCAGTATCCAGGTTTTACAATGTGGAGGCTGAAAAGAGTCAATTATTCTAGAATATATCCAGAGTAATTACAGTATAACATAGAGCAGAATTTAGTCTTAAAATCCTATGGATGTGAGTGACACCTTATTTTTCATGCAGTTGAATAGATTTTACAAATATCGCTGAACTTTCTGAAAACACTACTTCTTTAAACAGATGTCAGATTACCTTAGAAGTCCATACTGACAGAAATTACAAATTATGATGAATTACAATGTATTACTTATTGATAAATGGTCCCGTAAATAAAATTTCATGCTATAAAATATCAGAAAAGAATAAATTAAATTGGAGTGCTCATATGAGTTTGTTTCCTTGAACCATTAACCAAGCATTGCTATTATCTTCCTGACAGAAAGTGTTGATGACGAAAGGTTTGCATTTTCTGCTGCTGAGTTACAATTTGAATGCCAACAGATTCCTGTTTAGAGGGCTAGAGAATTATTTTACTTTTGTCATGACTGTCTCACAGCTGTGATTACAGCCTACAAAATACATCCCCTGATGGAAGATTTAAAGGCATGTATTCCAAAATCAAAACTCAGGACAACCAGCAACCTTTCACTGTCAGAAAAGTAAGTCACTTTATCAAAAGAGAAAAGAAAAATGTTAAGAATGGAAAAAAATATTTTTTTTTCCGTTATATACATAAATAAACAAGGAGATACATAACTGCAGCAGTTCTTAAGAGAGCTACTTATATTCCTTCATTTATTTGTGAATGTCACTGTAAATGCTTCAGGAATACAACAATAATAGTACAATCAATAAAGAGGTTGCTATTCAAAAATTTATATTCATTTTATTTCTTTCTAGAATTAAACAGATACAGTATCTGAATTCTCTGATTTTAGATGTTCCAAGAAGAAAGATACCTCAATAAATGCTTAGAGAGTATAGGTTTAGCTTTGTGGGAAAAAAGAAATAAATCAGTGATCATGAAAGCCATACTGTGATTCACTTGAAAAAGACTCTTACTGTTGCACACTACTGACTGTGCTTTTTATACATGTTTTGGTATTTCAGAATTAATTATGTCAAATTATCTACACCACTTAACTTTATAATTTATTACATAGAATTAAGGAACACCAGTTCTCAAAAAAGTAACTGTAAAAAAAAAAAAAAGTTTTCTGCATTTCAATTAGAATTGTGTTAATGTAGACATACTCCTAACTTTAACCTCATTCTTTTGTCAGTCATTGAAGTAGTTCTCAAATATACACCTTCAAAGAGCTGATCCTACAGAAGTTAATTATTTCATACAGTGGTTCCCCAGGGGCCAGAAGCAGAGTGGCAGGGGCTCCCCCATGGCAAAAAGGACAGGGCTTAGGTCTGACTGAGATATCAGCTGCTGGGTGGGGGCAGGACCAGTCCCAGTGATGGAAACTGGGGCCAGACACAGACCTGGGGTGACCAGACTGGGCTATGGTGATGAGGCTGGACTGGGATATTAGGCCAGAGGTCACATTACTCCCCCTTAAACACCTGTGAAATGCAAGCATCTCTTGTGGGGCTCTGTGTCATTTTTGTCACATCTCACTGTGTTATTTCTTATGTTCACAAGTTTCTCATGTCATCAGCAGGTTCTCACAGTCTCTTCAGTTAGCTAAACTTCATGCCAGTATATAAACACAACGACATATTGTGTTATTTTAGCATGGTATATATGTCTAGGAAGTATTGTAGTAAAATACAGATGCCAAAAACTGCCCTCTCAGGCTGCCCTAGAGCTATCCTTCTGTTATTTTATCCTTCATATCATATCATATCATATCATATCACAGAATCATATCATAAGGAATTTCTGTTTGGAAATTCATCTGAACTTGTTTTTTCATAACTGGATCAAATTCTAACATTTTGCAAAACTTCAATGATACCACTTGAAACACAGCAAACAGAGATAATGTACCATCAGGAAAGCCACATTTATACTTAACCAAATGGGTATCTCACCAGGTGACAAAGTACCAACTATCCTAATTTTTTCAGTAAAGACAATTATGTTATGATTCTTCGGAGTAATGCTTTCTGCTTCTGTTATCACATGAAAAAAAAAAAGCTTGCAATCTATTGAGCAGCTCCTCCCAGATGCTGCCCACATCCTTTGCAATAAAAGGAATTGCAGGTGTCAGAAGATTGCTGTGGCTGCAAGAACTTCTGCCCACTGTATTTCTTCACAGATTCAACCCAGTAAGGTATTCTGATAGTACAGCAAAACTGAATTGTTCCATTCCAGCAACGAGGACAATATAAGTCCTTTAAGGTGACAAAATGAAGTTATTCTGCAGTATTTAGAATCCTTGAATTGGCTCAGCCCGTCAAGATGTATTGCCTTTGTTTTCCATTTGATTACTAAGTACAAAGAGACATTAAATGCCTAGATCCAAATAGAGGAAAATTCTCTGGTGAAAGAAAGAATACAGCCATTTTTATGAGGTTTATTTCACAAAACAGGGACAGGTCTCAAGGTGCAGAGGATGCTTAAAGTACAAGCCTTCAATAGAAAATCTTGGGAGTTTCTGGTAAGAATAATAAAAGTAAGCTGAAAACAAGCTGCTTATGTTCAGACAGCTCCTGCTGGAAAGTCAAAGGTAAAACAGAATGTAATAGGTGCAAGTTTGCCCCTTAATTGTCCCTTCTACACTCTTCACTGTTCTTCTTAGAAGTACGGAATAGACTTCTTGCTTAGATAGTTATAGATATATAGTAATACCATAGTACTTTTTTGTTTAATACTGAAGGATGATAAGTGTTCCACAACTTTGATTTCTGGGATGGTTTATGCTCCCGAGGGCTCTCGAGAATCTTGTGTTCCCTTAGCTGTATGGAGTAGTTGGTGCTTCTAAGAACATGTAAAAGATGAGTTTTATAATTTTCAACTATAGTCAAATAAAAATGACAGCAATTTAGATTGTTTGGTGTTAACAATTATACTAGTAGTGACTCTACCTGTATATGACTGCCAACATCCTTTCATTTCATTTCTAGTTCCAAAAACCATATTGTATAGATAGTTTTATATCTTGGAACAGGTCCAGATATGGTCTTAGGTGCCTAAAAAGACCAGATGTTTCATTAAAAAAACAGAATACAAAACACTTAGCATCTTGGACAAAGATGAATGATCTGACTACTATCTTCTTGACATGAGCACTCTGAAGCACCTACTACCAAATTCTGGGCATTCAGAAAATTGCCTTGAACTGAAAAATAATTTATGTGTATCACCCCTACTACCATCTCACTGTTCCCCTTGCTGTGTATGCTGAGTAGACAGTAGTTCAGAATTACATCAATGTTGGTTTAAAACACAATTCTCTATATACACTAAATAAAGGACCTTTAAGGTTCATCTGGGTTGATAAAGGGTGAGTTTTGTGGAATTTGGTTTATTGCTTCTTTATATCTAATTTAACCAAAGCCCATAAAAGATTACAAGAGATGCAAAGGTGGAAAGACTATTAAGACATTGATACTCTTCTGGCCATTTCTTGTTAAATCCAGCTGCAGCAAGATGTTCCAGTGGTCATAAAGAAACTGGTGTCAGGCTATCTTGTCTCCTTGGTCCATTCTAATATTTGACAGTTCAACCCTACTCCAGCAGCAAATATAGTTTCCTTAGATATGTTCTTTATCCACAGAACCATGGAACCTTTACTTGCAAATAATTTTTGACGTGGAATCAAAAGAGTGACAGCCTTCTCATCAGAGAAAACATGTAGTTTCCTCTCAAGCATGTCTAGTTATTTCATTTGTAATCATTTCTGCAAGTGCAACATCTGATATGAAGAAGTAAATTAACATCTGGGGGGCTTTGTTGGGTTTGTTTTGTTTGTTTGTTTGTTTGTTTTGTGGTTGGCTTTTGTTTTGTTTTGGGGTTTTTTTTGTGTGTGCGCATGGGGGAGGTTGTGGGTTTGGTGGGGTTTTTTTTTTGTTTTTTTGTTTTGCAAACCCTCAACTGAAGCCTACACGCTACACACAAAAAGGATGTAAGGTAAGGACTTTAGAATCATAAATCTCAAAAATCACCTAACAGTCAGGTCCTTGATTCTCAGTCCATGTCAGAAATATATCTTTGAAGAAGATGTTCTCTTGCAGTCTACACCTGTGAGTTGTTGCAAAGCTTGCCACACAGTTTGGTAAGGAGTGAGTAAGAAAGTTAATAAAAGATATTATTTCATGGGAAAATGCAGACCAACATAAGCTATCATCTTAACACCCAAAATTAACTAGTCAGAACTAACTGTAAATAGTTAGTATTAGGATCTTACAATGAGCTAAATTTCTGTATACCTATTTAGTCATATAACACAAAGGTCTACATATGAAAAGTGTCAGTGCACACCCATATACATATACAACAGAAAATCTTTTAAATTTGATTGAAATTTTATGACCAGTTTCTACATAGAAACTATTTCTAGACAGAAAATGTGATTTCATAATGTTTAATTTCATTTTTCTATGGTTACCATGTTTATACATTTCTAGAATATAAAAAGAGTGAAAATTTAAACCAGTTCTGTTTTTCAAAAGGCAAAACAAAAGGGAAAAAAAAAATCTCAATTTTTCAATCAGAACAAAACCATGGAGGTTGGAACTAGAAGACCCTTTTACTCACCTCTTTTCCAATAATATGAACAGGATTTGTCTTTATCTCTCCCAATTCTAGAAAATACTTTAAGCCTGTGTATTAAACATAGCAGGTCTTGCACTCTCTTTCCTTACAATGAATTTAAATTTTATCATATGATTAGATCTCTGGAACAAACTAAGTGAGCATACAGCAGTCACTGAAAGAGAGATTAAGTAATTCATTCACTATGGTTTCAAAACGTGGATGTATAATTTCTGTAATCTTCTTAAGTATAAGGAGACAGAAGTCCAGTTTCAGAAATGCTCTCTTTGGCAAATAGTCATTCTGTCTTATGAGTTCTTGATGTACATCCACTTAACAAGGAAAGCAGAACTCATCACCACGAAGCAAAAAAGAAAACATTCAGACATTTGAAATCTTTGCTTTATTTACCTTTTTTTTTGATTGTCCAGTTCCAAATGTTATATTGAATGGGATCTATTAACAACGAACAATCTGAACAAAAAAACTACTGACTTCATTTTATTCAACAAATGTAACCTTTTCCAGAAGGAAATTCATGTAATATAGAGCATGAAGGACTTTATCTCAGTAAGACTTTTCTTTAAAGAAAAATTGGATCAAATATCTCAATATTTTTATTAAAAATATATACTAAT
>WUAM01000107.1:26033709-26060932 GCA_024336885.1 Actenoides hombroni | reverse complement strand
CCGAGACTCTCCCGAGTGCTGCTCCACAGCATCACTGGTGACAGTGACATAGCTACCATCAGGGGGGTTGGATTCAATACTGGTTTTATATATATTTGTATTTATTCCATTTATTATTTTAATTTTCATTAAAGCTGTTCTAGCTTCCTTTTCTAATCAATAAGTCTTCCTTATTCCCTTTCTCTTCCCCTTTGGGGAGGGAGGGGGGTTAACAGAGAGTGGCTGGCATAGGTCTGAGGGGACACCCTGACCCTAAACTGTGACAGAAGGAAAAAATAGAAGAATGGCCTTTTGTAAAGACAATTGATAAGAAGCAACAAGAGCCCTTTTGGTGTGTCTGCCCCTGCAGTGCAAAGTCTGCACTGGCTGCAGTCTGTGTGCACTGTGACAAACTCCCAGACTTGGGGGTTTTCTCTGCTATCCAGCCTCACTCAGCCTAAGAGCAGGGACTGACCACACGTGCTCAGGAAGTCAAGGTCACATCAAGAAGGAACCTGCTGTTGGCTGCATCGCTCCTCGGCACTGACAGCACCAGGCAGTCCAAGGAGAAGGAGGTAAGGGCTTGGAGAATCACCATGGCTGTGCTCAGGGAAGCCCAGTGATGCCCTGGGGAGCCAGATCCTCTCCCTCGATGCCCAATGCCAAGGAAGTCAAACCTAAGCTCTGTGAAGGCAATCACTAACTGCATCTTCCTTGTTTGCTCAGAGCACAGCACAAACACCCGCGCTCTGCTCTGCAGAAGTGTGAAGCAATTCCAACTGTGATGGACCCAGCAGAAGCTGACTCCAGAACAAAGAAAGAGCAAGAAAATGTGATTTCTGGAAAAAACAGGGCACAAACATCTCAAGTTGGGCATCTAAATTAAGTGTCCCTTCTTGACATTACACTTCAATGCCTCATTTTCCGTGGTGTATAATGTCATTTCGCCTTATCAGTACATTGTAGAGATAAATTCATTAATGTTTGTGAGGTACTCAGATGCTGCTATAATGAGAGCTGCAGAAGTGCTCCCCAGGAAATTAATAACTATGGCTTCAAGGCTGGATCCAAATGATGTACAGTTACAGGAGGAAGGTGTGACAAACTACTGAGATAATATAAAATATTGATTCATCTGAGCAGAGTTGAATGAAATCTCTCCTTAAGAGAGTTTTGCTTTGTACCCTTAACAGGCTTTTAAGTGTAACTTCCATAGTTTAAAAAAAAGGAAATGTGAAGAAAAAGACTCCAACTCAGAAACTGTACCACACAGCCCCACTGACACCCACAGTCTTCCCAAGAACCGGAGCCTTGAAGTCCTCAGCCCAGACTCACAACACTGAGCTAACGCTTGGCCTTGCCTTACTGCTAGGTGTGGTCGCCTCTGCTGAAGTCCCATCAATCCATCTCACTGCCCCCATCCCTTCTCAGAAGTCCCACTCATTCCTCCTCAGTTACCTGCTGCTCTGACTCTGTCTCACTGTCATTTCCACATGTTCTGTCCTTGTCCCTCTCCTAGTTCCCCTTACACAGGGACCATATCCCAGCCTTTTCTTAATCATTTCAGCATGTGAGTCAACCAGCTAAGACCACGGTCACAACCTCTGTATCCCCAGTCTGCAGCACACTCCCTCCTTACTGACCAAATCTGAGGCAAGCTGAGCTTCAACACCTGCACAGCCTCATGTGGGTAAGGATTTTTCAGACCAGAACAATCTGATCTGGCAGATTTCCACTAAAATGCAAAAAAAAGTAATAAATCTTTAACCTCCACTCCAACTGTAGGAATCCTTTTTAGTTTTTGTCCTGCTTCCTCCTCTGATGAATTTCAGTTTCCTGATCTCTGAAATGGAAGCCCCACAAAATAACAGACAGTACTATGGCTTCATGAAACACAATTCCCCTCCTCACCACCCTGTTGGGTTTTTTTGTTTTGCTTGCTTTTTCCTCAGGGACAAAACTATTTTTACTGAAATGAAAACAGTTACAGCCTGAAATTGGAACAGAAATTTCCTAGGTTGGAAAACTTCCCTTCCAATGGTAACAACACTGTTTTACTGAGTGAGGCTTCAGGTAACTGTCACCAGACTTGGTCAGAGTCCCTGTCCACGCTGCTCTGCTCTCGGGAAGCCAGACCCACCACATCACATCAGGAACTGGAATCACAGAATTGTTAAGGTTGGAACAGACTTCCAAGATCAAGTCCAACCTTCTACCCAACACCTCCATAACCACTAGACCATGTCCTGAAGAAACTCATCTACACATTTTTTGAACAGCTCCAGGGATGGTGACTCCACCTTTTCAAGGAAGCAAAAAGATCATAGAGAGAGGAATTCCTGTAGATAAGTTTGTCTGCTTATATACTTCCCTCCAAATTATGCAAGCAAAACTTCCTGGTTTTGCTGGATCATATATTCAGAGGTGTATTATGATTTACAGAATTTATCACTGCAATGTTCTTACAATCACAGAATTGTCAGGGTTGGCAGGGACCTTAAAGATCATCCAGTTCCAACTCCCCTGCCATGTGCAGGGACACCTCCCACTAGAGCAGGTTGCTCAGAGCCCCATCCAGCCTGCTCTTAAACACTTCCAAGGATGGGGCTTCCACCACCTCTCTGGGCAAGCTGTTCCAGTGTCTCACCACCCTCATGGTGAAGAAATTCTTTCTAATGTCTAACCTGAATCAATCTCTCTAGTTTTAATCCATTCCCTCCAGTCCTATCACTGCCTGACAGCTTAAAAAGTCCCTCCCCAGCTTTCTTGTAGCCCCCTTCAAATACTGAAGGCTACAATAAGGTCTCCCCGGAGCCTTCTCTCCAAGATTGAAAAGTTCTTTCCTTCAGTTTCATTCATACTGAAAGATATGAATACAAACCTACAACAGAAAAATAGTTCAAGAAAATATCTAAAATAACATTGAATACTTTCTCAACAAATGTGTTAATTGTATGCAAACTGAATTAAGTCTTTTATTAGCATGTAATTGAGGGAAACATTAATACATTATTTTAATTTGAAAAAATCATAAGTGAGAAGCTCTGAAACAGAAAGCTGCATAATGGCAGCTTTAACATTAAGATGTCATTGTAAAAATGAATGTATATAATAAACTTGGAGAAAGAGAAATAGAAGTGTCTGATCCTGTCCTTGTTTCCTGTACATCTGCATTGGAGTTGGCCTATTGTTATTCAACTAGCTAATCATCATCTTTTGTGGGGCATGATTGTGTTTTTACTGGGAGAGGCTAATCTGTGAAGACATCTGTTATTTGGTAGATAATGGGCCATCTCGAGACTCAAAGCCCTGCAAGGCATTTCTGAAGAAGCAGCTACATCTGTTCCCACCAGGTAGGACTAGAACCGAGCGTGCTGCAACACTGCCAAACACAACTTGCTGTTCACCAAAACACTAAATGAACATGCGAACAAAGAGCAATTCAGGTGTGGTTTGTTAGGGCTGTCAGGAAGACTGACTTTATAGAAATCATCTAACTTTTTCTTGAGAAAACAACATCTCACAACAAAGAACAAATCTGTCAGTGAGCACAACCCACTGGATAAGCAGGCAGTCACAAAAAAACAGTGGCCCACTGAATCTTGTGTTCTGTAGTAGATAAGGGTCAGTATTAGGCATTTTGAGGGCAAAGCAAATGCTTGATTATTCACTTAGTAAAAAAATCTTGTGCTGTTGCTCCCTGACAACTTACTTGCATGAACCAGTTCTCTGCATTCCACCAGAAGCACACTACCTTTGTGTCATCTGCAAAACCACTGCCACTCTGAATAACCCTTCTCATCATGAATTTGGGACATATCAGGCTGTATCAGTAACCCAGGACACAGGAGCTGCATCCTGCAAGATTCCATTCCTGACATCTCCATCACTCAGTCAGACCCACTGTGCGACAGATGCAGGTAAGACCCATACATTCAGATTGATCTTACCTAGGGTTTGTGACACTTCTGGTGTTGACCAGCTGCTCCTAAAGGAGGCTGGCCATGCAAATGGCATTAAGTATGTCAGGAGGAGGGCAATGTGTACGTGTCAACTCACCGTATGTACAGGCTCTTCATATTTAGCCTTTGGAACAGCACTAGCCTCAAATTGCTAATTCAAGGTGCTCACAATGTCTGACTCCAGTTTCACCTACTCAATGCACTTTGGAGAATCGTTGCCTAAAGCAGAGTTAAAGTTTTTTGGCTTGTTTTTTCCCCAACTCAGCTTACAGGCCTAGAATACTGCAGAGATAGCAGAGTTGATGCAGCACTGCCTCATCCTCTGATCAGCCAATTGTACAGATGAGATTTTTTTTTGAGACTGATTCTGTAGCCTAGCCGCTTATAACTTAGGTGAAAAACTGACACAGAGCTTTAAACCTCAAGTAGTTATTTCCTTGCTCTATTTTTTTGACTGAGACATCTACATATACCCATTAATGGCCTGAGATCTCTGGACAATATTAAACTGGAGAGTGACATGTGATGTTGACACTTTCTGCTGGTACAACAGTGTTGGACAGTGAGACCAGTTAGACATATCTCTAACCCTAATTTTTTTTTTTTGAGGTTTCAGATATTTGCCCACTCTTCTTGTATGAGAAAATGGCCTTTCAGCTGTCTTCTCAGAAAAATAAGACTCCACCTTATAGTTCAGTGGTTAAGGTAGTTATCCACAAACCAGCTAAGCACTCTAACCATCACTCTGAGTCCTCCAACACAAGACTTCCCTCGCTGACCTGCTAGAGCTATTTTTCCACGTTTTGTATAAATAATTAAGACCCCAAACTAGTACAGGTATAAATTAGTGTGTCCCAGATGCAATGTGAGCACCCTATCCACTAAGTGACAGGCTCAGTTTCTTTGGCACTGAACATTGAGCCATTTGAAGCAGAACAGCTATAGCAGGACAAACTGAGACTCAGACTGATTCTGTAGCCTGTTGGCTTTTAATTTAGGTGAAAACAAACTGTCATAGAACTTTAAACCTCAAGTAGTTATTTCCTTGCTCTATTTTTTGACCGAGACACCTACATATAACCATCAGTGGCCTGAGATCTCTGGACAATATTAATCTAATCGATTCCCTGTTAAAAAGGTACACACATTTTATCAAAGATATTAAGCACAGGCTCCTGGATGCAAAATAGCTGAGCTAGCCAAAGGTCTTCTGTGCTGACAATAGTTTGGATACAAGGAGTCAAGAACAGCTACAGCTGCTGTAGATGGCTGGCAGGTGCCTTCAAACCACTTGCTTTTCAGTCCACAAAAAATACTAAAATGAGAACTGGAGACACTGCTTGAAATCAGAAACAATGGTCACAGCCTTTCTTACCATACAATTTATTGCCCTTCTTTTTCATGGTCTTTGTCATGCCCTGAAGTGCCACACCGATTTACTGCACTGTTCTACTTAATTATCTGTAATGCTTTCTTTCTGAAGTGATAGTATACTTAGCAATTCCTTTATTGGCAGTCCTGCATTCAGAGGGACCATCCCATCACCTGTTCCAAAGCTATAGCAGCAAGTTCAGCAATGAGGATACACTGCAAGAATTTGGGGGAACAAGGTGCTGCTGCAAATTACAGAAAGCAAACTCTAAGGTCAGTTTACAGTAACAGGTCTGATAAAAGCAGCTAGCAAGAAACCAGCTCCTCTCTGAAGGCACTAAAATTACTCTGAGAGTGAGGCAAGACAACATTTGGGTACCTAAGAAATTTCTGCTCAGTCTTTAACTCAAGTACAATACACTGCAAGGAGGATTTTGCCTCTCTCACCTGGAGCCCAGGACTGTGCTGGTTGGCAGAGGTGAGGACAGAGGGAGCCAGCCACAAGAGACTGGAAATCAAGGCAGTCACTGGGCTGCAGAGATTACAGACTGCAGCAGTGCAATAAAATAATACATAATAGCACTTCAGTGGGTGTGAAAGGTAAGTAGAAAACCACACCAACTAAAAGTGGGAGAGAGATACCTGAATCTAAAGAGCAGACTCAAATACCTAACTCAGTTAATAAAAGCAATTTGTATGCTCATCAAGACAGGTTCCTGCAACCCAAACCCACTGCTGACAGGAGACCTATGGTGTTTACTCTTAAAAGTCCTACCTGTAACTGAACTCAAAGTCTCAGCCCAGGGATAATGGTTGAACAGCCTCCCCAGCACACAGATTGTTCACGCTTAAAAACCAACATTTACCACGAGGTAACAAAACATTTCCACAAGACATATTGAAAGAGGCCTGTTGTAACTTGGATGCAGGGCCCGTGCTGACAGCTGAACAAAAGTTGCTTGTTTACTGCTGGACATCACCCAAGGAAGGATAACCAAGGTGATGGGACATGCGTTTGTGCAGGAGAGCAAACATCAGGTAGCTAACAACAAATCAGCTTTGAAATACAATGTAGGTTGGTCTCCTTTTCAGACTTCATGGCAAATAGTGCCATTTCTTAAATTATTCCTCATTTCCACATTATTTTTGTGCCAATTTCTGCTCCTATCTGCAACAGGAAAGTCTCAGTGTCAAAAATGAGAGACATGGTATAACCGCAAATAAGAGTTAATTACTGTGGAAATTCAACTCCAGCACTTTAATTAAAGCCTGACAAATGTATCACGGACCCCAGGCACCGGCATGGAGTACACCCATCAGAGAGATTACTCCTCTTTCTGTGGCCTCCTATGCTAACACAAAGGAAATATCAATCATCCCGGAAAATGGCTTTTCCAAATCAAAGACGCTGGGAATTATTCTATTACCTTTCTTGCAGATAATTTTCAGAGTTGCTGAGAGGGATTTTTATGCAAGAAAGCAGCATGTTAGTGTAAATTTTTGCTTAATTGCTAGGTTAATGTTAAGTTGCAGCTTTTCTTTTAAGAAAAATGGCAGCTGGTGAGCCTCTTCTATGAGCCTGCATTTCCTCTAACTTGATGATATGTAAATAGGTATGCAGAAGACAAACAGCTTCAAAATGACATGTGATGAAATGAAGCAAAGGACATTGAGATGCCTGAAGCAGAGTTCTTCAGCAAGCCCACGTACGTTTTTGCTGCTCTCCAAAACCAGCGTGCTAAGAAGAAATATTTCTCCTGGAGTCCTCATTAGGGTTGAGTCACTCACAACATGGACACAGCATCATTTTCTCTTCTGGGCCCTGACCCTCCTGCCAGCTGATGCCAGAGCACTGCTAAGGGACAAAGTGGTTCTTTTAAATACACTTTAGTGCTCCAACTGCTACTACTCCATCTGCTGAGCCCTAAGAAGCAAGAAACAACATTGACAAGGTAATACGGGAAGAGCTGGACAGTTTTGCTTTTATTTGCTTAATACTTAAGGCTTGGGTTTGCAGGTAATCAAGAAGGAAAAAATGCTCAGATCGCACAAGTGGTTTTGTTACTCATTTTGGTGCTAAGCTATTTAAAAATCCTTCTTTCACAGCCCAGGTTCTCCCCTCTGATACTGAAGCAATAATCCCATATTTATGAGATTATTTTTGTTGCCATGGAAATTAACAATGCAAAAGATTCAGCAGCTCTGTATAAGGAGGCAGGGTGCAGTCCTCTTGAAAGACAAGCATTTCCCTGACACCGCTCCCTACCCCATGACGCTACACACCCAGCAGGTCACAGCCCAGGAACCAGGAGACACACATGCCATGGACAGCTTGCCACAGCCTTGCACATGGCAAGATTCCCCATACAGGTCAGTCTCTCGCTTCAGGTTCAGTGTTACAGGACTGGTTTTAGGACTATGAGGAAAGATCCATCCCATCCTAATGCCCCAGTAGACCTTACTTCAACTGCCACTACCAACTCTGATAAGTAGGCAGAACAGTTTGTGGCTGTTTGGGATTACAAAACCCTACCCAACAAGGCAGCAGTCTAAAAATCACCCCCTGCTCTCCCCAAAAAATCCAGTCCTATGGTGAGATACTACATATACCAGCACTGACAGGTAGATGTCCTTAGTAAATCTGCAACCCATCCAGGAAAAAAAATCCACCCCCAAAGCCTCCTGGATTGCACAAGACAGTGGCTGGTAAGTTAAACCACTCACAAATTTGTTGTTCTTCAATAAAGTACTGGTCTAAACACTTTATTTTGCCCATAAATTTACTTTTTGGCCGTTACAGTTGCTACCCAGAGAAAGGATGGAAAACCAGGATTCAGGAAATGGCACTTTTGTGCAGTCTTTGAATCTTAAAAATTCACTGCTACATCTCAGGCAGATCCAACAACTGACAGCTTGACTTACACACTTACAGGAGTCAGGGAAACAGCATGCACAAAGCTGCCCAAAAACGCCAACTCCAAAAGCATTCCGATCAACGCCCTGTGCTCCCAAACTCAGTCCTTCGTGGGGACCCAGGGCTGGGGATACAACTGAGTTCCCCTCCCTCTGCACTACATCCTTAGTTCCTGGTCCTCTCGGGCTGAGCACAGTGCAAGTACAGCCACTGTCACATACCACTGTCACCTGCAGCTCTTGGTGTAGATGGCTGCTTTAATAGTGTGCTGGACCTACCGGGCACGCACAGGAAACACGGATTTCAAACCCCATATGGTATAATGTGCACACAAAGCAGGGCTCTCCACTCTCTTGCAGGTCTGACCTAGAATGTCCCAGAGATACAACTCTGCCTCTTCAGTCCTCAGATGCATCTACAAGACAGACACCATTTCAAGCCAACTGTGACGACTTATGATGTGGGCATCTGTTTGCTGAGACTGGCACATGGGTTTCCTTACAAATGAAAGGGCTGAGAGAAGCAGCCAGTTTTTAATCATCTCTATGGATTTACTCTCACGGTAATACTCAAAAATAAAAGTGATATGATCCATATTCTGGGATATTTTAAAATTTGGAGTGGTACAAAAACATGCTGGCTTAGCTTATCACTTGAAGTAGGAAACTGTTTCTTGACCAAAGTTTCTATGAGTTCATATTTTATTGAAAGCAGATAATTTTGTAGCGCAACTCTGGAGGCAAAATGGGGAGCTAATGTTGAGTAATAAGTCACATTAATATCCCTAAGTATTAATATCAGTTATCCAGCTTTCTGGCCATTCCCCATGAGAGCACACACAGAAAAGGATACCACTCATGGTGGTTCAGTTCCTGTCACCCTTCTATTGCAGGCGTAGGTGGTACGTGGCTCTTGGAGATGCTTTAAGCCAATTATTGGTTTAGAGATGATGTTTGCAACTGACTGGATACGCACACAGATTTACTTTCCTTCCTCATTTTTTCTTCTAACAAATTCCTGTAGAATGGCCATCACAGACCAGCTACAGCAAGAGGGCTTTGGGCACCAAAGCCTGTCCCTTTCTGGAACTAAAGGGACACGGCCGTTCACCAGCAACAACAGCAAACTCATGTCCTCCCTGAACAGCAAACACTGCAATTAACTCTGCTGAGTTTTAAAAGAACACTCTACCTCTCTCTGCTCAGATGGTCAGATGCAGACATCATGGAAAACTCCATGCTGCTGCTGCATTAGCTGGGTTTCCTCCTTTGTGGGCCAGGTGCTGATAGGCTCACCACACAACAGAAGAGGCAATACCTCTCCTGCTTTCTGAGTGAAAGCTGTTTGGCAAAACAGAACCTCCCTGTACCTCAGGTTGCCAAGCCAGAGCCTCTCCCGAGTGCTGAACTCACAAGATGTAAAGAATTATTTGAACTGGCCAAATCGCTTTCCTGAAATGAAAAGACCCCTAATGCTCAGAGAAGACATTTATCTGTGTTTACAAATGTTCCCCCAGCCAAGCTGTGATACTTGAATGTGAATACACTGCTATTCTGCTAGGAGATGGAGAGATTAATGTTCTGTAAATCCAGAGGGAAATCCCTCCAGACATTGTTTTTGAAAACCTTAGAAATCAGCTTTTTTGTGGTTGCTGCTATTCCTTAGCAACAAAGCTGGTCTGCTGCAACACATTCCAGAAATAACTGGCAGGGCTGGCACTGTTTGAGCTAACCAGTGAAAGATCAAATGAGTCATTTGTCATGTGCTAGTGCTCTCTACCTGCTGACCACCTGCCCGGCCCCAGGACAGTCCAAGAAATACTCACATTCACATGTGTGCATATATACATGTGTATATTTAGGTACACCTAAAGAGTATTTATAAGGGAGGATTTTTCACAACTGTTTTGCAGGACATGGAGAGGAAGATAGAGGAGGAGAAAACAAAGGCTTTCTCCTGCCGCTAACAAGAAGCAACAAGCCCTGCTGAAGTCCAAAGGGCCTTCCCCTCCCACTCCAGTGCTCCACAGTGGCCAGGAAGAACCACTGTCCTTGTTCTCCAGATAGCATGAGGACCACTCTGAGTGGAGACACTGCAGAGAGGAGCTCACATGTTCTTTCATCATGTTTCTTCATCTTTATAACAGCATGGATGTAGCAGCTCCAAAGCCAGGTACACTAATGCAGAAGCTCCCTTCACACAGAATCCCAGAACAGTAGGGGCTGTAAGGGACATCTGGAGATCATCTCATCCAATCCCCTGCTTCTGCAGGGTCAGTACAGAGCAAGTTACCCAGGGTTGTCCAGGCAGGTTTCAAATCCCTCCAGAGACTGACTCACAACCTCTCTGCAGCACCTGGGGACCAGTTAAACCACCTTTTAAGTTAAAAACTAGCTGTTTAAAAAAAAAAAATCTCCTCTTTTGACAACCTTCAATTACAAAGACCTGCTCTGTTCACACCCAAACGTGCAAATCTGACTTTCAGCTGCTAATTACCCATAGAAGGTAGTTATGTTATGGCATATTATTCTTCCTGTTAATTGTCATTTACTCCCACTGTTTTGAAACCACCATTTGATGTCTAGCAATGGTAAATGCATTTTTGTTAAGACTTCAAAAGAAAAAAGTCAAAATATCTCTGTGGAAGAAGAGACACTAAAAATAAAATGCCAGGTCTTTGTTCAGTCAAAGTCAGTGTAAGTCTACTGAAGGCAATGGAATGACCCTGTTTTTTATACATGCTGGACATCTGCCCCACTATTGCTCATACCCATTAGAGACTAATCAAGCAGACCCAGAGGTGTTTGTAAGTGGTACTAGCAATGATGGAAGGAGATTAAAAGGGGGGGAGGGAAGAGAAGGAAGCTAAACACCTGGGTTTATTTAAAAAGAAAAACTATTAAGAATATAACCTTCAGGTGACCTTTTCCTTAATTAAAGCTTTGCCAGTTAGTACCAAAAGGCCAAAATAGCACTGGCAAAAGACCCCTTTATAACCTTTCTTGTATCACATGGAGGGTTATTAACATAAGTAGCATTAACATCTAAAACCTACTTTCTGTTCTGACGATTTACTCCTTGGCTTGTGTATTTAACTCAGCCTGTGCTCAGCATTCCTCTCCCAGCGAGTCCAAGTCAAAGCTCTGTAAGCAGGACTGCTCATTCCCTTAATCTGTGCTTTTTATACTTGCACTAATTATAGCAATAAACACACACTGTACATCAAGGAAATAAAAAGAATGCATCAAACCTGTGTCTGTTCTCACTAGCGCAGGATTTGTAGATACTTTAAATTGCTGCAGCAGAGCTTCACGAGATGAAATTCAGGCTCCTCAATAACTAAAAATTACACAAAGAGGAACGCTTTTAATTCTAATAGAATGGGATGGGTTTGCAATGAAAGAATCAATATTTTGCTTAACTGATCCTTTACAATACCACAGAAGTGTGATATCCACTAGCATGCCATCTTGCAAGGTTTGATACCATCAAATCGCCAGGTACATTAAATGCTAAAAAGCTGCTGAGAGAAAAATGACCCTTCATGTGTTTGTTTTTTTCTTGTCACTGAACTGAAGTACTACTCCAATTAGTTTTCCCAGGCTTACATGGATATCTAGTGGAGCCAGAGGCCAGATTTTGTCCCTTTCAAAGTCTCTGGTGTAGTTGTCATGGACTTTGGGAGGGTTGATTTTGTCTTTGCATAATTTGGGGGTATACAGTACTACTGCTGTTTGCAATGAAATCAACAGCAAATCTACTCATGGTAGGCTTTAAATATGAACCAGACCATTCAATGCACATCACAACAAGGAATACAAGATCAGCCCTCCTTTTTCCATTTGATGAGTTACAGCAGTTGATGTCATGAAGATCTGACCCGTCTGAAATACTACTTTTGGATGTGGCTTCAGCAAGGAGGGATTGCTGCAACCCAGCTCCTCATCATCTAAGGTAACAATCAGAACTCAGCAACTATCTTTGCTTTCTGCTTAAACGATGGCTATCGTATAATTCCAAGTATATTTATTAAAAACAGAAAGCTAGACCGTGTCAATCTGGGAGAACAGATCAAGTGCTTAACAGGTTACATTTAACCTGCCATACAAGAGCCATGAAGACATCTCAACTGAACACAAAGGAGATTTTATAACTAATGGAAATGTAATCAGTGGGGGTTTTATCCGACAGGATTCCGTTATATTGCTCCAGACTGCTCCTGACATCTCCTGTCTTGAAAGCTCAATCTTCTCAAGCAAAGCTTTGATCTACATGTTCACTGCTAAGTAGTTTTGAGTATTAAAGAATTAATAGCCATGCAGGGTATTTCCTCTCGCCTAATTCTGTAGGCTGTACAGCTCTGCAGAAAATCAAACGTTAGCTGTCAGACAAATGGCACTGTGGTTATTTGGAACATTTAATTTTGCAGCTTTCTAACAATTCAGTGGTATTTTCAGTTATGGTAACACAATACTGAAAATGCTGCACTGTGTGGCCACCACAGACACACTTTGCTGGTGCATCATGAAGGAAAAGTCAGCCTACCTGGCTGTCCTGGCAAGATAAAACGCACTGCTCACTATCCAGCCCACACAATGCCATGGGCTGTAACTCCAAACCTGTGTTCAAGCTGCTGTGGGACATCTGCAGAATCTGCACAGCCTCCACACAATGCATTTGTTGTTCATCTATCAACTATGTAACTACACTAGTTTCTTCTACTTCAATTAGACAGTAATAACAAACATCACTACTCAAAGGATTTGTGTCCTGCGCTGTCTTTGGCACTTTGCCATTAACAGCATGGGAGCTGAAGCAGATATAATTGCTCTTCCACCCCTTAACAGATCCCAAGTCTTGGTGATGGCATTTCTTCACAACACTGAGGACAATGAATTAGAGCTCCTGTGGATCACCCATCTCTACAGGACCACAGTTACGTTAGGATGTGGAGTCATTCCTCTGGCCAGCAGCTGCTGTCTGAGGTGATCTCACTCTCCCCAGTCATGAGCACCGAGAGGCAGCTGAAGCCATCACCATCTTCCTCAAGGGAAGTTCTGAATAGAGCCCTCCACACAGGAGGAGATACATGAAGGCTTGAGCTGAACTCCAGGGAGCGAGCTGCTCTACACAGCTTCATAGTCCCAGGCCTTCTACTGAGCAAGTGGTACAGCCTGAGGGGAATAGTTCTGTATGACAAACAGTGGTGCTCAGGGCTCAGCAACCACACCCTAGAGGTTTCAGAGCAGTTTACTTAGAATGAGTTTTAGTCTCCCATGGATTGACTAAGAACTAGCATTTGCATACATGAGGTACAGCTTCCGATTTAGTTTCATCCAAAAGCATCAGGACTGACATGAGGGCAACTGTAAGTGCTGAGAACTGGAAGGATTCACAGCAACCCCGGGCTCCTAAACCCAACTGAACTGCTGGTAGCTGAGTTTGTGCAGTGACTGATGCTTCCAGGCATACCATGAAAATGGGAATTTTCCCCAGAGTTACTCTGTATGTAACCCCACAACCATAAATAAAGGGAGGTAATTGCAGAAGCTACTGAGCAGGGAGCAGCAGAGCCTGCTGAGCTGCCAACAGCACACAGCAACTTTATTTTTCAGCCCCAGCCAAGGGACAGATACTGTGCTCAACATCCACACTACTACAGGGGGTGGGAAGCAAAAACATTCCTGTCACGTTCAAAGGATGCAAAGCAGAATATATAAGAAAAATAACAGAAAGAGCTACTTTACCAAATGCTTTGGATTTCTCATGCTGAAGCCCCATGCCCCAGCCTGCAGCTCTGGGTGTCTTTCCTAAGACTCTCACACAAGGACAAGAGTAGGCCTCAGGATAGACAGGCAATTAAACAAACCCTTAAAAACCACTTTTGTGGAGGACACTAGGAGGAGTGGGTAATGACACAGCAATGCCACACAGGTGATGCACATAAACTGGCTATTTAACAGCCTGGTCATAACTTGCTGTGGCACAAATCCACTGCTGAATGCCTGGATTGTCTGTGCCAGAGTCATCCCTGACCTCTAGACAGCCAACCACTTGCTGGTTCACCGACTGCCCCAGTCTGCAAAGCTCCCAAAGAGAAAGCTCCTTACCCAAGAAGCTAGCAGCAATATTTTCACTTTTGATTATACTCTCTCCTCTCAGTAAGCTGCCAAAAAAATCCCACCAATGTAACAGCATCATTGCCTGAACTGAGGTGCTGAAGAGCATCAACTCACTGTTCCATTGCCTGCTTGTGCTGCGAAAGTGCGTACACTTTTCCAATGGAACAGGCTGCTCCATAGCATTTGTCATCTACAGGATTTCTGAGTAGCAACATCTAAAACGGGGCTCTCCCAGGACATTGTTTTTAACAATAACCCATTGCAGCAGAATTTCCTGGTCGTTTTTATAGGGCTTTCCTGATGGTCACCAATATCTCAGCTGTTCAGCCACAGCTGAGATGTCTGCAACCACTCAGTTCTTGCTCTGACAAACACACTGTAGTAATGTCTTTTTAAAAAAAAAATACACTTTTGCTTCCTTGTCAGAGACCTCTCAGGGAGAAGCCACTTCATGCCAACCAGAGGCAGACACACGAGGAAAACATTGAGTGTGTTCAACACAAATAATCCAATTCAGTGTCTATTTTCAATTGCCACCTTTAATGCACACTGCTCCTAGGATGGCTGCGTCAAACCATTCACGGGACCAGAGCTTTACAGAAGTCAAGGTGCTGCTAAACTGCAGGAGCAGGAGCAGGCCTGGATGCCAACATCCCCCCAGATCACGGCTTGCACAAGCTGTGTCTCGCTCGCAGAGGAACTAGCCTTCCCACTGATGGGTTTTACAAGTGGTTTATCACAGACATCAAATAGCTTGACTTTCCTGATGCTGTAGAGAAGTTCACTGAACCTGACATCAGGTGTCCCTGCTCTGTCAAAACAGGAAAATCCTTCAAACCTACTGACACAGGCAGGTTTAAAGAATGCCAACACAGACTCTCAAGCCTCCAGAACCACGATCCTCGCCCTGAATAAAAATGGGTCCTTTTATACTCAGTCATATTGATGCCCACATGTGCTGCAAGGATGAAAACAACATACCAAAGCACTGAACAGCATACTGCCAAAGTAACTCTGCCTTTGTGCTCTTCTTCCTGACTTGCATTGATTTGTGCCATGATTAAATACTGCGCACATAAACCCACATGATACTGATTTTTTTTTAATCTTTCAGCATTGATTGGAAGAATATGAAGAGGAGGAAAAGAGAACACTAATAGCCCTGCAGCTGAATGCATCTCGTGAGCTCTTTAAGGATGCTTTTACTGCTCCTTGGCCACTATGAATATCAAGTGGTGTATATTTGATACATTCTCATCTCAGAAAAACATAGTAATTTGCCAACAGGTGAGACTTGTTCTGTGAAAATTAACTCTGGTTAAAGTGCAGTTAGCTCCCTCTCCTTTTCAAACATAGGAGCCCATAACCTAACATGGGAGACAGGGTCAGGTTTTCTGAGCCAATATAGCTACTCACATTGTTCTGGTACCTTTAAAAGCCCTTCTATCAAACTTTCACAACTCCTGTTTTGCCAGACATGCTCTAGGATTCCCAAACTAGAGCAAAAAATTTCCCAACTGTCAGAAGGGTTTGCTGGAGCTAAATGATTGCTTCACAGCCAGAGCATGGGGCTACACCCATGAGGCTACCTGAGCTTCCAACCCAGGCCAGCCCCAGAACATTGCTCCTCCAAAGTGGCAAGCTGCTGTGAGACTTCCTGGATGGAGATAGAAACTAACTGATCATCCAGTACCAGTGACCACAACCCAGGTCTTAAGGTACCCAAATCACAAACTTGCCCACATCTCACAACCCGTTGGAGCCAAGACAGACAGACAGACAGGTCTTTCCAGTCAGATACTGTCTGTGACACCCAGTGTTATGCCAGTGAACACTTCTCTCATCGTGCTGGCAGACCATCTAGCACTGGCAAAATACAGCTTTCTGTGCCAGTCTGCAACATATGGGGATCAACTTGTAGAATAATTTCTCTCTCTGCTCTGGCTACTATTCCAGCATATTTTACCAAATAAAACACCCTCTACAAACAAATTTGTGTAAATCTTATGCATAAAGGAATAATTTTAGGGCTCTCTTCATGTAATAAGTTGAACTCTCTCAAATCCCAATGCATCTAGTTGAAGCAGCTCCCTAAAAAACAAAATATTCAAATGAAAGATCATTATTCCAAGTGTCCTGAGTAAAGCAGAAATCCACTCATTCATACAGGCTGCCTTAAAATACTCTCAACACACAACCCTTCTTGGTACTTGTGATGTTCACTCCATTCAGCTTCTTACCCACTTTACAAGGGAAAAAAAAAATATTAAAAAAGATTTCTCTGCCACTTTCTGGTGAGCATTGCACATCATCTCCCAGCCTGACAGGCTGATGGCAAGCAATATCAGCAAGAATGTTAATCATTCACAACTGCTGATGGCAACCAGCCTTACAAATTTGAAGGGAAAAGTCAAAAAGGAGAGCATGTTTAACTGTGATGTTTAAAGCTCCTATCCAAGCAGGGTAGCACCTACTAAAATTTCTGTTGCTGATATGCCAGAGGAGAACTGGCTGATCACTTTGGTTCAGCGTCACGTAGCGAGGAGACCAGACTGATGGGAATTGTTCCAGTTCATGGAAAATGTTAATCCTCTTAAAGCCTGTATATGTATCATTTCAATAAAATGAATAGGTAAGTAGACAAGGCAGAAAGCCTTTACCAGGTACAGGCAGGTGATCTATTTGCTACCCTCCGGGTTCTTTTAGTATTGGCCGTGGCTTCATCCACAAGCTGTAACACAGGCTCAGGATGCTGCATCTTGTAATTAAGGGCTTAATCTCCTCCTAGTCATCTGGGCAGTTGTAATGAAATATGCCTGTTACTCCCTTGTCTTGTTTTGGAGAAGTGCCCAGCAGCTTACAACAGCAACAAAATGAAATTACCTATTCTGTACATTCACTTCACAGCAGACCCGCACTGCCCTTTACCAGACTTGCAAGAAATATGAACAAAACAGATTAATTTTTCAGCAAGTGCCAAGGTTTCACTACCCTTCAGGGGAAATAAAAAAAGGTCTTGCTCAGGACTCAGTACTTTGCTTTTCCGACACATTGCTTCACACTTTTGTTGGGACACAGCTCTCCACAGCACGAGGAGAAACACATTCTAGCCACTACATGCCAGCACCTAAGCAGTATTAACTGCAGACTCTTACAAGAGCAAAACAAGGGTATAAAATACTTCTGGGAGCAAGGTATCATCCCTCAAATGCCCTCTTCCAACCAGTGCCAGCTCCTTTCTCCATCCTCCCTGCTCCACATACTGCAAGTGCCTGTGACCAGCCTGACTCATGTTTTGAGTGGAAACAAGGCTGAAACTACATTAATGTAACAAGTAAAAAAAAAAAATCAAAGCCAACAAGGAAAAGGTAAACAGCAGCTGCCTGCTTGCTTCTGAAACTGGTCAACAGCCCAGACGAACCCCGAAGTCACACCCAGGGACAATCACACTTCTGCTGGTCTAGACTGAGCAAAGTCTTACCACATCCTGCTGCCATAGAACTGACTATGGCAACAAAACAGCCCTGCAAATGTAGAGATTTAAAAGTTACCTGAAGTTCCACCTACATACATCTCCAGAAAGGTAATCTGTTGAATACTAGCTAATAAAGAAGGTAAATAAAAGATAGACATAAATGCAATTTTAAAAGTCTGTGCACTAGTGGTATTTAAGTCTCTTTGGAGCAAGGGGTTCTGCAGGGTTTGGCATCCTGGGCAGGGAAGAGCAGCAGAATGCTTCTGTAAGCCCTTCTGGACTTAGCATGATGTCACTTGCTATTTTAAGGCACTGAACTTAACGACCATTTTGTTTTTATATTCTTCATTAAGGACTAAATTCTGGTTTTAACTCACTTAAGGAAAGTATGAAATAACTGTTTCATTTGTTCTGTGTCAGAAAGATCAGAAACCACACTGTCCAGAAAACTCTTCTGGTAACACACAGGCATGAAATGAAAACAGGCTCATGCAAAGCCCTTGCTCCAAATACTTCAGCTCTTCAGGGCACAGTGGAAGACACGTCTTGCACTCTAAACCAGAGGAGCTGCTGCCTCACAGCCCATCCTCGGTGCTGTTAGAGCCAGAGCAGAGGGCAGGGTCTAACACCCAGCTGCACCTGCATGTCAGCAGGGAACCCTTCACATGCCAAAGAGGGGAAAAGCTTCCCAGCAGCACACAATGCAAGCGAGCCCCATTGTTAGCAAGGTCCCAGACTGCAGCAGTGTGCACTCTGACACATGCACCATACCAACAGCTCCAGTACCAAACAAATGCAAAAGTTGCTCCAGAGCTTCATCTTTTTAAAAGTATCCACACAGATTTGCATCCTAGAGCTGGTCACTGCCTTTTTCACAAAGCCACTCTGAATAGCTCACCTTTTGCCCAGCCGAGTCCCACAGCACGACTTTAACCAGCAAAACATCCCCCTTGTATTTACAGCATCTACAGAGATCTAAGCTTTCATGCCCTGAAGATGCCCAAACTAGGGAACTCCTTTCTTAGGAAAGCAGACAAACGTGAATACCCTGAGGAAGCTCGAGGGGTGACAGTCACTAGGCAGACAGCTAGCACTATACAGAGACCGAATGACTGCCTAATGAGAATTACCCTTCCTTTTGTTGGTTTTTATTCCACTCCCGCTCAGCCTCCATCAAAAACTACTTTGATGATGCTATTAAAAAAATAAATCACAGGTTCTTACAGAAAACAGGCTGCAAACATCTCAAGGCAGCTATTCCAGCTCCTGTAGCAAGGGCCAAATTAGCTTGTTGCAAAATGGTTTCTTCTACACCCAATGAAAGCACCAGTGGGGTTGATGCAACAAGCAGCAGTTCTGGAAAAGCTCCCAAGCAATTCATGTTTAATTTCGGAATTTGAACCTGTGAGTTTGACATTTGACTAAATCTGAATTTCCAAATTAAACAACCTAAAGAGCATTAAATTAATAACACCATTATATCTTGCCAGTGACACAACAACTCCCAGTGCCTCCCTGGGTGCCACTGGGCACAAAGCAGCTGCTCCGAAGCACGAGCAAAGCTCAGAGTCAGCTCTCCCAGAGGGATTAAATGCAGGTGGTTTTTTCCAGCTTGTTTTCAGACTCTGCCCAAGGCTGGCATGGATCACAGCTGAGACAGCTCACCAGCCTTCTGCAGCTCTTTCTAAAGCAGCTCACTGCTCACTCTAGAAGCGAAAGATGTTCACCTTCAGCTTTGGCTTCCCAACACCCTGCTCCAGCTGAATCTTGCATCTCTCTCATCTGCAACTATTTGAAAGCATAGGCAAGTGCTCCCCAAAGCAATGCCTAGCAGATGTCAGCATCTCAAACGCTGCTGTGCTTGAGCCAGAGCTGGGGAAGCCAACAGACAGGTGTTCTTGTTCCTCTGTGCTGCCCAGTCTGCCCCATTAAGGCAGTGAGGCTGGAGGCCAGTGCAACCATCAAAACAATCTCCAAATGTCTGTCTGCTCTGAAAACCTCTCACCAGCTCATTACTACTTATTCCCTGATGTTGTCATGGGCATTCTTCCTCCAAAAAAAAAAAGCAACCACCTCTTCTGATGTGGTGTGAAAGAACAGGTCTCCTTCCTCAGCATGGAGGCACACAATCCACCTACAAAGAGTTCTGTGTCCCAAAAAGAATTGCTCAACAACTCAGTTTTCCATCCTGGCCTGGCAAAAGCCCTACCCCAATCAAAGTTGACATTTTGCTTTTATCATTAGGAAATCTTTCCCATGGAGCAGGAGCCCCCTTACTGCCCTCCTCATCTGCCCCTGCAACTGCCAAAACATAGCAGCCCAAACCCTTCACTGCTGGAAGGTGGGTGCAGCTCCACAGATTCAGTGGAGAATGTAACCCAAGGGAGAGCTTTTCACAGCCCTATCACTGCTTCTGAAAATCTGTCCAATTTCTACCTAAGGGATGGGTTAGGAGTAAACCATGGCTTTGAAGAAGCCACTCTTCTGACTAAACAGAAAGGGATTTATTTTTTTTTTAAGGGAACTTACTGGTTTAGCTGTGCTTCTCCAAGTCCCCTGCTAGACTCCCTGTGTGGACTGAATTGAACAACCAGCACCTGAGTGTCTTACATACTTGAGGGAGGGACTTGCCTGAAAACATTTGGTCCTAAGTCAGGGAACAGCCGCTGCCAGCACAGGAATGCAGAAGTGATCTGAGAGTGTAAGCAACTTAACCTGGGTCACATACAGTTTCTGTCACTAGGCATTCAAATACACACTTCACCTGTTTTGTTCCTACTTATCCCAGCATCCAGGCCAACCTTGAGGGCTAAAAAGAGATATTCCAGGTATGAAGTGGCGCAGTGGGTCAAAATACTCTTAAATTTGTAGCAGTGTTGCTAGGACATCTGTAAACTACTAAGAGGGGAAAAATAACCAATTTATTTTTGTGCTGTCTGTTCCCTTTTAGCAGCTTTCCCACTCAGCACACTGCTTTTTCTCATCTATCAGAAGAACTCTTAGTTTCCACCCTACCAGAGGTATGCTTAAATTTTATTTAAAAACACAAAGAAGGAGGATTGCCTTTGTTAGAGTGCTCAGCCTCACGAAACCTCTACTCCCTCCCCACAGGGAATTGTTTTGACATTTGACAAAATGCTTTATTTCTCTACACTTCTGAAACCAGTGTTACTGTTCTGTTATCCCATGTGACTTGCAATACCTCAGCTAAAGATATATACCTTTCCCTTTCTGCTGCACATTGTCTTGCCCGTTTATCCTGCAGTCTCTGCAGGACTGGGGCTTTTCCCCCACTGTGGGTTCATACAGCACCTGATACAATGGGGCTCTGGAACAGCTCAAACCCTCTGGATACTAGAACACTAATATTAGGTCAAATTATTACCACTGAGAGGCCAAAACTACTGGGGAAAAAGTCATCAGTGAAAGCTCAAAAATCAAATCCCACAGTCCTTACACTGACAAAGCAAGCTCTTCCTGCTATCAAGATGTCAGGATTCAGCCATAAATAAGGAAGGTATTATTTTAACAGCCAAGCCAGTAATGCCTTTTCAGTAACAAAATTAGAGGTAGAACCCAGCCCTGCAACACATCCATGAGAGTAAAGGATTCTGAAACCCCCCCTGACTGACAAATCCAGGTTTTCCACTGTTCAAACCTGAGGACTCCATAAGACAGCAACTGCAAAGGAGAGAGCTTAATTTATCAAACATTAAGATTCAAAATCGTTCAGAGCTAGACTATCACTGATTTAACTCCACTCTACAAGATGATATAGCCTACAATTTAATTGGCCAATTACTTATCCCTGATGAGAAATTGGTGAGAATGCTGTGTCTCATACACAAAGCAGTGGTTATGGTAAAGGATAAAATGTGCCAGCCTGACTTAGAGTGCTTTATCAATCATTTAGCAAAGTTGACAGATTTAATGGGTTTGAAATAACGAATGTATTGGCATTTAGTTTTGTCACAAATTAATAGAAAGCCCTATTAAAATTATGTAAATTCTTTGTCCAGCATAAACAAATGATGATCCATATGAATATGTGCTCCAGGAAAAATAAATCACATACTTTAACTAGTTAGCGAGTTTTTTTTCTTAGCTCATACTTCACACACAGGGTGAAGAAGACCAGTTACAGCTCCCATGCTCTTCCCAGTGTGCCGAGGGAAATCTGATCTCCCTTGGGCTTCAAAGTCCAGGATGCTACCATTTGCAGCACAGAATAAGCTCTTGGTCCACCACCATTCTCTGTGTGCCTGGCACTTGCAGACAAGTTTGTTGATGTCCAAATGGAAACCCCCCCAAAATGACTGGTGAACAGAGAACACATGTTTTGCAAATAAAAGCACGTTTCAGCTTTGATGCCATTTTCTGTCAGTCCCAGACCCACCTGATGCAGTTCAGACAGAGGCTATTGCACAGGTACTTTCAATATGCTGAAAGGTCTCACACAGCCCCACCGTGCAGGATGAGGCTAGCTGAAGGTCACGGCTGCCTGAGCACAGTGAGAACAGCAGATGACAAGAACCACAGAGGGAACACAAGAGCATATCTGGCCACACACGAGCAGTTGGATGTTTTAACATACCCTTTGGGGCAATATGTTCACCTTTTGCCTCAAAGAATATCAGCATGTATCACTTGCTCCATCCACTCCAAACCCTTTTGTTCACATTTCTGTGCACATTCAGTTAATCTCCTTAACACACACGAGGACATTTCCATCTTTTATATTGCACACTACAATAGCTGAGGAGCATCTCAGCCCATTAAGAGTTCATTGCTCACACAGCTACGGGGTTAGGAACTACTGCGTGCAGAACATGAGGCCCCTCTGCTCTTCATGCTGTAGCAAGCGAGCAGGGGACAGTGGATTGCTGATGCCTGGGGAATGCCAAGCTAGCACAAGATTTATGTTAACCTTTGTTCCTTCCTTTTTCCATTGCCTCCTGCTGGTGACCAGTTATCTCATTTGTGGTGCCTGAATAGGAAAGCATTATCCTCCCTAAATCCGTAGGGCAGGGCATGCAAGCACAAGCAGCTTTGTTGCTTCATCACAAAAGTGTTGAAATACACCACTCTTCAGAACCAAGTTCAGTTACACTGGTTCCTGGGAAGTGAGCACGGAGAACTGTTGCTGTGATTTCCCTGTTTCTTAGGTGGCATAGCTGCACATCTTTATTAAAAGACAAAATTAGCACCTTAAATATTTTGGGGATCCAGAACTTGAGCTTAGATGGCATCAGTGCTTAGCTCCATCCTACACAGCATGATATTTAGGATCCTGGACCAAAGAGATGGTAACATTGAAAAGGATTGATATATTCCAAAGAAAACTACTAATGAAGGAAAGCTTTGAAAGGGAGAAGCCAAAGAGAGACATAAGGTCCTCTAGACATGCAAAAGGTACCAAAAAGATGTCTAAAGATGAGGCTTTTAGCCAGGCACCTTTGGCTTGCTCAGTGCATGGAGAGGAAATGCCTGAGAGCTTACCAGGCACTAGCTTAAAGTGATCCTCATGTTACTACAGCATCTCCCAGCAGATGCTCTTCACGATGCAAGGGAGTGATGGTGTTGAAGGCCCCTCAACTTTGCTGAGGTGAATTGCTACTGTCACTCCACTGCACTAGCATCTAGAAAAGAGCTTAGAGACACAGGGGTTCAAACAAACCTTGGCTGTGGCTGTCCTTCAAATGGGAGTCCCATTAAAGCCCATCATGTTCAACAGAGGATCTCCATGGGCCTCGGAGCAGGCTCTTAATCACAAAATACATTTTGAAACAAAATAAGTGACAAGTGTTATGCTTATGGGGATTTCCACATGATCAAACTATTAAGGTGAAGTGGTGCCTAGGAAGGAGGCATTTGAAAAATCAGTGACAGTGCTTTAAAAAAATTTCTGCCACTGCTGTGCAGGGCACAGATCTTACTACATTAGATAGGATTCCTGCATATAAATGAAAGCAGAAAAAAACCATTGAGAGGAATCAATGAGCTGAATGGAAGGTTTTTTTCTTAATCACGTTCCAATGTAGTGTTTTCTGGAAGTCATTCTTGTCTCTTTCTTTGTCATTCTCAAGTGCCTGAAATTCTCTTTGATGGCAGACAGCTGCATCCTACTCCCATTGACAAGCCCTGGAAAAACACATCTGACAACCCAACTCTGGGAAGATGCATCTGTAATAGCTCCTTTCAGCATCAAAAGAATCAGTGCAGCAAGGTTACCAGCTCTTGCTCAGCTGCTGCTTTCTGACATTTGGATGGCTGCTTGCAAGGTGATTTCGCCACAGGCACACCAGTCTTGTCAGGTCTCATAGCCAAAGCAGGACTGGAATCAGTCAGCATTCAGATGGAAAGCAGAGTTTTGCAGGAGATGATGTCAGGATTCAATAGATGGCAGTCTGACCTCATAATCGTGTATCATACACTGAAATATCAAGGGCTGGAAGTGCCATCTTTCACAGGAGGTGCAAAAAATCAGGTACCAGGTTGAAAAAACCACTTAAGATACTTTTGGAAGAATCATGACCAAGTGTTAATTTTTCCACTGAGAAATGACATTCTTCCAGCCTGCAGGCTTCCTCTCAGTTTCCAAGGGATGCTCTCACAAAACCACAGCATGCACTGTAAACTCTTCCATCTCACACCAGAGATTGCTCAGCTTAGCGAAGTGTGATTTAGTACTGGTGCTGAGACTGGAATTTCACTGCACAATCCACTGAATACAGTGTCCAATGGGCAGATGTCACAAGACTGACACTGAACTATGGATTTTAACTTTTAGTGTTGAATAGCTCTCACATCAGACAGCTAAGAGATGATTAAGCTGTGACTGTGTCATCAGAAGGGAGAGAAGAATTTCACTTATGTCCCTATAAGATTTAACCTGTTCTTGTGCCTGTGAAAGTGTGCAATCCTGACCAGGTGGGAGGCACAGCTTTGCCTTCTGCTACACCATTACACAGAGGTGTAATCCTCCACACCATTCTTCATGCAGCAACTATCCCGCCTTGCTTGGAGAAAACTTTTAAATAGTAAAAGAAAAAAGGAAACAAACCATTGAACAACCAACTGAAACAATTTGATAAGGGATAAACAAGCATATTTAAGAAGAGCCCTACCAGGGAAAGCAAATTACTATTTCAACCCTTTGAAGAATTTCATCACCCATTCCATCACAGGTTTGATTCACTGTACCAAGCAATCAACCAGGCTTTGCTACATGGTGCAGAGAGATCTGTACTCAACGAAGAAAGGGCCTCATGAAGGGATTTATTGAAGTTGACTTCCACTCTTTTGTTAGCAATTTGTGACATTCTCAGTGTGGCAGTGACAGAACTCAGAGGCCCTGGAAAGATGGCCCTGTTTAGTCTGGGGAAGAGGAGGCTGAGGGGAGACCTTATTGCTCTCTACAAATACCCGAAAGGAGGTTGTAGCAAGAGCAGGGTTGGTCTCTCACTGGTGATAGGACAAGGAAAAATGGCCTCAGGTTGCACCAGGGCAAGTTCAGGTTGGATATCAGGAAAAACTTCTTTCCAGAAAGGGTTGTTCAGCACTGGAACAGGCTCCCCAGGGAAGTGGTTGAGTCACTGTCCCTGAATGTGTTTAAAAATCATTTGGAGGTGGTGCTCAGGGACATGGTTTAGTGGTGGGTTGTTAGGGCAGTAGGGTTAGGTTGAGATTAGACTATCTTGAAGGTCTTTTCCAGCCTAAGCAATTCTGTGATACATCATGTGCTAACAAATATTAGCAAATTGTGCTGGTTAAATGAACAGCATATGACTGGCATCAGAAAATAGTCAAGTAGTACAGAAAAGAGCATTCTTGTGTGGCAACACAAATCCCATCAGCATATTAGTACATCAGGACACAGCATCCCAGTCACTCAGAGTATGCTCCAGTGGGCACTAGGAGCTTGAGTCCCAGCCTCCTCTCTGGCAATGATGCTGTGCTGCTTTTGATAAGCTACTTTCTCTTTGCTGCAGTTTAACTAGCTGTAAATGAAGGGAATATTACCTACCTAACTAATGGGAGGGTTAGCATTCTTACCTATACAATAGACCTTAAGTGTTGTCATCAAAAACCCTTCAACTGAAAAAAACCATGACAGATCAAGGAGTTTCAGCATTTGTATTGATTCATCTCTCAAAAAGACAGAGATTTAACCCATTAGAGGGAGGAGAGAAACAGACTTCTCAGTCATTACTTTTCAATGCTGGCATGGACTGCGAGGGGCAACTGCTGCCAATAATATCAATGCAGCCTTGAGACCTGAAATTTCTATGACTGTACATAGGATCAAGTGTGATGCCCATTCATAACAAGAACAAGAAGTCCCCTACCTAGGCCTTCTTCATGCAGGAAGCCTGCATTCTGTGCCATTTGTCAGCTGTGAATGAAGCTGCTGTTCACTCCTGCATTTGGCTAGCAACAAGGATTCAGTGATAGTCCCATTCTGCTTCTATTAGAAGACAGCCTTGGGGACCTAGCTGCCTCAAAAGTCTTGACAGTACAAAGAAACTGCTTCTCATCCGTTTCACATAATGCAGCACAAGTGAAAGCCCTGGAAATGTTTTATTCCTCCATATTGCTTGTCACGGTGCAGCTTTTCAGCAGCACTTCATTTGTCCCCTGCCCATTTCTAGAAAGTAACTTTATCATCAGTCAGCCCTGGAAAGCCAGGCATTTGCTGCTATTAAAACATAAGAACACATTTTGAAGTGCTTAGTGCCTGCAAACCGAGCTGCAGGGAGTGGCAGCCACCTCGGGGAAAGTGCCCTGCGCTGCAGGGCTCACCAGGGACCTGGACCACAGCAACCCCTGCCCATGGGCACAACTCTCAGGAAGGAAACTCCTCACAAGTAGACACAAAACCTTTCTGTACGGTTGTAACAAGTGTTGTACATTTGCAGGGATATTTCATCACCTAAGAGTTGCAACAAAATTACTAGTTCTGGCAAAAGTCCTGGGCAAGTTTGGTTGCAAGAGGCACACAAGACAAGATCTCCTGTGAAAATAATTTTGAAAGGATCTTGATGAGTTTCCATGCACAGCAAAATCAACAGCTTATCTTGAAGGAGCTCTATCACTTATTTCTGGGTACTTAGTCTTATTTCTAACCGAACTCAGGAATTACTTCTGAAAGCAGTACTGCTGAGTACATCTCCTTGCCCCATACAGATTTTGTTGGGTTCATTCCAAATTCTAAATATTTTTTTCAAGCTAACTACTATATCTAGCTCAGTGTCCTGGTTTGAGTGAGAACAGAACTAGTTCTGTTCAGTGATTTTTACCTTCTAGCTCAGTTCTTCTAACTCACTGCACTGTCTGAAGTCAGCAGCCTGTTCTCACAGGCAGTGTCTGCTTCTAGCAGTGATAACACCCCATGTTTAGA
>WUAM01000107.1:26018669-26033609 GCA_024336885.1 Actenoides hombroni | reverse complement strand
CCTGAACACAGCTCCCGTCTGCTGCGGGGCCCAGGCTGGGACTGCCCCGGTGCCTGCTCCACAGCATCAGTGGTGACAGTGATGGAATTACCATCAGGGGGTTGGGTTCCATACTGGTTTTGTATAGATTCCATTTTTATTATTATTTTCATTCAAGCTGTTCTAGTTTCCTTTTCTAATCACTGAGTCTCTCTCCCTTATTCCTTTTCTCTTCCCCTTTGGGGAGGAAGGGGGGTTAACAGAGAGTGTCTATTATAGGTCTGAGGGGCTGCCCTGACCCTAAACTGTGACACTCAGTCCAACCTGACGTACTCTTGATCCTGTTCTTGCCCTTCTGATTTAAATCTATAACTACATTATTTACCAAACTGTTCCCATAGTCCTAATATGAAGAAGTGGCATCATACAGGATGATGCTCACTGTGATCACCACACAGGACGACGATCACAGGAGATACTCACTTGGGTATAACATTAGGGACAATCCCTCTGCAGTTCACATATTCTGCAAAAGCCTATCTTACAAGCTGGAGAAAAGGGTTTACAAGCAGATTAAAGTATAAAACTGTCAACTACACTAAAATACACGGTCAGTACACTGTTAACTGTAAATCCATAACTGTTTTGCTGATAAAACACTGCATAAGCTCCAACTCATTCAGATTGCTGTTTCAGATTCCTCACAACATGATCAGCAAAACAAGAAATTCTGCTGTTTCCAGAAGAGCAGCACTGGCTTGCAGGCGTGTCTGTGTACTTGATTTTCAAATTCCTCTGCTGAGTTCTAAAGTGATTAAAGGAAACCACCACGGAACTTCCCCTTTACCCTTCTTTCAGAACACCTACTTATGGAAATCATCTTGACTTACAGCATAGGTCTTGCCATTTGAGATTAATTCATCCTCTTGCATAGAACCAGATGCTCATGAAATGCCAACCAATTACCAGCTGAACCTCCATCCCAAGAGCCAAATGACCATGGAGTGCTATACTTTGCTCAGAGAGGATGCAGAATCTCTACCTATGGAGGCTTCCAAGATCTAGCATGGCAAAGCCACTATTAACCTGTTGGTTAGCAGTAGTCCCCTGTGAGCTAGAGGGTAGAGATGGTGACCTCCAGAGACTCCTTCCAACTACAACACACAAATTCTAGGACTTTGTACTTGGTTGGTGATGAAAATGTAGAAGGCACTTCTGGAACAGCTATTTCTAGAGTACTCCTCTCCCAGTGGAGAGTCTTCAAAGACAATTTGAAGTGGAAGAATTTATTTTATGAGGGTGTTTGGAATCCTCTGGCATCTACCACCATCAAAAGGTAACTATCTTGTAGCATTAGAACAATGTATGCAAAAAGAGATGTTGCAGACACTTCCCCATGTTGATCAGGGCTAAGAGAAAGGTCTCAGTGAGCAAGACAAGACATAACCACATCCATGACTAAGATAGAGATCTGTAGTAATTGCAGAGTCCTCTCTCTCATCACAAGCTCTTTCTCTAGCAGAAGACAGATGAATGAAGACATATGATAACTTGCCAAAATCCTTCAGGTTCTCAGAGTTCTTCATATATGCAGGTAGAGTCTATAGGACCAGCCTCCCTCAACATTAGAGTAACATGCTTCTTTAAAAGGACAGGTAGAAAAGCCAGAGCTCAAGTACTCTTCAGACTTAAACATGAATATAAAATATGCCCATTTAAAACCCCGCCCTAGAATATCAATACCCATTTGCTAAAAAAATTACAAGTATCTCAAATGAATTGAAACCAAGGTAACCAATACAGTGAATAATGTATTGTTTTATCTCCTAAAAATAATCTAGCTTAATAGCAGCTTCTAGTTTAACGTTACAGTTTAGAACCATTCACTTAATAAAACAGTATACAAATATTTATACACGTGACAAATTCAGTGTCTCAACAATAGTAAGCATTTAACATCTGAACATAAATTTATGCATGAAACTTTCCTCAAGTGCATAGAGCGTTTGAGAAAGCATCTGTATCAATCAGCCCCATCCATTAAAACTTGGTCTGTGTTAACTATGTTACACATCGTGTACACAAGAGTAACTAAAAAAAGACTTTAAACTTCACTTGTAAATAGTTTGAATTGAGTATGCAAATACTGTTGAAGTTATGCACAACATGAAGCATAAATCACACTAATAGCAGACAGACACTGATTTCTCTCTAGAGCACAATGTCCTCAGAAAGTCATTGCTAGAAGGTAACAGTTGTGCCAAGATAGTGTTTGATATCTAAATAATTGAATTTAAAGTCTTGTTACTTGGTGGCTGGCCATAAAAACAATGACTATTTGCTAAAGCAGTTCAAAACAGATCAGTTGTGTAGGAGGGCTCTCCAGAGTGATCTGTTTTTCATGTCCCACAAGTCAGTATCTAGTGGTTAAATGTTCTTCAGAAGAAGAAACAAGAACAGCACTTTCTTTTCCAGTATGTACTTATAGCCAATTCTTAAAAGGCTCTCAAGGCAAGTGGTTGATCTGGGGTTAGATTAGCTCCTTGTTAAAGATAACACCCACCCCTTCTACATACACCAGCAATCCTTGGCCATGTATCTGCTTGGACCCATCACCAGCCAATGCACTTAATCAAATGAGAATTTGCTTTCCTGCAGCCATAAGCATAACTGCCAGAAAACCTGTAGTGTTTGTCAGCTCCCAAATACAGCAGGACTGTCACATTCTGTCCCCTCCTCTGTCCAAGGGCTGCAGTGACAAACACCTCTTTAAAGTTTTGTTTATTTTACAAGTTGTATTTGGTACAGTCAGATGTAGTCAATCCTACCCATTGATCTTGGTGCTATGTAGTCCTATAAGAACTGAGGCCTTCCCCAGTTTGCTGTCCTCAAACTCTCCAGAGGCTTACATCTTTGTAAGGTATTTCATTCACAACTATGACACTTTGCTTACAATGGCTCTGACTGTGCAATCTTGACTTTTATCCCATGATTTATTTATGTAGAACTTCTGAGCTCATTCAGTCTCTCATTTATTATTACTCACCCCACACCTCACAGCAGAGAGGAGCTCCATTTTACTTTGGTGTCACTCCCGCCTTTCAAACTCACCAACTTCTCTAAGTGAGGCAGAGCACTGCCAGGGAACCCTTTAAAATAGTTATTGTAGGGGCCACAAACAGGCTCATAGGCATCAAAAACCCAACCTCCTTAACACTGCACAGAAATAGCAGGGCCCATTCTGGTGGCAGACAGATGCTCCTGTGTAAATGACTATTTAACCTTAAAGTTGTTCTGTGTTTCAAGTACTAAGGTCTACAATTCTGCAACAAGCACCCCACAGGTTCAAAATTTCCTTTGGCTTGTTAATAAATTATTAATAATGTCCAGGAGGAGGAAACCTACTGAAGAGAAGAGCAGAGTTCTGAAGTGCTACTTCAAAATGTTTTCTCAAGAGAACATGCTTTTCAATTACAGCCAGTGTTTTATACAATTTATTTTAATATATTGATTTTTTTCAGGCCCCAGCTGTTGTCCTTTGGACTCCATTCCAGCTGTCCCTTTTTCTCTTATAATCAATGCAACTAAAGCTGCTGCAGTAAGTACCTCTGCCACCTTAGCTCATACAAGCCATTTGCCTTTTTCTTTTTGGTAAAAGCATTTCATTTATAGCTTGGCTTCAAAGCTGAATCAAAATTTTTGGGCTGTTCTCTCTTGTAATTACCTCCTCTATATTAAATAACAAGTGATCAGGCATGAATGGCAAAAGTAAGACAAATTGAAAAGTCTGCATGTCTCAAGCATGTAATAAGCCTGCCACAAGGGCTAGGGATCTAGTCACTAGTGCAGAGCATTTTTAGACATTTTCAACAGGCAGAAAACATCTCAGCTCCCCATGCATTCCACAGCTTAAAGGAGGAAGGTATCTCCAGCTACACAAACCCCAAATTGGCTGAAGACAACGCATAAGGGTTACATTTCATTTATGCTCCCCCACTCTGGAAAAGGACAACTGTCTACAAAGGGTGTTCACTATCTCTACAGGTGCTTGTTCCCTCCTCCTTTGACCCCCAAACCACAACATTTAATTCAGAGCAGCAGAGCAAGCCCTCTGCAGCCAGAAGGCAGTTGTACAAGCACACGCTGAAACAAAGCTGTCATGGACATCACTGCAGCAGGACTCTTGGACTTGAGTAAATTACTGTAATGAGTTCAGTATCGACACAAGATGCTCTCTGTCAGGAATAAAGCTGGGTTTTTGACTTTTTAAAACAGCTATTAATGTCAATCACGATGTGAAGTCCATCACACCAGGAAGGCTGAGGATGGATCTCAAAAATTGTAAGGATGACATGACAGTTGGTAACAGGGAGCCTTGGTTACTCATGCAGCAGCAGCTACTCTGCTGCCAGAATGTACAAGGAGAAACAAGCAAGACTTTAGGTCAATATTTCATACCAACATGAGACACATCACAATGAAGGGCTTTTTGTTGTACAGGAACACGTGAGCCCTTAATCCCAGAACTTCCATGAAAGCCAGACCTGCATTTCAGACACCTGGGATGGAAAACCTGTCACACATGCTATCTAAAAAAATTTCCCTATATAGTGAGAGAGGTATATAATGCATCTCCAAACCAGTAGTGTAAGGGAATAAACCTGTGCTAGAAGCCTGCCTACATGGCAGGCAGTAAGAGCTGCATCTATTCAGAAATCCCTACATCGGGGTAACATCAGCCCTGTTAGCAGAATGTCCTAAAGCATTACTCACAGCAAAGCTGAAGGTATGTCATAAAGTACCTGGTTTGCCTGCACGTAGTTTTCCTCCACAGTATTTCCCTGGGCTGGCAGTTGCCAGCTTCCTATACTGCTTTGCACTTTGCCTTTGAGGTCTCCTGCCCCATCACACCACATCTGAAAAACTACACAGCCACTACATCCCAGTGGTTTTCTCCCCTTGGGCTCCCATGCCCAAGGAGCAAGAAGCCAAGCAAACAACTCTGTCCTTCCATACAGCCTTTATTTACTGTGTGGGTCTCTGGGTCTCGTCTCTGTACTGAATGTGTCTCTATGATGGGCCCAGACTAACAAGTTTCCCATCTTTAGACACAAACCAACAGGTCATCTGAAGAGGGTTGTCACAGGGATGACCAAGCAGTACACTGAACAATGTGGTCTTCAAGGCAATAAACACAACTTGCAAGTAGGTGATAGAAAAGAAAAAGTAACACATGCCTAAAAATCACTCTAGCTGCATTATGGAAACAAGGAACAGGTTTCTGTCACAGGACAAAAGTATAAATTCATGTTTCACCACAGACTGATGGACATCTACAGAGAAAAAAAGCAAGTAAGGGCAACAGCTCCTTTCAAGGGGACACACAGAAAACAGGATTTTGTCCCTGAACTGGTGTCTACTGGTGAAACCACCAAAAAAGTGACCACAACCCAGCAGCCCTTTCTTCCCTGCTGCAAGCCATTACACTGCTCCCCAGAGCAGCCTGGCTGTCAGAACTGCAAAGGATAACAGCAACATCACTGCATCAGTCCTTCACAAAAAGAATTCATCTTGTGACGGACAAGGGGCTTTTCTTCTACTCTCCCATCCCAGACACTGCCATCTTAAGACAATGACAAGGTAATTTTCCATCAGGCTGTTGCCTCCTCACCATCCCCCCCTCACGTGACAACCATTGCTGCCATGAACGTCCCACTAAGTACGGACACCAGACAGCTCAACTCCCCCACAGCATGTTAAAACTTCTCTCCTTCAGGCAGATGCAGTTGTGAAGCAGATCTACCACTCATCCCCAGTAGTGGCCACCCAGTAGGGCACTTCAAGGACTTATGACAGAGTTACTGCAGTCTCTAAAAGTCTATCTTAGCTCTCAGTGATGTTTTCTGCCTTGATCTTACAGATGCAGTATATGGAGCAGAGCACAAAGTTATAATTCAAGACAGGCACTGCTCAGTTGTCTAAGCCTTCCAATTAGTGTCCATCATGTGCTCTTCTCATCCTCAAAGGCTGCACCACAACACTGCAGCTGCTTAGGTGGTAAATAAACAATTCTGTCATCCAAGTATCCAGGATAATGCTCTCTAGTCATGGGTACCGGCAGATAAACAGATTCCTGGAATAAGGGATGGAACAGAGATCATTAAAGCAACAAAAGGTTGGTAAACAACTTTCTTTTCCTCAGACAAAACAAGCAAGAACACTCATCATTCTGTTTTCCACCTCTGTTTTTTTTACCTCCAGCTTTCCAAGTGAACCCACACCAAGCTTGCACTAAAGTCAGCAAGGGAGAACATGATGCCATTTATCAACTGCATCACCAAAGAGGAAGGACAAGCAATGGGGCAGAGCATACAGCCAATGAGACTGGGCAATCCCTTGTAATTGAGGGCCTCAGAAGCCTCAAGATTATCAGCCTTACTTGATTTCAAAGCCTATCACAACAGATGACCTCAACTGGTGTCTCTATGGCCTTTTTATTTTTAATGCTTGAAGAGTTATAAAGACAAGGAAAGATTCAACTCTGAAATTTTCAGACACTGAGCAGCCCTGGTCAGAGGACTAGCTCATATTCAAAATGCATTTGGCAACTGTAGGTGTCCAGATGAATGGTTCAAGACCTGCCCTGTGGATTAACCAGACTGGGGTGCACACTTAACAGGACCAGAAACATGTAGAACCAGCAAACGTGTGCAGTGCAGTACGGGCCAGAAACACCCCATTTAGAGGCGTGCCAACTTCTGGCTGGCAATGTAAAGCAGATGCCCTGAAGGTTCATACCTCAGTCTATACTTTGCTTGTAAAGGTTGAGGAAGAGACCTTGTAAAACAGATCAAATTCCTGCCATGACTGTGCCTAGCATTTAATTAATTTTTCCTAATCAAATCAGGTTTCCTACCAGAAAACATCCCGCTAACTTCCCATCCCAAGATGGAATGTACCTTCAGCTGACATCCCTAAACAAAGTCAGCCTTGTAGGATTCTTCCTCAAGAATCTACTAGCTAAGACATTTTGAAGAACTGGAGCATTTTTAATACAGAGCAATACATAGCCCAGCAGTCAGAGCAAACTTTCCTCAGACAGCAACCCAAGCCAAACCATTTGCTTGGGTTTTCATTTGAACCAAGTTTTAGATCTTTCCATTCCTGCCAGGCTGCACATAAAATACTTTTCCTCCATAGGAACACTATTCACACAGTATTTTCAACTTTCCTAGAACTAGGATGTAAAAGGTGCCAAAAATCATCCAAAAACCTTAATCCTATTAACTGTTGCCAATTTGGCTTCTGTGAACTGAATCAAACTTCCTCCATGTAACAGTCTTTGACCATACTGGAAATGGTTACTTAACCATAAGCTTAGTGAGAAAGAAAAAGGCAAAGGCCCAGATTTTTCACATTATTTGTCTTCAGTTCATTACCAAAGCCAAGATCATTCCCAAACCTCACAAAACATTCCCTGTGGTTTAAGTGTGAGCTGGATGTGGTTTCCTTGCTCTGTCAGCATTTTGATTTGACATGTCCTTCCCATAAAGTTCTGTGCCACATGCTATTGTGTGAGGGGAAATGTAGGTTAGAGGCAAAAATGAATTTGTAACTAGTGGTTTTTTTAAACCACCACCTAAACAGGTGAAATGCCTGAATCAACTGTGAAAAGTTGCTTTGTGGAGTCAAAAAGGAGGGGGAACAAGCAGGTGGTGTCAACTTGATAATACAGTTGTTAGAAGGAAAAGCCAACACATTTTATATGGGTAATAAGGTCATCCATAAAAATCTAAGGTCATCATAAAACACCATCACAAGCTAAGTGTGGCAGTCACACTGAGATCAGGCTCTTGGGTTTAACTGCACCATGAAATGTGACATTTCCTAGTGTTCATGTCAGTTAACAGTGGCAGGGCCACGTTCAGCGTGTGTCTGCTGGGTTGCAATGAAAACATTTGAGCTCAGCTTCATTAAATTTCACAACTAAGTTCAGAGCTGCAGGAGGATTTAAATTATGGATCTGTGCTATGACTTAGTGGGATTTTTCCATTTCTCCTTGGAAAAATGTGATGTGAGGACACAGCTGCATTAGTCAGCTTTCAGCTGCTCTTCAGATTCATCTTGCTGGATGCAGGATAAATGAATAAATACATGCAACAACAAATGAAACACACGTTAAAGATGCAGGGGGAATGGAAAAATCTGTCTATTAGAAATATAATGCATAGCCCAGAGAGCAAAAGTGACTTGACAGGTCAGGATGTACAGCTGACACCCACAAAAGGACAGTTGGAAGGACTGCAGCTCTCCTGACTCCTGGCTGTGCCAATCCACTGACACAGCTACAATTAGATATTTGTTAGGAAACTTCCCATCAGGGTTAGAAAAACCTCAAAATGGTATTGTGCAAGCCAAGGACATGAAGTGTCATTCTGCATGGGCTCAAGATGATTCCAGTTTTACCCCATCCTACTCAAATCAGCCATGTTCTCAGTGACAAAACTGAAAAGAGACCAGAGCTATTCTTTCACAGAAATTACTTCAGTATCAAAGCAAAAACTCAAATAGGAGGCACTTCCTTCTGGACAGTTTTCAGGACTTTTGCCATACTTCTATAAAGTATGAAAAAATCTCATCTTAGCAATCACAAATTATATCTATTAAGTTCAAAGAAAGCTAAAAGTGAATCCTGCTGTGCTTGGACAAAAGAGGAGACTGAAATGACCCTCATCATACAGGAGCACCATTATAGAAAAGAAAGCCTGTTGTAAAGAGCTAAAATAACCCAATATATGAACAATGGATAAAGAAGTGCGGTGTTATTTCAAAAAACCCACAACATTAATTCCACCAGATTGCTTTACAAAGAAGTCATTTCACCAGAAGCCTGTTTTCTAAACAGTAATTTTCTTTCTCCTGTACCTTAGTAACCCCAGAAAAGCCCAACCCTCAACCCAATGCCTTCCGTGGCTAAGAAAAGCCTGTGCTGTAGGTCATTTGGGACTATGAGCCAGACTGGCCAGCTGGCCTCTGCCAGGCAGAGCCCAGAACAGGCAGCTTTTGCCTGCATTTCCCTCCCTGGAGGAAGTTAATTCTTTCTTTCCCTTCTAACCAGCCACAAAGGCTGTTCTATCCCCACCCCTCCCCCAAGTCCGTGAATTTGAGAGGAAAAAAAAGTATGGAATAGGACAAATAGTTTGTCGTGCTTAAGCATGGTGGAGCAAGAAGCATAGACTGCAGATCACTAGCTCCAGGTCAGCTGCATGGCTTACAAATTAGTCCTGTAAACAGCCCTGAACACACAGCATGTCCAACACACTCCAACCATCCCAGCCACTGAACATCTAAGCTCCAGCTATCGCTCCTGTGACACTGACGTTGTCAAGGGCCTCCCAAACAATGATACCAGGAGAATGGCAAAGAGACAGGCACGCAGGGGATGAGCCAGGGCTTTTAGAGAGGAATCTGGCAAATGGACCCAAATGATTCAGTTCACTTGAGGCCCAGGACACCACAAGATGCTGCCAGGTCAGTCTGCTTGGCAGAAGTACTCCCTGCTACCAGGGAAACACTGCAAACTCCAGAAATAAAATTAGTAGTATCATCAGATGTCCATTTGCTCTCCATCCCTATATCATGGTAAACAGGTCCAGAATGAGACCTTGGAACATCAGTGAGGGCTCTCCTTCCTGGGATGCAAATAATGACATGGAAAACTATATCCACAGCAGACTCTGGGTCACCTCCCTCTGATATCCAGGCAATCAGGCTGTTATCTTTGCCAGAGACTAAATTGGTCCCTATGAAGCCTTGTGCCTGGGAGTCATAAAAGTAATTTAAGTTTTGTTCACCTTTCCCCCAAACAGCTCTTGAGTGTACTACACAGTTCCAGTGCTTGGGCCCTGAGTTAAGAGCCTGAATAAAGAGCGTGCTCTGTCTTGCGCTTGTCCACCCGAGGAATGCAGGCAGTTCCTTCCTCTGCAGAGCATCAGCACCTGCTTTAGCAGCAAATGAGCATTCCCAAGGAATGCTAGAAGCCACCAGTTTATGTAATTCTGGACAAGATTATTCTACTTTCATATTTTCATCTAAAATATTATGCCTAGATAATAGAAGAAATCTATTTGAAACCATGATTGCTATGGGAAGTTAATTGGTTTTCAAACTGCTTAAAGAAGTTGCAAAGATCTCAGGGAAGCATTAACATCCTAGAATTGAGGAGCATTTTATCTTTCTCCCTAACAGGAGCTTACTGTCATCCAGACTGTGTCTACTCAAAGACAGGCAGTCAAGCATGTATGAAGGGGGTCTGCCTGACCACTGTGATCTTACAGCATCATTTGTACAACCTCAACTCAGTACAATTATCTTAGCATGAGACTGGCGTAACACAGCTTCTAATCAGCCTTATTATCCTAAATTCTCAATTGTTTCCTGGTAAGCTGCATTTATGTCTTAGCTGATTATCCACTTAAACTATCAAGTACCAATTATAAAATGCAGTAACATTAATGTCACAGATGCTTGGATTTGGAGAGAAGCAATCCCAGATCATTTTGGGGATAATAAGTTGCACTGCAGAAGCAGCAGACCTCAGTGCAAAATGCCTGTCTGATTTAAAATAAATAATTCTGGTGTACAAATGACTCATTCCTAAATAAGACCTTAATTAGTTAGAAATAAACCATGGTATAAGTTTACTTACAATGTTGCTGCAAACAGGCATTAGGATCACAGCCACATAATGCCATAGGTGAGTTCAATTCCTTGTGTAGTCAACAGGAAAGTGCCTCAAGTATTCTTTTATGGCTGGTCCTAATGGAATAAAGCTTCAGAGAAATCTGAAAAATTGAAGCAATTCTGTGGAAGATGGCTTGCAACTGTCCCTCTTGGCTTGGAGAGATGAGCTCCTCAGGCTCCACCAAACTTCAGACATTCAAAAGCAAAACTGGTTCCAAACATTCAGTTCCTGATGGTTGGGTAAAGCCAAAGCAAACCTCCATAGTAGCACTGGCAACATCAATGCATCTCACCGAGCATCCTCACTGCCTAGGTCTGATCTTGCATTGTCATTTTGACATCAGCCTTCCAACCCTTGCCACACCCTTCACAGAAGGCCAACCTGTTGCACTCTGGAGATCAGTGATACATCTGCTACATCATTCAAATGGTCACTGGCATAGGTCTTGACAATTCAGGCACACTTTGGGAGTTTGCAATGTGCAGATATCACCCCTTGCCACATGCTCCATCCTGAACATCCAAGAAGAAACATGAATCAAAGTACTTGAGATGTCTGTATGTCTTTTGATCTAGAAACCTGGGTCTTTTAGCTCAGTGTGGAGAAGCCAAAGGTTCATCCCTGGTAGCCAGCAGCTCACCATAGGCCACTCAGAGAGAATGCTCTGGCTGGGAAGACTGGTGTTTAGTCCACTTTCACTCTCTGACCAACTTCATTCACCTTATGTCCCTAGGTGGCTTCCTTCCCCAGCACATTGCTTTGACAACATGCCTTATCTTTCAGAAGTATTGCACCCTTCTATCTTCATGGCTCCTCCGCTCTCCCTTCATGTCACCTGTCACCTCCTGCCTGCCTTCCTGCTGACACACACCACTAGGATTCTCTTAATTGTGCAGCAAAAATCCATCAAGGGAACCATTTCCATTCCCAGTTTTTATCCATCTGAACACCACTGTCACAAGGGCAGCTGAAATGGAGGAAAGGAGAAAAACAAGAGGAAAATATACAAAAGATACAGAGCAAGGGGAATGAGCCCTTCAGTGCTGTGGAGGAACAAGTAGGTGTTACTTTTGGCAGACTGCTACAGCTTGAATAGTTTAAGGCAGAGTCATTAAATGGTTTAAAAAAAATCAAGTGATTTGCAAATGGAATTGTTGAGCAGCAGAAGCAGCAAGTGTTCAGGGAAGAGCTGCTATAAGAATCTAAGATGGGGCATCCTGAAGCTGACCACCCACCCACCTCCCCAGTGTTTTGTCCAAGGAAGAACATGCCTGAAAAGTCTTATTTCCCCCTCAGGATTTAATCCTTGGCTATTGAAAACTTATCATTTTATAATGGCAGTGGCTGGGTGCTGAGTAAATAGCTAGGGCCCTAGAAGAGAGAAAGAATTAATTTTGGCTCTCATGACAAGGGATGACAAAAGGAATTTTAAAACCTCAAAAAGATCACCCTTCCTCCCCTTGCTTGCCTCTCTTCCCTCCAGAGCTGCTCTTATGCACCAAGCTGAATATCACCCCACATTTGCTGCTGTAAATGTCAAAGACTTGAGGAATTACTTAATAGCCCCCAATAAGTTTTTTCCAGTCCCTTCCATGGTGGCAGTAATGCTGTGCTCTAACTGCACAAAGACAAGGTGCACATCTCTACCTACATATAACTCTTCATTCAAAGTTGCCACAGCATTTTACAAATAACCTGCAGAAGCTTTTATTAAGTCAGGTAACATCCTGCTCACGGATGGGCACACTGCAGTGCAAAGGCACCTTGTGTCACAGAGCACATCAGTTAAACTGAGGAAATGGGTCAATCTGCTGTGCAGCTGGGAGCTCTAACTCACCTCCTCCCCTTGCTTCATCTGCCAAGTCACAGGCACATCCCTCATCTCCCCTCCATTCTTATTTCATGAGTGAAGTGCTTTGCTCAGCACAGTTTCCTAACAGTAAGAACAATTGGGAATTGATATCTAACATCTCTTTTCAAAACCAAGCATAAACCATTTGCTTATTTTTGTAATCCTAGAGATAATGACCTGTCCAGAACAGAGAAGACTGGGCAAGCAGCTTCACTGCCACAGAGACAGGGATAAAGTTCAGCAGATGGATCTACTCATCAAGGAAGATAAACCCTGGGTTGTACACACCAGTATTCACTTACACTAGCTGGGTTAAGTGACAGCAGGAGCTACAGATGCTCCAGTTTTATGCTTCAATATGTTACTCGATAAAATAAAACAAGAGTACAAAAGCTTTCAGCTTGGAGAAGGAGTTCACATGAAACACTTTCACACTGGAAATTATTTCTGGAAGAGAGTGAGTGTAATTTGGAAAACAGTAAGGAAACATAAAATGTTATCTTTTAAATACAATTAAAGGTTTAGTTGAGAGCTTACGTTTGGTGAGCTGTGGAAGAGAAGGGAGGAAGGAAGCATTTTACCTGGATTAAGACTTGCTATGACTAGGCTGGACTGCCAGCTTGTTCATGTAGATTAAGAGTTATAAAAAGGAAAGACTAATACCAGAGATCAGCCTCTCTCCAATTACAGGAGTTCAGTAATTATGGTTACAGAACACTGCCACTTCCCTAATGAGGCACCGAATCCGCAGCTTCTGGCCAACAACATCCTCACCACTGAACACTCACAGGAGGTTGGAATTCAAAGCCCCATGTTTACTGCTGAGCCCTAAAAACAATTCCTTACTAAACCACCTGAAAAGACTCTGCATAGCCTCTAAAGGGGGTCAGCACTGAGAGCATCCATTGGAAGTCCTGCTAACTTGAGGCAGAAGTCTTCCAGTGTGTCTCCTTTCCCTCTATAAACTGTGTTGGTGTAAATAACCTGTAACCTACTTACCCACTCAGCTGGCTGTGCTCTCCTGCAGTGACAGTCACAGGGTTGCACAGTTACCACTCAAGCAGCAGCACCCCCACCTTCCCAAACTCTTGTAAGTCAAGGGGTCACACGCTCTCTCTTCAGTTTCACCATTGCACCATTAGGTTTTATAAACTGCTCCATCATTACATGAAATACATAGATTCCTCTCGATCAACTCAGTGTCATTCTACCTTGATGAAGTGCTCACTGCAACAAAGAATGAGCCTCTTACTGAAACATGGGTAAGAGCCTGTACCTTACCAGGAGAGAAAGTATGGGCAATCTCTCTTTCAAGTCACCAAAAAGTGCATTGGGCAAAATAATGGAAAATACGACACTAGGACCAATCCTGCCTTGGCACAGCAATGAATCAAGTTCTCTTTTTCATAATCTACTGTAGAATTATGTGATTTGAAAGGCAGTATAAATATATTGTAGTTAATAAAGAACCTGAAACCACTGGTATTTCATTTACTAGATCAGAGCAGGTAAGTTATTTTGAAATCAGATGCTGATACTCCTGTTCAGACCAAACAGTGAACTGGCCAGACTCTGGGAGAAATCTGAGAGGACATTGGCTTAAGTATGTTGCTGTGAAATTACACAGCACTTATTCTTGATTTAGGACTAGAAAGTTCTCTAGTTATTAAGGTAATTTATTATCTTATAACTCTGCAGTTAATTACATGTTGAATTATATCTTCTCTGAATAAAGGAGAATAAAAATATTAATAGTTAAATTCTTCCTATGAAGACAAAGGAGAAGAGGGAAAAGCTATGGAGGACTAACTAGTACTTGCCATTCATCCCTGATGCTCCTGGAGTGTTCATTAACTTTTTCTAATCTAAAGTAGACTGCATTGTATCAGCCTTTTAAATACACACAGTCAATGCTAGAATCAAGGGATAGTGTTCTTCATAAAACTAAAAATGTAGTATAACTCTCGTACTACAAAATAAGACAAAACTCTGGCAAAATATAGTTTAAGTATGCTGAGCAATACTGTGTAGTATAGAAAACAACAATTTTCTTAGTTGTAATTCTCTCAGATCACTGAACAAAACCCATGGCAATTAAAACTATGATAATAGCACAGGGCCAAAAATCTCACATTGGCATAAGGAAATAGCAGAGGAAGTGTCTGAACCATGTTTATTCAAAGCTCTAAAACAAACAGAAGAAGCTGCTTTTCCTTGATGAGTAACATCTTCAAGAAGATCATTTTACATTAACTTCATCCACACTTTGGGGTACCACTGTACTGAGAAATCAGTATCATGTCCAAAGTCCTGCTTCCTTCAGTGACACTTAGTGACACTGCAGGACCACACTAATTAACCCTAT
>WUAM01000107.1:26004980-26018569 GCA_024336885.1 Actenoides hombroni | reverse complement strand
AATCAGTATCATGTCCAAAGTCCTGCTTCCTTCAGTGACACTTAGTGACACTGCAGGACCACACTAATTAACCCTATTTTCTTGGTATCAAATTTTTATACTCCTGGGATCAGTCCTGTCCAAATCAGCTGCACAAATGCACTGAACACCATTTCAACCACTAATAGAAAGATTACTGTTAACTTCAGTGATCCCCTGGGCTTTTTAAAGAAAATATTTATGATGTAGCCTGTTTTCTGCAGCCAAGATATAGGCATAAATTACTGAAGACTACCTTGTACTAAGCAGGGACCAGATTCTCTTCCAGCAGAAAACACTGCATAAATTGGAGAAAATGTCCCTAAAGGTTCCTTTGAGGTGGTATCTCCACATCTGTTAAACAAGTCACCATTCCAAGTACAGAAGCAGAGAGTGGAAATAAATTCAGCCATGGGACACATCCCAGAAATAGGTGGACATCTGTGCAGAGACCCTGTAGCTCTGTACCAGCTCTTGCTCCTACCCCCACAGTGTGGCATCAGCTAATATTTCTGTGACTGAACAGCTATTTGTGGTCATGATGATATTTTGGGTGATGTAGATGTTGCAGCAGAACAGTGAGCAGTCAGCTGTCTAATAACAGGAACCAGGCAACCCCTCTCAAAATAAGCAGCTAAGCTTCCCTTAGCTGCTTTTCTCAGCACCATATGTGCCATGAGGGACCCAAGGAGAGCCCACCTCCACAGCTTACTCACCATATTTAGAAAGCATCTGCAGCACCAGAATGCCAAGTCCTGGATTACTTCTGACCTTTACCTAGTTACATGATTACCCGACAGTCAGCTGCAGCCAGTAAGCTCCAGTGATGGGGAATCAGCTTAAACAGTCCTTTGGTGATCACCTTTCACAAGTTTGCTGCATTTATAACATCACAACAAAACCCATCAGTATTAGACCTGACATGACAGTCCCAACGGTTTGAGTGGAGCTGTGAAGGCTCTCAGCTTTTAACAGCTATACCAAAATAAAGGGTCATGAAACGGGGACAGGAAAAGAAACAAAAAATGGTGGCTGTGTTCTGGCTGATTTTCAAACAAACAACTTACCTTGCCCATGAGTAAGGGCATTCTGTTAAAAAAGGTGCCTGAACATTGTCGATTTTCATGCACTCCCGCCTCCATGGCAAGAAGCAGTTCAGTATGAGTCCTAGCATACCCAACTTAAAAAGAGAGATGGTGCCAACCCCCCGTGGAAGAGATTTATGATTGCAATTACCTTTCAATTAAGTTGATTTAGGGCCAGGCTGTTTCTCTGCAACAAAGGTAGAAAGAAGGCCGGTGAAAGCAGACACAGGCAAAGGTCCCAAGGGAGGAAAAGCTGTCCAGTGATGAACTTACTCTTGAGGAGCTGAAGCTCCCGAGTTCTGTTTTTGGTATTCCTGTTGTCACAGTGTTAAGACGTTGGGAAGAGGATCTGTGATACCTGAGCTTCCACGATTTTAGCCAACACCATCCTTCCAGTTATATATTGTAATTAGTGCAGCTATTTAACTCCCCACAGAGCGCTGCCTGGCACAAGCCAGACGCTGCCTCAGAAGGGTATGTGGAAGTTTAATTAATGTACACAAGGTACTCTGAAAGCCTGAGAATCATTTGCAGTCTCACTGCAAGGTAGTATGCCACAGGTATTGGGAGAAAAACAGCAAACAATCCCCTTGTTACAACAGATCCCAGTATATGCTATAGCCCACTAACATGTTCAGTATCAGAGTGAAAATGAGGCCGATTCAGTACAATGTCAGGTTAAACTGAAGAAGCAAGCGTTGAAAAAATATCTGTGGAAAAAATTCTCACTGCTACTCTTCCTGTAAGATTTCAGTGAGTTTTCTCCTCACATAAAAACTTCTTAATTACAGTCTTTGGATATACCCTATGCACAGTTATCTGTCAGATTGCAGGATAGCAGGTTAGACAGAGCTTACACTGCTTGTGCAGTGTGAACAGGATCTTCCCACCCCCTCTGTGCCTGCCCCAAGCTCCAACCTCAGAGCCAAACCACAACATCCATGCTATCAGACTGAGCACTGCCTGGATTTGTACCATTAGCTCCCAATACCTAAAGGTGCCTTTTCTTTTAAGAAAAGGTCACTGCAGGCATCCATGTATCCAAACCTAATTCTCTGGGAGCCCTGCTGGTACAGTGGCCCCTACAGTTCTTGAAGACTAAAACACACATTTGGGGAAGTAGCCAGTTATTTATTCCTAATCTTAGAATATCAAAAGGGGTAGAGGTTTATATCTAACACTTTGTACACTTCATATAGAATTATTTTTCATTTACAAATATTAATGGACTTCCCAAATGTTCTCTCTGTAGCATCACCACCCCTTCAACAGGAAATCCTGTTACAGACAGTAAGATACCTTGCCTATTTGATATTGATGCGAGTAGGTCCCAGGGGCAGCCTTCAAGGCAGCTGCCTGGGCCTTCCAATATTACACTGAGCAACAGTCCGGGTTTAGGTGTTTCAAAGATCCTAAAAGCTTGTTAAATGTGTTAATTTACTAGCTTGTTAGACAGCATACTTGACAGAAGCAGCAGAACCATTCTCCTCACCTGCATTCACTCATTCACTGTGAAGAATCCCAAGATTTTGAAAAACAGATCTTTATACAAACAAATTTCTCTCAGGGAACTACGCTTACATAAAACATTTTTCTGCATTCCTCTTTGCTCCACTGGAACAGACACACACCTTAGATGAGAAAGTGCCTCTGATATCTCAAGTGGTTACAAATTTGTGAGTTTTTGGATAAAGACCTGTAGGAAGTTAGGCAGAATAGATTCCTTTATACCCAGACACTTACTGATCAGGGCAGATATGGTTCATGCTTGAGAGCCAACATTCTAGGGCTGTTTTTAAGGAACATGTCCCTAACAGGCTTCATCACATTTAAAATAATTAAAAATAAATTAATTTTAAAAAATCACAATGCTTCTTTCCCAGGAGCTGCTTTTATGAAGAGAGAAAGAAGGGCTATGTCATTAGGTCTGCTGTGCCATGTGTACAACACATGCCTCGAGTCATTCTATTTTGGTCTTTTATTACTGAGGTTACTTTAAGTGGTGCCACACCAGAGAAATAGGACATTAGGATCTCTCAGACTATTGCTGAAGGAGCTATTCAAAATTACCACCTCCACCTCTTGCCAAAATTCTTCATTCCCCCAAGCCTGGAAGCCAGGGGTTCCTGCAACTGGAATCATGAGACAGCTACATTAAATTAGAAAAGATGCTGGGTGGAACAAGACTGGAAACACTGAAGTGATAGCAGCAGAAAGTCACTGGGAAGTTATGCACAAGCATGTGAAGAGCACTATCTTCAGATATACATGTATAATTGAAGCTGCACAAGACAGTCATGATGTAACACATGCCTAGTAAGTTTAGCACAAGAGAACAGGAATGCTGACAATTTCTTCAGAGATTAAGACACCATGCAAATCTATTTGATCTGAAATTAGATAAGACAATTAAAATGCTAATTACCAACATGAAAACATATTTGATTTTTTTTGATGAAGCAGAATATTTCTACTTCTCTACAGAGCAAAAGTTCAAGGGATGACACAGTCCCAGGAGAGAAACACAAAGATGATCCCACTTAGTGTAAAGCTGGATAAACTCCGATAGATGACCTGTAAGCAGACAGCTAAAATTAACCTAGAAAGGTGCACTAGATAAAAGGAAGAATTTCAACAGCATAAGGGGAAGGGTGGGAGATGTCAAATTCTCCAAAAGGGGAAAAAAATATCAAGGCAAGCTAAACATTACAAAGTTTGAAAGATGAAGATGTAAGCTACTTCTGAAATACAGCAGACTGATGAAGATTACATCTGAAAAGAGGAAGCAATTGCAAATAAGTGTATCACAACAGGTAAAAAAATCCTTGCATTCAAGAAGAGCTCCGAGAACAAAATTCTACATTGACTGTTTTTGCTGTACAGTTGCTTCTACCATAAGGTAACACAAAAGCAGTTGATAGACCAAATGAGAAAGACGACTGCTACAAGGTGATACTCTGAAGTCTTTCATGACTTTGAAAGTCTCTTCTGGAAAGCTATGTGGAAAAGAAAATACTCAATATAAAAGGCAGAGTAGCTGAACTCTCTGAAGTTTATTAATTTAATTAATCCTACCTCCAAAATTTGACTAAGCTAAGCAAGTCAGCAGCAGATGCAGCCACGTGAGCAAGACACAATGCTGCCCACTGATTATGTTGGTCAAACTAGACCAAAGTTGTGCAAGTCCTCTGCATCTTTAGCCATCTAGACCCTCACAACTGCACATGCATTTTTTCCCCTCCCTCACCCCCTTCCCAAAGTGGAACAAAGCTAGTGCTACTACTCATTTACCCAAAGGAAATATGCAAGGTGGATAAATCAGGTAATTTGGCTAAAGCCATGCAAAACCCCCCAGTCAGACCTTGTGGTTAAAACTATGCTCAGGCCATCTCTGTCTCTTAACAAATCACCATTCCTTCTGACAATTTGTCATGTATATAATTTCCCACGCCTTTTAATACACATTAAGATGTCAACAATTTAAATCGTGATCCCACACTGAAGTGCACAAAACCACGCTTTTACAGAACATGTAGAAGCTGCAATCTTTCCTTGCTTCTCAAGCACTATTTCAGCACTCGGCAAGCTCTGAGCCATGAACAACTCCAGCTACATGCAAAAAAGGGTGCTGACTTGAACTTGTGAAACTTCACATGATGTGGTTTTGCCTTCCTACTCAGCAGCACTCCTGACTTCTTAGCACTGCTGCTGGCATGCTAAATGCCAGAAGAGACTTGTTTAAAAAAGAATTTTATTCTGCATTTGCTTTTCCAAGGGCTTGTTTTTAAGCAGCGTGCATCTAACTAAACCTAAGTAGTTGGCACATGCATGTAAGAGAAAAAATAGAAACAAAAAAGGTTGTATCAAACAGAGCTCTAAAAATGCACTTCCAGTAATCTAACCTGTAATGAACAACACAGGTACAGAAAAAACAAGTCCCACTGTATACATTTATCATGTTTTCTATACTGACAATTTGCAGTATGAGGATCTTTATTTACAGACACCTCTTTAGCACAATAAGGTGATGCTGTCTTAGCTGCAACCTCCCCTATGCAGAGTCTGAAACCTCAGTTTGGCCCCTTCCTTGGAAGCAGATGAACTCCAAAACCGAGTCTCTCCTGAATTTCTATAGTTTTCTGTACTCCACTTACTATTTTCAGTTCTCTTCCTGAACAGCAAATAGTTGAAATGAAGCATGACCCTTTCACTCCCTTTGTATCTGACCTAGAAACCAGAGGAAGCACAACACATCTGCAGAAGCTGATATCTGCTTCTTTCTTTTTGCCAGTACTTATGGACTCTCAGATTAGTCTCATAGCAAGTTTACCTTTATATGAGATTTCCCAGTCCAATTTTACACAGTACACTAGTTTATTATTTTTATACCAACTATCAAACAAGAGATTATACTCCCAGACTTTCTCCACTTACTGATGAATTCCCTACCATAACTGACTGCATTTACTTGCACCCATAAGACTTTTTTCATCCCCATTGCACATCCTAGTCTCCCACCCCAAAAGAAGCGTCCTTGCTTACTGGTAGCATAGTAATCCAACCAGTCAGGGCCAGCTCATCAAGTGGAGTGAATTATGCATAAGCAATGGCATCAGCATAACAAAGTGTTATCAAAACTACTATATTTTACATCTACTCATCAGGAAATAATTGCAGCATCTCAGATGTCACTCGATTAGATAACTAAGCACTTATTGCTTCTTAGTCATTCTTTACTGATAACAAGGCAGTCTCCTTGCAGAAGGAAACTAAAACCAAAGCAGTAACAATTCCCACATCAAAACTGGAAAAATGCATTCTTTCAGATGGAGAAGCCTCTGATCTGACTCCATAACACTTTCCTTTTGAGGGGTTTTCAATATAATATTCTAACTAGTGTCCAATGTTAGTAGCAATAAATGGATGCAAGCACCAACACACCCTACTGCTGGTTGGCTGTTGTTAGTCCTATAGCTTAACTTCTGCTTTGGGAGGGCTCACTTCTGAACCTAACTCCCTTAGGATTTAGCTCCTGAAGGATCAATGACTTCATCATGCTCTGAAGCAGCAACAGGGGAAAAACCTTGGCTTGCTAGCTACTATGTCCCCTCCTTACTGCAGGCAGCACTGGGAAACACCGAAAAGCAGAACTTAACCACTGGGAACAAGGATCAAAAGGGCTGAAATTAGAAAAGACCATCTGACTGCTTTCAATTTGAGGGGAAGTATTTTAAATTATGTCACACAGGGCGAGTGTCACTGCAGTAAGAACTCAGCAAACGTCAGGACAAATTACTCAGCACACAGGCAAGCTGTGTGTCACCCTCACTTGGAAAGGCTTTCCCCCCCACTGCCAAGAAGCTGCTTCTATTTCTGACTTGATTTAAATCAAACTGATCATATTCAGAACAGCACAAGAGTACCACAGTGACATCATGGGCAATTTTTCATCTCCCTCCCTACTTGCAGCACTGAAATGCTTTGATTCTCTGCCACCTTAAACCACAACCACCCCAAGACTATAGAGCTGCACATGTAAATGTCTGCCTGCAGGTTCCTACCATGCTGATGAAAAGTGACTCACTGTCCCCTCTGCTCCTGGGGCTGCACCCATCTATACTTTCTTGCCTCTTTGATTATGTACTTTTTGCAGAAAGGTGCATCTGCAATTTATTCTGGACCCAGCATAGAATCCAGTACAACTGAGGCCTCATCACCTGGGATCCTCCAGCACTACTAGCAAAAATGAGTAATAGGAACATCAGATTCAGGGCACCAGAAAGGAGAAAGTCAGGATTAAGTCATTAGCAAAGTTGATTTATTGTATGTAACTGTAAGGAAGTCTTTCACTGAACTGTGAACTCCTGGCAAAATGAACTGGCTTTGATTCAGCTATCCTTAAGTTTAAAAATAAATGTTTCAGTTAAGTTACCAGTACTTCAATACTGAGAACAACCAACTATATTCTGCAGAGAAAAAAACCAAGAGCTACAGAGCATTTGAGTTGAAGGAAATTTTTAATCAATTTTTAACTTTTCTAATACAAGACTTCCCAGAAGTTTTCAAAGTATGCTTCTTTAGGCTTTCATTTAAAACTTAGATTGCTAAAAAGACAACAACTAAACTCACCTAGCTTCTGTTAATATCAGAATGCCTGTGTTGGGTAGATCCCAGAAGGTACTCTGTTCCTTCACCACCTAAAGCTTTGTCTGACACTTGAATCATTTCTCAGCCAAAAAAAGGATAAACACACCCAGAAGGCAATCAAGAATAATGCCCATAAATAAACAGCAATAGAGAAGTTCAAGGATTCAAGATCTGGCTGTAATTTAAGCCACTATTACCTCCCATTATTTGTTCTACCCTACAGCCACAGGCTATCACCCCAACTAGAAGATTAGCAGACTTATCTCGGGTGCTGTGAAGCAGAGAGAACACCACTGGGAAAGAGCAATGCTGTTTGAAGAGTAGACCAAGTCCATACACAGAAGTAGCTGGGCTGCAAGCTCACATTTCCACACAACAGCACTGCAGGGACAAGAGCCTTTGGCAAATGAAAATAAAACAACTCGGGGGCTTTAACAACATTTTTGGTTTAAGTGCCTATAAATCCAGTCAGCCAAGACACTGCAGACACTCCAACCCTGTACATTTTTTAGCCACCGGTACCAGTTATTTTCAGAAAGGACTCCATTTATGGGCAGCTCTGCCTGTCACAGACTTCATCTTCTGAATGGCTGGACTCAAGCTATGTCTGTGTAAGCAGAATTTGCCTCCATGTATTCATTCTTTATCCCCAGAATGGCTGCTGCAAGAATGCAAATCCTGTTTGGAAGGATTACTTGCCACGCAACAGCCAGAGGCCCTGTCCAAGGCTGGGCTCCCTCCCACATCAAGAAGCACAAACTCAGAAGCTCCAATTCAGAGAAGGACACAATTAAAGCAGGCAAAGTGGCAACACAACAGTATGCTCACTAGGTGTGTGTGGAACCAAAGCTGTTATTCCCCTGGCCCCCATTATAGTAGGAATTTGCACTAAAGCAGGGGATTTCATAAAATGCAAATGTAAAGATGTTCAAACAAGAAAGCACAGACCAGGCCAGCATTTAAGCTGACAATAACTCGTGGCAATACAGATTCCACTGGAGCCCCTATGTGGACACCAGGGGTCACATCAGCATCTGAGAAGGGAAATAAAATTCTTGAGAGGTGTCTGATATTTGGAGCAGATCTTCACAGGTTATGGTCCAAGTACACTCCTCCATGACAACAATTACAGACAGTTAATGGAATGTCCCAGGTACTCAAGAGTCTGAGTCATTCTTCCCTTCTAACTTGTATTTACTATTGCTTATCTTGGCATTTTCTAAATACTTCACACACTTCATCCCTGTTATTTCAGCATACAGGGGAGCACCTCCTGTTTCTGTAGGATGCAGTGCCACAGTCTGCTACATTGCCCACCTTAGGAAGAGGACACAAGAGTGAGAGCAGTGTATCTCATGTTTGTGACAATGGCAGACTAGTAACACTGGTGGCCAGGACAGGAGCAATGGCAGCACACTGCCCCAGCACAGAGGGTTCTCATCATTTAACAGTGGCTGGTGAAAAAGGAGAAATGAAGTGTCATCCCAACTTCAGCTGAAAGTCCTCTCTGGATTAAAGTGGGCACCAGCTAACACCAGATATAACTGCCCCTTTTGGCAACTGCACCACTGCCCAATTTGAGCTGTTGAGTAACAGAGAGATAGTGCTGTGGGGCTGTCTTTGCCCTGTAGCAATCTTGTGTTGATCATAATTGTTAGAACATACATGGCCATCCCCCAGTCACACAAAACAAAGTCACCTTAGAAATGAGACATTTTACTTCAAAAATACCTTGCTTCATGTCTCTCAAGTGTTTCTACCACTTCCAAATATGTTTTTGAAAACCTCTGGTTTGTACCTTCCCTGAAAACAGCTCAGTAAAGACAGCATTCAGAAAAAATTACAATATCCAGGCATCAGGCAAAAGATGCCTAGAAAATACATCAAGCTCTTTACCACCCTCAACATAGAGAAATATGGAATAAATTTTTTTATTGAAATAGATAGAAAAAAAGAAAAGTGAAGCACTTTGTAAACAAACCATAGAACAATCCTGAAAGTGAAAGAACATCAAGACAGTACAAAGAAAAAGGTATAAATTGCATCTCCAGTGAGACATTTTCTGGCATCCAGTTTAGAGACCTTTTCTCCTGATTAAGATCCTGCACTAAGCAGTACAGGTTTCAAGTCTACTTCAATCTACAGCAAGTAATAAGCACATAAAAAAAGATGCCTTACGTGACTCGGAAGGTCTCCTATTAGCACACACTAAAAATAGACAGCCTGTAGAGCTATCTGGACAGACATTGTACATAATAAAACCTGGAATTTTACAGGCCCTGAGGGTCCACATTTGTCATTGCCTTTGGAAGCTGAAGCCTTCTCGGGTGTGAATATAGTCCAGTTAGACATTCACTGGAGGGCCCAGCTACCAGTAGAGCCACTAGACCCAACAAGCTTTGGAGAGCACTTCCATTGCCATCTCAGGCAGTGCCACAGGAGAGCTGTGCTGCATGGGAAAAACAAACCAGCAGAAAACCCCTTTTGTATCTTACCTTGACATGGGAAAAGCAGATGCCTTCAACCATATCTATATCCATACAGTCCATTGGGTCAGTTCTGCCTGGTAACAGCAGCTCTTCCAGCTTCTTGTTTCCTTATTCTCACTCTGCCAGCTGTTGCGACCTGTAAATTTACAGAAGTGAGCGTGTTATTCTAAGCTGTTTATTCATCTCATTCTACAAGGCATTCAGTTTAAATATCTATGGCTCTGTGCCATGTGGCTCCTATTGCTCTCCAGAGCTTTCAGTGTAATGGATCACAGACCACAATGTTTCTGTAGGTTATTGATTTGGGGGAACATAAGTAGAGGATGCTGTAGTATTTCTTTGCAGACTCTCCAGATCCCATTCCATGTGTGTATCACATATTTGAGAACATGCTCCCACCTTATGAAATTCAAACACTTCACAAAAAATGCCATAATTTACATCTCCAGACTGTCAATTTTTTTGCCAATTTATCTGTTAAAGGTCAATTCTTAGGAAAGGGCAAAGTTACATTTAAACACTAGTTCAAGAACAGCAATACTACAGATTTGAGAAAGTGGAAGCTGACAGTGGCCAAGATTTATGTTCAGCAATTAAGGTACCAAAAACAAAAAACTGCTTCCAAAAACATGACTTTGAATACTGTTCAAATTTTTTTCAGGAGCAGAGAAGATTAGTGGGACAGTAGGACAATTCAGTTTTGGGGTAGGGGGATAGGTAGAGCTATTTAGGGAGTCAGTGACATTCCTCAAACATATGTCTAGCTGCAGGCTAAAGAGGCACTTCAAACACACGACCTACATCACTTGACTTGGCAGGACAAGGCAGCAGGTTAGGAAAAGGGACATTTGGAACAGGCTTTGACATATGCCTGGATGCAAGTAAAGAGAACTCTGACACCACACCACTCCCACAACACTACTGAAGAACAGATTACAGCCCAGTGGAAGAATTGGTTGTCGTGTGTCAAATTCCTATAGAATAAGGACTCTGTGCATGCAATGATGTCAATTATGTGACTGCAGGGATAAATAGGAGGTGGCTTGCACTGAAGAACAAAGAGGAATGAGCCAACAGCAGCAAGATAGAGTGAAAAGACACCTAAACATTTTTCTCATGGTTGATCACTAAGATTAATTACCCTCTAGATGCACAGGCTCTGCTCAAACCCTGATAGAAACAGAAATTAATAGATCCCCTTGAGTCTTCCACTGTAAACAGTATGATACAATATTGTTTTGCAGTCAGAGGTTGGATGTTTACTATTTCTAGCCCTTTGTATACAATACTGTTACTATTTCAGTGTTGTGCTACATGATCACAAAAATTGCATGAACTACAGAAAGTGCAGGTTACCTAAAACTCCTGAAGTGCCTTCCAGTCTCTGGATACAGTATACATCTCTAACTATTTACTCAAACTACAGCAAAGGGAGTTGTTTGAGAAATAACATTTTGACTAGCTCCTGTCCTGATGTCAGCTGCACTGTTAATCTACATAGGTATAAATATGCTGAGCAAAGGAGCATTAGCAATACATAAAAGCAACTGCACTGCTTTCAGCTCTGCCTCTTCAAATCTTAACACATGAAAAACTGATCCTAGTTCTTCTGCATGTGCTGATGTACAGAGAGGTCTCTACCTGCACCTCTCTAAGCTGAAGAGCATGGTATAAGCCATGGCTTCAACAGCTCGGCACAGATCACACGGACCACACCTCTGATGTCTTTGACTAGCAACACCACTGACAAAGTCCCTCTATTTTGTGTCATGGGTGACTTCCAATCTTCTGGAAGAAAAAAAATAACAGGCAAGGTACCCAAAGGGCAGACAGGTACTACTCCATTGATTTTGACTGACCTGTCTACAGTGGATGTGGATCTGAACTAATGATAAGGACAAAGCCACAACTGTTTCATAAATTGAGAAAAACTCCTAATACCCCTGCATTATTTCCACACATGAAGGAGCTCTATGCTCAAACACAGACACTCAATGAATTTCTTTACTTGCAATCTGCTAGACTAGAGCAAGAGTCAGCTGGGTTTTGTTGCTAGCAACTGAGGTCCCTTGCATGCCCACCAAGGGAGCTGGCTGAGTTAAACACTTGCTATGGGCAGCTGCCAGCTGTGAAGAAACACGATCTGTGCTGATTCAGCTCATCTGTTAAGGCAAAGCTCAGCCCTGGCAAGACCTCCAAGACAAGGCAGCACCACAGCAGATGCTCCAGCAGAAGCATTTAAGAATATTGCCTCCTGTTGCCAGGAGGGGAAAGATTGCCCAGTGTTTTCAAACTGTAAGGTACTCAGTGTCAATACATAAGATGTCTTTAATGTATTCACATTACTGCAGATATTTTAGCATTATATCATCATATCAGTTTTATTAGTAGAAATAAAAGGCTGTGGCAATAATAAGCTTGACTCATGTTATTCTGCATTAAGCTACAGTAACAATCACAGAATTGCACCTCTACAATTGTCATGCTTGCAATTGCCTTCCCTCTTTAATCTCTCCAGTGGAAAGACTACAGTTCAATTTATTCCATATCTGGCATTAATCTAGAGAACATAAGTTTACAAGGGTAAATTCCATCAGCCCTAACAGGATTAAAGGTATTTCTGCAGTTTAAATCCTCACAAGTAGCAACTACTTTTCTAAAGGCACAGATGGTGGTCACACAGCTGGTTAGTATGGCCCACCACAGTCACAGCAGCTGTTGAGACCTTTCCCATCATAACTCCAGTGCATTTGTATCAAAGATTACTTTAAGACTAGGATTTGAAATAAGCCTGCTACATAGACCAGAGGAGAAGAGGTCACTATGGACCAGCAGCATAGCAGGTGATAGCCAATTACTTGAAAGTCTAGGTGTAATTAACACAGTTTAAGTAAAGTCACTAGAATATTTTAGGGTCACTTACCTATTCCTACAACTTAGCAGGTAAAAAAAAAAAAATCACTTTGCAAGTGTAAGAGTCAGAACCTGACAGACTTGAACAATAACATCTGCTTTCAGAGGTACCGCTATAAAGCATCAGGAGAAAACTTTTTTCAAATTACCTTTTCAATTACACTCCTTAATCTGTTATTTTGTTTTCATCTCCAAAAAAAAAAAGCCAGCCATAAAACGACAGTCTCATTCAGCAGCAGCACATTCCCATCACCAGAATTCACCTCCTGAGGCAGTCAAAGGGTCATTTTTAAACATTAAATTGTCAATAGGATAAACAGGGACTAATCCTACTTGCTTTCATTAGCAGCTTTTCCCCAGCAGCCTCTCCACAGAAAGGACTTCCTCCACAGACCTTGAATGCCTGACTGCTTTCTGCAGTTGAGAGGTGGATTTTCTGTTAAATGATGTATTTTGTAGTTCTGCTGCACAAACACAGCCATTTGTTCATAGCATAGCTCCGTTTCCTTTCCAATTTTTCCTGTACATATCAGTTCAATCCTTAATTATCCACCCATTGCTGTTTCACCTTCTGTTATAACCCCTCTAGTCAATCTACACTTTAAGATATTTCCCTTACAGTCATCTGCCCCCTAATAATTAAGAGAAATATATGAATGTATCTCTCAGACTGCCTCAATAAAAGGTACCGCCTGGCACAGCTCTACCAACAACAGGCTTTTTCACCTGGCTCTGCCTGGAAGACCTGTTTCAAGAAGGATGCTGGTTTTCCTGCAGTGCTCTACAACAGGCAACCCCCAGGCCCCCAGCTCATGGAGCAGACTCGTGCCTTCGGCTGCGTATGATCAACACGCATCTTGCCCACATGATTCCCATGGTCTGCAATGATAAGAGGAATCACCAGCAGCACTTGCATCAATTCTAGGCAGCGAATTCT
>WUAM01000107.1:25991897-26004377 GCA_024336885.1 Actenoides hombroni | reverse complement strand
GTAGCGCCGAGGCCCGCGTTAAATAGCGGTAATTGGGCCGAATGGGGAGGTCCGGCGCCGAAGGGGCCGGGCTGGGGCGGTGGAATGCACAGCTGAAGCCGGTGATGGGAAGGTGGCGGTCCAGCTAGGTTACAGGTGGCCGGTGCAGCCGGCTGCTCCAGGCAGGGGGGTGGCGAAGGTTCTGGGGGTGCTTCACCGCTCTCATTTACCCCGGGGTAACTCTTGATAGCTGTGAATCCGGCTGGGCGAGACCGCAGAGGGAACCGGCTACCACGAGACACGAGGTACCCTGGGAGGCAAGGGAACGTTCCTGGGGACGTTGGTGTGGCTGCCCCAGGGGAAACAGACTCACAGAATCAAAGAATGGTTTTGGCTGGAAAATACCTTCAAGCTCACAGAGTCCAACCTTTTCCCCAGCACTGCCAGGGCACCACTAAACCATGTCTCTCAGCACCACATCTCCATGGCTTTGAAACCCCTCTCCACCTGTGGCTTCCACCACTGCCCTGTGCAACCTGGGCCAGGCCTTGAGAACCCTTGCGGGGAAGAAATTTTTCCTCATTTCCAGCCTAGACCTCTGCTGGCACAAGCCGAAGCTATAAGGTTTTCCCAGCTGCCTGGTCACTCAGCTTTTCATTCTAGAGGCTTTGCAATTATTGCAGTCTTCCTTCCAATTCAAGAGCTGCTGCTGGTATGGTATTACCAACGTTGAAATTGCAGATTATTTGATGAGACTTTCCTTTGTCAGTGCAAGAGCATCAACCACTGCTTGCTTTTTACGGCCTTCTCTTTTCTTCTTTTGCTCAATAATTCCTTTGAGTTGCTGCATGCCAATAACAAAACGAGTGGTAGAGTCCATGTCAAACACCAACAACGAACAACACCTGTAGTCAGGTTTTCAAATCATAGTACAAATATGAAATAATTAGGCTAAATGTGCTCATTGAGCTGTACAACTGGAGTAACCCACTACTGACTGGGAAGTGTAATATTCCCAGCCTCCTAAATGACAATTTCTCAGATCAGCGTCCTCAGTTGTGTCTGCCTGTTTGTGGATAGTCCAGTTTATAACGCCCAAACTAAGTACACTGATCGGAGCTTATAGGCTCTGTCACATAGTCACTGGCCTTTAAGAGCTACAGAGGGAATTAGTGCTCTGATGTTTGGCACCAAGGGGTCTGTATATATAAAACAAATCGCTGCATCTTCATTAGGACAAGAGGAAATGGCATCAAGTTGTGTCAGGGGAGGTTTAGGCTGAACATCAGGAAAAGCTTCTATACCAAATGGGTTATCAACAACTGGAACAGGCTGCCTGGGGAAGTGGTTGAATCACCATCCCTGGATGCATCTGAAAGCCATCTAGATATGGTGCTTAAGGTTATGGTGTAGTAGTGGCCCTGGCAGAGTTAGATAATGGCTGGACTTGATGGTCTTTTCCAACCATAGCAATTCTGTGATCCTGTGTGATCAAGTGCACACTGAAGGACTGTGAAAATCCTGGCTGTAAATGCCCAGTTCAGCTTTGCAATACACAATGCTTTCCAGCAGGCAGCGGGATCAAGCGTGTCCTCCCCAAGGAAGCTTTGCTTGCCACAAAGCCTTTAAAAGTTCCTCTTTTCCAGGTTTTATGTACTTACTGGACCTTTGATAGCAGTGAAGGTGGTAGTAGCAGGATTATTACTGGAGGTGGATAACAGAGAGCTCCACGTCCTTGTTTGCCAGAGTAGAGCTGATGCAGAGGTGGTGTGGGAAATGGAGCTCAAGAAGAACGGGTTTCTCTTTGCTAGAAATTAAACTTCAGTCCAGATTCAAAGAGAAAAGGAGCATCAGTTTGCCTGATTTTCCCGCTTCCCCACACGGAATAAGGTAACAGTCCAAAGTTAAAAACCACCCCTGTTCTCCACAGTGAGTGGATTTGTTCAGCAGAATGTCCATCAGCTCTGATCTGATAATCTTTTAAAATAATTTCATTCTGTAAAAGCTTTTTCTTCTATAGTTGCTTAGTGCAATTCAGGAGGAGATCTCAGTTGCTGAGAAAACATCAGCATAGGGTACACACAGACCACCCGTGAAACCCATGTGTCAGAGAAGTCACTTGTCTACCTGAGGTTAACCACTTTAAGGCAGCTCAGGAGTTTGTTTTTAACTAGCCAGAAATAGTTACTCACAGGATAAAAGATGTTTTCTGGAGAAGATTAAGGGTCAGCTTCTTCAGAGATCAGTTTAAAGAGAGGTGATGGCTTGTCTCTGGTCAAAAGCCAGCAAGCTTGGCTCCTTCAAGGCACTGTCATTCATAAGTAATCATCAAGAACAAATAAGAATAACAAAATTCATTTTGATATTATGACTATAGTTACAAAAATTTTTCAAAATTCCCATGGACTTTGTAAAATCACAAGACATTATTTGTCCTTGCACCTGATGAAAAATAAAAAAGAGAGTTCCAAACCAAAATGAAGGGCAATTTTGAGGGCATAGAGAACCCAAATGGAACTGGTTTTGATACAAAGTATGATTTGTCTTTGTAAAACGAATGGAAGTTGTGAAGTGAGATGGAAAAGGGTATATCCATAATGTTCCCCAGTGAGGCTGCTCACCTGCACAGTGCAGGAGTGATTCTATTGCCAGCTCTCAGAGCTACAGCCACAAGGAACCACAGATGACTGCTCTACTGCAATCATTCCTTTTCTCTCTAAGCCAGTCGTGTGGTGGGTAACAAATATCCAACAGGAGCTTATAAACATGCAATTTTTAAGAATGAATCAGCCTGTCACTGGAAGGAAGAAGTATACACAACTTACTACACAGGATTTTTCCACCGCCTTCTTACTCTAGAAGGTCTATAATTATTCCCCGTCGCAGGAGCTGTGCAGTAGTAATCCCTCTCCTCCTACATGCTCCATTTACAACTTGAGAGCTAACAGCCTATTAAGTTTTTAATAAATTATACTAAAATATTGTGGCACTGTTCTAAAATTAAACCTGGAGATGGATTGTTAAGGATATGTTCCTTACGTGCATAAAACTATTCTTTAAACACATAGGGGTTTTTACCAAAATGTCTTGGCTTATAAACATCTCTGATCATAAATAGTTCTCGGAAAAGGACTGGCAGTGAATTAGTAGTATTGGAGTCACTTTTTTTAATGGAGAAAGCTTTTTTTCTTTTCACTATTAATCTGTCTTCTGTTCATCTCAAATTTAATTCATCTCTAGGTCTTCACAAAGTCACGAAATTATTCATGCGCTAAGAAGGAAAAGGTGATCTGAAAGAAGGGAGGATCTCACAAAGATCCAATAAAAGAAACAGTAAAAACCCTGTGAAGAACACGAGTGCTTTCATCAAAGAGATTGTCATAGCTGAAAACAAGGGGCTTTTTAAACAAGAACAAGATTTGCTCATTGCAGGAATTTACCAAAATATTATGTGGCTGAAATAGATGGACTCTAGTTTTGAGCCACTGTCTGGGAGACAGAGGTACACCTCGTGGAAACTTGGCATTGTCAATTAAATTGTTCTCAGAAGCACCTTATGCACAGCTCTTGGAAACAGGAAAAAGTTGTGATTGTAATGGCACAAATAAATTACTAAATAAAACTAAAATCACCTGCAGAAACAGCTTTGATTAACTATGAAAGAGTATGAGATACAACAGTAATAAGATCTTAAATTCTTTTCCCATCTCTTGCTAAATGTTCTTAACTAAGTACTTAATCCTGCAGTTGGGTTTTAATAAACCAGTATTAGGGCTGTTGTTATTGTGTCAGCATCATGATAAAAATCCAGGAGGAGGCCCTTCCAGAGATAATCAACGTAACAGAAAAACCAGATAGGGCTTGCTATTTTCCTGATAAACAACAGAGAAGATAGAAACTTCCCTTGTATTTAGAACCTCCCTCCTGTCCAGAAACTAAGCTCATTGCTGTATTATAATTAGGACCCTTGCAGATTTCTTTATAATTGCTAATTACTTTTTAATCTCCCTGCCAATAAATAGCTTTTCTAAACTTAATTGATTTCACGCACAAGGACTAACAGATTACCCAGGATTCTGCTCACCATCTGTCATGTAAACACAGGTAAAGCAAAATTTTCCTTGCTTTTTCCTTCCGAATTACCTCTTTTCCTTTGGAATTGTTCTGTCCAGATTTAGAGTAGAACACCACAGGTTTTGATGGGATGCATTTATTTGTAAAGGAACTTTCCAGAAGCAGAAATGCAATATAGAGTGAGCATCAAAGACATTGAGTAAGTTGCAAAGGATTAGATCAAGCTAAAAGTTCCCCTAAAAATATAGTGCAATTCTTATTCCTAAATGTAAAAATCCCTAAAAGTACAATCAGGTTGCAAACTAGCAAGGACTCAGATTAATTAGTTATTCTATTTCTCTGAATTAAGGTGACTAAAATAAGATATGTTATTTGTCTTCTTCAGAGCTGTGCATTTCAGGGAGAGAAGGAAAAGAAATGTGTTTCCAACGGCAAATGTTGGGACTACTTTGTAATGACAATTAATTGTCAGGTATCTTACAGGTCTAGATGTGAGACTTTAAAAGAAGCTGTCTGATAAAAATTGTTTGTGCCGTCCCTGATCCAATCAGAAAATTATCTCCCTGCCATCACGACACTGTATTTCTGTTTGCATGAAAATGTAACCAGTTAAGAGTCTACTGTATTTCTTCTTTGTATCTGTGTGGAAGTATTTGAGTAACTGCATTAAAAACCCAATATGGTATGTCTTTTTCAAGGCCTTTTAATTCAGGCATGTAAAAGCACTTTGTAGAGACTTTTAAATGCATTTGGTCACCAAACATACTGCAGGATTCTGATTGCCTAGTGTGCTACTTGTCTGCTGTGTGGTTCCAGTCCAAGCAGCTTTCAGAAGGGTTCCACAACAGTCACCATGTCCTGACAACAGCCTTTTTTCCTCACACTGTCAAGGGAAAGAAAAAGAAGGCCTTTTTTCTAAATATGTTTTGCAATGGAAATGTGGAACTGTTTCAGCCAAATATAAGATATGGTCAAGGTATCTGCCTTTTATTTGTTATTAAAAATAGACATGGAGTCTTGACAAAACAAACAGAACATGGCTGTTTTCTTTGAAAAGAAAAGTAAAAATATGTATTGCACTGAAACACCTGAAACCTGGCATGTGAATTCTGTTAAAGCCCATTGATTGCTTTTGGTTGGTTTTGTCCACACAGTGTTAGGTTTTTGTTTACTAGGTAGATAGGGGAAAAAAGATCATTTTCAGAGAGCGCTTTTCCTTTCTTTTGGTATCTTCCGAGTGGGGAGAAACACCTTTTTGTTTTCCTTGCCACCTCCTTTTGCCTACCACTCACTGCTTTCATCCCTGCTTCCAAAAGGTCCTCAGCCATTTTTTGCAAGGCTAGCCTCCTAAACAACCTCTGCTCATGCATTTCCTGTGGGTTCACGTGTTTGACTTTCTCCGTTGCCTCTTCCAAACTTCTGGAAAGACCAGCCCTTAGCTCTGCAAAACAAGTCTCCACCAAATCCTAGATTTGCCTCACTGGTTCTGAAACACCGTAATCCAATTTGGAGGCGATCCAGACAGCGCTATGTTTTGTGCAAGAGGCTTCTGATCAGGCAATGCCAGATTTTATTCATCTATTTCTATTACACGTCAATAAAACAAACAATCCAAACCCTCTTAAGTATCATGAAAATTACTCTGTCTGAGGTTGTTAATATTACAGAAGGCAGGAGCTGTTAATGGTCGGGCATGTGGGCATGGGGAGAGAGCATTTGCCAAGGCGATGATGGACTGAGAGGCGAGGAGTAATGAAGCCTCAGTTTACATTTTATATATCACCCCAGATCAGTAACAATGGTATGACATCGGCAGCTGATCTTTGTTAGGTAACGTTAATAAATGAAGATGGTGAAAACAGCTGCATTTCTAGTGGATATTTATCTATCTCCTAACGTGTATGAATTAGCTATATTAATTAACTTTGACATTAATTGCCAGAGCCAGCATTGTAATCAGAGAAATGAGTCTCAAAGGGCGCCATTCATTCCCTGGTTCCACGCTGGGGAGAGCGCTGGGCTCAGGTGATGATCTGATGTCAGGCCGCTGCTCGGGGACCTATCAGAACCCTCCCACTGCCACCAGTGGCAGGCACAGGGTGACAGATTGCAAAGGCCAGGTAGGCATGTCCTCAACTATGGGCAAACTCCAGCTGCTCTGGAGATACAACACCGAAAGTGAGAACACCATCCACTGTGTCTCCATTTTAAAGCAGTTACAAGTTGCTCAATGCATCTGATACGTTTGCTGATATTTGCAAGAACCGTATCAGGATTTTTCTGGAAAGGAGAGATCAGCAAATATTTTGGCTTCTTATTCATGTCCAGTAAAAAGAGGGGTCCTAAACATGGGTGATTTTGTAATGTCTCACTTCAAGGTGTTGGGCTGAACATTGGTCACACTCTGGAATGAACGGAATCCAACATGTTGGGATGGCAACAGGCCATCCTTGGAAAGATAATGGATGTACTAAGGCTGTGAAATGTGGGAAAAGATTCACCTGTCTCTGTGGCAGCAGTGTAAGGAGCCAGGCTGGGAGATGCTGAACCTGGACTGACAGGAGCAGGGCTCAAAATGACCCACCCAAGTGAGAGCTGGGAATCCTCCCTAGGGGCCGTGCCCTGAATTCACAGGACGGGCAGCAAACCGTGTCAGTGTGTGGATGTGCACACTTGCAGTAAAGGAATGGGATTTACAGCTCGATTCCAATGCAGCCACTGTGTCTTCTTTGATCAGTGTGCCAGAGTCAACTATTTTTTGTCATCAGCAGCAAGCTTCTCAGCTCAAAATTGAGGGGGTTTTCTCAGACCACTTAAGAGTTTACAGTGCTCTCATCTGTCCTGTACCTTCCTTGCTGCACACGGAAGATGGAGATTTCCAATCTGTTTTTCTGGTTCTATTTCAAATGCTAAATTCCACCCTGTTATTAACCACCTTCTAGCAATTCACAGTCCTACAACACATCAACCAAGATGATCCTAATGGTTTTACAGGCCTGTGGCCATATTCTGAGACTTTGAAGTTAATCATTTTACTTGAATAAGGGCTTCGGAAATGTTAAAGCATTTGGTTAAGAACTGCAGATGCAGAAACAAAAAATACAGTGTCCCTACATTCCCCTTGTTCTCTTGAAGACAAAGTGGAAATGCTTGCCTCATTCTTTTCTCTTCCTATGCAAATGTCTGTGGTTTCATGAGGTTTACATTATTAAAAATTATCCTCCAAGGCAAAAGTTGTAGAGCCAACTGAATGTGGCTCATTTTCAAGTCAATGAGTTTCTATTTGAACAGTCAAATCATACAAGTAAAGATAGTGGAATGAGAAAGCAATAATCTAGTAATAACAAAATGAGAAGAGGTATGAGTACTTATTAAGCTTCACTCCCTCAGGACTTTGTCCGAGTTCTTAAATATGCTGAGCTTCAACTTAAGTCACGTGCAGGTAATGGAGCAGGCACAGTTTTAACAGACTCACACCATTAAAGGTTTACTGAATTTTGCACTTCTAGTAGTACCTCAGTATATACTTTAGTTTTCCTAAGCTGTCATTCAAAATAAAATTAATTAAGGAAAAAGTAAATGCAATGCTGTATTCAGTCAAAAAGAATGTGTATGCAGTAGTGTTATTCTTTTTTCAATTTGCTCTCTCTTCAAGGAGTACCATGAGTAGTTTTTCCCACTTCAGTTAGTGCTGGAAGGATTGGAGGAAAGAATGAAGAAATGAACAGAAAACAAAGGGCATTTGTAAAAGACCAACTAATATAATGTGTCTGTGGAACTTTAGCACTCATGCAACACATGTTTGTATTCAAACATTTCAATTTCCCCTTCTCTTTCTGAATGTATTTTAGGAGACACTGGTCATGTTTCAGCATTGGTGGAACTCTTTTCAGCCTAGCCAACTGCCACCGTTCCTGATGTAGTGTTTAACGATGAGCTGTGTGGCAAAGAGCTGAATCTTTGGAGTTCAGCCCCCGTTACTTCTTCAGTAAGAAATCTCTAAACCCCTTCTTCCTTCACCCTTCCAGCTTCCAGTGGGTCTCCTCAGCCTCATCACAGACTCAAGTCAAACTTTGGCCAACCCATCATCAACTTCTTCCATCCAGTGATTTCCTTTATTCTGTGCCTTTTGATTTATAATGCCATTCAGCGTGGCGACTGCCTCCTCTCAGCCCTATTTAGCCATTGCTAGGCCCTGGCTGATTCATCTCCTCTGGGAAACGCTGTCCCTAATGGAGAGCTGCAATTCTCCATTTCATACAGCATGGAGTGAAGGGACCTGTTTGTCAGCTACATGCATGTACATATATGCACATACATACATTTTCATTACTCACGGCAGGTTTTTCCAATCACAAAAGCTTCTCTGTCTGGCTGTCAGGAAAAATCTGTGTTCTCACACTGCCTATATTAAAGTGAGCTCTGTCTCCACCACTATTAACACAGACTAGAACAGATTCTCCTGTTTCCTCCAGATTTTTATTTCCTGTCTTTCAAAAAGGGTGTTTAGCCTAAAGAGAAAAGCTTGGGTGAATATCTTTCTGAACACCACCAGAAATTATAAAAACCACAGAAATTAAAAATTAAAGACACAGGCATGCTTTACATAATGCTGATCTACCAGGATTTTTCTACTTCTGTTGTTGCTACGGGCCCTCTCATCCCTTTGCACTCTTTATACATGTGCTAGATGTTCATGTGGAACATATCATGTGGAAGTGTATTTTTGTAGCCCCTGAAAAGCATTTTGGCCTGTTGCCCAAGGTAAATTCCAGAACAAACTCCTCTGGATCTGCCAGTAACCTTTGTGCTGAAGTTCAGACATGAGCTTCAGATCACTATAAAAAAGGCTTGGAGCAAAATTCGATGAACTCTGCAGCTGGGAAGTTGAGCTCAAATCAGATTTGATTTTGAGGCTTGATTTAATTTTGGTTAAAAAACCGAAAATCTTTCCTTCTTCTGCATAGACTCATTGCTGAAGAAGGAGAATATCCCAGGGAGACAGAAAGCTTCTAAACAATCTACTTTTTTCTGTTAGCTTCAAAAGTGGTTGTACCTTCTCTTCACCTGTTGCTTTCTTCCTATCTGAGTCAATAGAATGACTAAAAATAACTGCCTGGTTATAAATAACTCATGCCCCTGAATATAAGGGGAAATGAAAATGGAGAGATCTTTTGCATTACATCAAAACCCGTTAGGGACACTTTCCTTTATAATCGTAATTGGCCAACTTTTTGCCTTAAGGGCAAGAAGACTTAAGAAATAAAAGGAATATAAATCAGGGAGGGAAACAGTCCACTTCAAAGTTCACATCCCATTTGGAAGTTACATTTGTTTCCATGCCACAAGCAGCTTTGCTATAGCAGGCATACAAATAGTCAGTTTTATTGTCCATAATGTGAAAAAAGAAATAAATTAGAGAGCTGAGCAATGAAGGTCTAAGGAAATACTAAAAATAGCATGGAGCTGCACCAGTCAGTCATGGGACCAATGTGCTGAGTGTTGTACAGAAAGAATAAGAAATAATTATTTTAGAAGATGCAAGATCCCCAGAGTTTTGTAAGGTATCAGACTTTTTTTGTCTGGCAGGACACCACCACTCTTTGGCAATTGGGGTGACTTAAGAGTATGACCTGGGAGGCATTTCCTGCCCAACAAGAAGCTGTTTGCCAGAAGAAGAATTCTGTTTCTCCCTACTTACAAAACTGCCCAAGTTCACTAAGATATAAATGAGAACACTTGCATTTTCCTGCAAGCCCTACAAGTCATTTTTGAATGAGTAATGTGAGGGAAGACATAGTTGAAAAGCAGGCCTGGGTTTGTTCAAAACCTGGGGAGATTTAAAAATGTAGATATGAATAAGGATTTATTTTAAAGGTTGTAGTACATCAAGAGGACTCAGGAGAGTCAGTGTTTCAGTGTGAGCTTCTTCCTAATCCACTGCACAGTATCTGCCCCTGGAAACAACAGCAACAGGCTGCTAAAGTGGGGCAGTCTTTATGCATTTCTTCAACAGAAGAATACAGGTGAGTTGCCATTTGCTTTCCCAGCCAGACGCAGTTCCATGCCATCTTATTTTAACTTTGTCAGCCTCTGGTTGTTAAAACACAGTTCTCCCCTTCCAGTCTGCCTTCTTTACATTGCTTTAAAAACTGTTCCTCAGAAATCATCTGCCAGGATTTAAATGTTTCTATTACTTGCATGCTTCTGAGAACACTGCCTGTTTGTCTTATCTTTGAAAGACCTGAGGCAAAATATTAGTGACACTAAAGAGAAAAGGGAATGAGTTATCTCACAAGAAGAATGGATTTTTTGGAAGGAAAAATAATTTTGAGGAATTTTGCATTCAAAAGGAAGTTAGTTATGTCAGTCACTGCTTAATTTTGAATTCTTTAGTGCACACACAGTGCTATTATAAATTCTCTCTCTACCAGCATGAAAGCAGTAGTGGTGGATTTTAACACAGTGAATGACATAATCCTACTTTGAATTTACATATATCATTATAAAATCAGAGAGGAACTACAATGACCTCTAACTGCACTGAACATTGGTCATGCTCAGCATAAGTCTGTGTATTTTTTCCCCATCAGGCACAAAAAGAAGTATCATTTCAGTTCATGTTCTCCATCCCTCTTTGGGCAACTCACTTGTTAATCTGATACAGGCAGCAAGCAATTCCCAGCATTTTGTCTTCTGGTCTTATTCCTGTCAGTCCTAATAACAGAGGGCTGTGGTTTGTTGTTTCTTGGGATCATTATTGAAATACATTTATTCATGGCTGTCTCAGGGTTGATGAACAGGCGTATTTTTAAATCTTCGTTTATTTTTCAGTGAGTCATTTGGATGTTTCTGAGTTCAGTCTCACATCCACTCCTTCATGTCATTCAAACTTCCCCTGTGCTGACAGGATGGCAGTGCCAGATTAATTACTGCATATGAGTTTGCTTTGCTAGCAAGTCATGGCTGAGGAAACTATGATGCATGAAAAAAGTATTGTTACATTTCTGATGAAGCAAAGTCTGTAGGACAGGCACATCCTTTTATTAGATCAAATGACAGACTTAGGAAAAATGGACAAGTTCCAGACACGAACATGTGAAGCCTAATTGTTTGTCCCAACTGTATTATCTGGTTTAATACCATTCTCTCTCAAACACACAGAGTACTTTGTGCCTTGCACATTTCATTTAAATGAGGATTTATTGGCAAAGCGTTTCTTGTTCTTATCTAGGAAGTGTAGGTGGAGGTGGGGGACATGCACAACTAGGTAAGAAAAAATGATTAAGAGGTAATACTGTATTTCCCTGAAAGTGAACTATCAATTTAGTTCCTTACAAAGATTGTTACAGAGTAGGTATTGGTACACACAGCTGGCTGCAAATGTCTTTGTGAGATGACTGTGATCGAGGTCCAAATTCACAGACCTCTGGGCTTCATAAATTGGGATCATGACAGACTTTGAGCTGCTCTTTGCTGATTTACGTTCTCTCAGGTTATTGTACTGTTGAGATGTTTACTGCATGAACCTATTGGTATGGTGTGACAGATAGGGAGAAATAAATGTGAAGCACTGGAAATATTAAGAAAATAGTCTGAGAAAAGAAAAACCCTGTGGGGAGAGGACAAAATCCAACATTCTTTCTGAAGAAAAGTGATAGATTGGAGAAACCAAACCAAGCAACAAGCAGCTGCTAAAGAATTAGAGATAACTAGGGAGGCAGGAGATGGACATCTCATTCAGAAAGACGTTCATGGCTTATTTCACAACCTCTTGGTCTAAAAGTGCTGTACTCACAGCTAGAAGAAGACAGTAGGAAGACTGGTCAGAAGACTGTCTGCTATTGTACTCAGAATGGTTTTCACAGTTTTAAGAAAAGATCCAGGGAAGATCTGAACTTTGTTCTGCAGACAATGACAAGGCCAACCTTTGAATAAGGGATAATGGAAAAAAAAACCAGAGAGGCATATAACTCTACAAAGGTGAGGTTAATTGCAGCTTACCTCATCTGAATGAAATCACACAAGTAGAGTATTTGGGAACACATCATAAAAATAAGTGCTGCAGATGTCCTCTGCAGACATTTCCCCACATTCTGTGCCCCTGTCATTCTTACTGTTTCTTTATTACATGTTCACCCTAATCAACTGTTTCACAACCCTTCTGGCCTGAAGGAACCTCTAGATGATATATTGCATCATCAAGGGGTAAGATAATTTAAAATGTTTTTTTACAACTCTGAAATAAAAATACAACCTGTTTCTGAGTTTGACTATATCAGATTCAAGAAATTTGGCTGATCCATCCTTACCCTCCCAGTCATCAGAGAATTTGTTACCACTGAATCACAGAATTACTGAGGCTGGAAAAGACCTCTGAGATGATCAAGTCCAGCCTATGACCTAACACCACCACATCAGCCAGAC
>WUAM01000107.1:25966795-25991566 GCA_024336885.1 Actenoides hombroni | reverse complement strand
CCAGCCTCGCTGTCTCCTCTGGACCCGCTCCAGCACCTCAATGTCCTTCTGGAAGTGAGGGGCCCAGAACTGTGCACAGTACTCAAAGGCCCACTGCTTTTCATAATGGTTTGGGGTTTTTTTTTGTGAAAGCAAGAAATTCTTGTGCGGGTAAGTGAGAAGCCAGTGAAGATTTTTTGTATTTGTCAGAGACAGAGTGTGTCCTACCTCAATCTTAGGTTTACCATGCAGATTACAGCAGAAATGCTGAGTTCTGTGTTGCTTAAGAAACTCGTGAATCCCCTTCCTAGTGCCAGAATGGGTAATTATATTCTAGAGACTTAAATGACCAGGAAATTTAAAGTGGTTGTTTGTTGGGGATTCTTTCTACCTTGTCCTCTAAGCCTCCATCTCCTTGCTACTTCCTGTTAAATAAAGGGCCTCATATTTACGTAAGACAGCAACTCACAGGTGTTATACACACAACATGCTACTATGTGTGTATGCCTTTTTGATGTGCTTTGAGGTGAAAGGCAGTGTATTAATGTGAGATTAGTATCTTTTTTTCAGTAAGAAATCAGAGGGAAAAAAAAAGATCAAAAGGTAGTGATTTCACAGAAAAACACAATGAGAGGTCTCTGTCTTCACGTTTTGTCTACCAAGTTATTTATAACCCATAATTATTACTGAGCTTTCTGTGGTATACTGAGGTTGCACACTGTACATTGTAAGAGTGATTATTCACTATTGGTTAAATCTTAAGATCCTAATTAATTCTTAGTACAAGTGAAATGATTAAAGTCAGTCACAGCTTTATCTGCAAATAGAGTAAAAGCAGACTGTTTTCTCAGCACCTGGCCTAGTGCTTTATTTCACAGTTCTATTGTCATCTTTCTCTTCACTGCTTTATCCAACATCCAGCATTTCAATGGGCGTTGCATGAGAAGGAGACTAACAGAGACAGGTCACCCCTTGGAGTAGCCTGGCCAGGACCAGTTAAGAGAGAACACAAATCCACATTGCCTTTGGGTACCATGCACTGCTCCTTTTCCCAGCACACCTAATTATGGGGTATTGTTTAAATTCCTGCTTGTTTACATCACATTCATCTCCAGAGGAGGTTGCCTAAGTAAGGGTGAAAAATGAGAAGTGACTTCAGGTTCTGCTCCAGCTTTCAGCAACCCCCAATATTTAAGGCATAAACTGAGAGATGCCATCAATGGCAAAAGGCACTGAAGTGAGACTACACAATTTCCCATGCTTTACATTCAGTATCTCTCTAGCAGTGAACAGGTTTATCCCTACATTAAATATCAAGTGTCAGTTTGCATTGGAGATTTATTGAAAATGGTGCTGGGAAGCAAGGCATAAAGAGTGGAAAGCAGCTAGCAGGAGTGGCCGTGGGTCTGGGGATCTAACAGCAGGGTACCCGGTGCCTGTGCCACTGAACTGAAAGTTGAAAGGGGGTTTGATCTCAACCAAAATACTAGATCCAAACTCTGGAATTAAATTGGCTATTTTCCCTCCATATACACACGTGCCTTTTATTTACAGAGTGTGCTGTTCCAGAATTCATGATTCCAGTGTCATCACATTTCTTTGACTCATAAGAAGAGTTGGATGTGAAACCAGATTCAGATTTTTCAATTTGGCCCAAATCGCAGTGGTATCAAATTTCATTTAATTTACCTCTCTATGTTAAATACATAGACTAAGTCCCACATGCATTATAAGTAAAATAAGAAAGATAAAAAAGTAAATAAAATATCAGAATTTTATGATGCAGAAATACTTTGAAAAGTAAATTTTTCATCTGCAGTCTAGCAGAGAAAAAAAGAGGAATTGATTTCTACTTCTTTTTTGGTAGATTCCAAGTGTTTTTTGTACTGCCTACAAGGTGCCAGCTTTCCCTTAGTCTACATACGAAGTGAAATCTGATCACTTTAAAGCTCAGAAATACACCAGGATAGAAATAATAGCTGTAAACCAGGACAGACATCCTTCTGATGAAGTGATGCCAAATTACACTTCTCTCATCTCATTGTCATGCAGACACTAACAAAATCTGTGATGACCTCCACTACTGCACCCAGTACAAATTCCAAGATCTGAACAGTAAGCAATTAATTCTGAGCATTGCCAAGTGCTGTTTTTAGAAGATTGTGTATCATTCATTTTTCATCCCTGGTTCTGTCATTGTGCAGACATCACCAGCATTTTACTGAAGCTGCAAGTTTATTCTGGATCTCCCCTAAGGATCAGTTTAAGTTACGGAGGAAGGAGCAGAATCTGTGCTGAACAATTATTACTATTACTACAATGGATTGAAAATGTGACTCTAACCATATTGGCTTTGTATTTTGATTAAAGGAACAATCAACCCCCCCCAAATAAAAACTTGTTGACTAGCTTCAGTGATGTACATGCTATAGGGAGGATTTAGCCTGGTAAGGTTGACAGAGATATACTTTTTAGACAGCTGTGACATTTTTAAGAAGAGGAAAATCATGACTTGTCATTTTGGAATCCTGTTTACCTTCAGCTTTACCCAAATGTGCCTTTTCCCTAGCAGGAAGAACGGGTAGTTTAAAAATTGAAGACATACCTGTGCCATAATGATCCTTTCCTTACCAAGCACTTTGAAACAGCAGCACAAATATGGAGGAGAGGCATTAGGAGGAATAGCAGGTTTGGCACCCTAATGTCATCAGAAAACTTATTTCTTGCCTAGTGCTAAAATTTACTGTGCAGATTGGACAGGTTAACCCTTGGAAACTTCCCGAAGTACTGGGGTACCATTAGCAAACTGCACCTTCACATTGAGAGACTGCTGACATATGTCTAATATGTACCAGAGGGTTCTTATTTGTCAGAACATTCTAAAATCTAAAATCCATTCTAAAACACGAATGACAGTGCAGGAGCAGTTAGAAATGGAGGAGATCTGTGAGCTTCTGCAAGACATTCTCCTTCTGAGGATTCACTTCTTTATTCCAATTTATCTGCAATGTTCATGTGTGTTCTAATTTTAGCATTTTGAGAAACAACTTTTTAAGGCTATTTGCAGAAATTGCCTTGCTTTTACAACAGTGAGCTATACAGGAAGTGCTTTTCCTTAGAGAAAAGGAGTCTGAAACCTCACCAATCTGTTCCCCTGTTTGGAAACCATTTGCCTATGCCCGGGAACATTACAAAGAGACGTATGATAGTGTCATTGTCTGCCACCCAGCACTTGGTGGAGGGTGTCTACATGAGAGGAAAGTTTAGCCTCGTTAGCCTAAAGAACTACTAGAAAGAGAAACATAGTTTTTTCAAAGTGGAAATAATATTTTCACTTAATAATCTTAAATCATTTTTAAAATATTGAAGGAATAATTAGAGACCAGGAGGGATCAAGATTGCCACACTACTAGTTTTAGAGCTGGAATTAAAAAAGAAACAAAAGAGAAGGACAATTTAACACAATAAATAATTCAGCAGTGGAACTCATGGCCACTGGAGAACACATTTATGAAGATACTCAAAAGATTGCTAGCTAAATTCAGGTAAGAAAAATCCTTAAATGGCTAGCAAAACTTATTACAGATGCAAGCTCAAACCCAAGAGCTTCCCTAATGTGTTACACAGATCAAAACTGGGAGGATGTACTGATAGAAGTGTCACCATATGCTTGTCGTTTTTAAATACTCTCTGTAAAGTATCCATTATTAGACAAAGATACTGCAGAGGGTCACCTTCTTGTCTGACCTGCTGTACCTGTTCTATGTAAGGATTGTTATTTACAAAACCACCAGTCATCATGTAAGCTGTGACTCTAAAGGAATACCAAACCACCTATCTTTACTGATGCAGTTGGTCATGTATTTCTGTGCCTGAATGCAAGTGTGAATGTCAGATTATAGGCATTTACTTTCTAAACTTCTAGCTAAAGGACTTCTAAAATATGAAACATAAACTAGTTGTGTAAAAAAAAAGGATATATGGCACCTTATATGTGAGAGTTATAATTTTATACAGACTCTAAATGTTATTTCAAGACCTTTTAACATCCTGCAGTCTGCCTTTCATGTCTATCAGCCTACATCTGCTCTGGCTGCAATAAAGGAGACTGAAAAGGAGAAGGACATTTCCAATCTACATCAGAATGTATTTCCTAAGCAGTAAATATGAGCAAGGGTTCATCTAATATCCTCTGCAAATCTGTGATAGTCACGCACAACCTGTTTTTTGTTATTAAACCAAAGGATCTGGGTAAGTAACTTGTGTGTACCTGGAGAAGGAACCCAAAAAACCTGAATCCTTCCAACCTTTGTATATAAGAACAATTCTGAAATAACAAGAATAGCAAAAACATAGCTAACAAAATACCTTATGCAGAGAAGAACGGAGAGGATCCACCTACGCACTTTTGTCGCTTGCATTAGCTCAGTAAACTGATTATCTGAGGAGTCCTTATCATCTGTGTGTTCTTATTCTACCCTCCTTCCCTCCACACAAATTTCATTATGTCTAGATTTAGTCTTTCTTATGAAAGTTCTTGGTCCATACTATAATCAAAATGCTTTAAAAACAGAGACCTCTTCCTGCCAAGGCCTCCTGTTTGGCTCCCTTTGGCACTGCTGGGTGCTATAGCCATGAAACAGCAACACCGAAAAGTGAAAGAAAGGACCATTGAAATGGTTATACATTATTAAGAGGGCTCTGGTCTGGACCTCCCAGACAGGTATGTGTCACCTGTCTAATGAGATTCATGGTATAAAATGGCCCTAGAAAGTCATGCAATTACTGAAGGATTTGATCAAGTGACCAAAAAAAATTTCAAAGAAAATGTCATAAATGCCACAAAATGAAACAAGTGTGTTCCAAGGGAACGGCTTCTGTCTGCAGTAGAGCAAAGATTACATGGGGGAAGGGATCTCCATCTACCACCCATTGCCATTTTCATTTATCTACTAGAGCTGAGCTTAAACCACCCCTTCTGCACTTTGAAAAGAGGCAGCAAAGGGCTGAAGTATTTGTCACTAGCTGCCTGTAGGTTTCTTTATGCCTACCTGACTGTATCCCTTCCTTTACAAGCAGCTTTTCAAGTGAGAATTTACGTTGACATATATTCTGATTTTCTGACCTTCTGCCTATAGCCGTATGTTCTCTTATGACAACCCTGCCTAGTACTATTTGAACTTGCTTCCTATATCCCTATATCTAATATCCTGTTATAATGTTATTATGGCCTTTTATGGCCATAGAGAGGCCAGAAACTTGTGTTTCAGAAGCTACTGAGTCAGGAAATCTTGCTGGCATTGCAGTTAATAGTAAAACACAAGCAGAATGGGAGCTGTACTCATTTAATGCTAAGCAGGTCCTCTAGTTCTCTCCTAAGAATGTTTTTTCCATGATAGCTCCCAGCTCACCATAATTTAGAACCACTCTATCTAAGATGTCCACTAAGCAGGTAAGGGAGCATATAACGAAGGTGGATTGCTGGTACTTGCTACAAATTACTGGCTTTTTTATGTCCTCGGAGAGCACTACGTTTAAAATAACAGAGTGGATGGACCCAGAATGTCTCTCCTTGTAGCAAGCTTTTGCCTGTTTGAAAACTGATATTACATTGCCTCTCATTACTCTTCTCTAGGCTTTTCTTCACATCCTCTTTGTGATGTGAAGAAACCCCCTCAAGGGGGTTTTCTGCTGTGTGTAGGTGTTTGGCAGGGAGGGAAGAGTTTGCTTCCAGTACTTGTAGCATTACTGCAAACCCACTGTATTTCAAATTTGCATACATGGTATAAAATTACATCAATTATAATCTACATTTTAATATGGAAATCCTCAGTACCATAATGCCACCATTCAGTGAAAGGCCACTGTTAGTTTGCTTGTTTTACTGAGGAAAATGCTGAATACAACACAAATTGCAAGGTGAGGAAATAGTATTTTAAAATCCTGGAGTGGATGTTACTCACATGACCCTCCAGATTTACAATACAGTCTTTTTTTTTCCAAATGCAATGTTAGTAGGTTTCAGTCTTTTATATTTAAGTTCTGTAATTATAATGAGATGAATATTTTATCCTCTACCATATGATCACCCTAGGCTGTTTAATTTTAGACCATGACCATATTTTAACTAATACATTAAAATGTAAGATATCATCCAAAATTACTTGGATTTTTAAATACATTGATATATGGGGTGTGAACCTTACAAGGCACTTTAACTGTACCTTCATTTACTGTGAAATCCCTCTTCTCTCCAAGCTTATCAGGTTGTAAAGATATGACAAACTGCATCAGCATTACATTATCACACAGAAACCTGCAGAACTAAGAGGGTTTAATGGCTCAGAAAGTACATGCCTGTGTGCAAATGCTGCCTATTCCACCTTTTGTTTCTCCCAATGTTGCTGAAGTTCATGTCTCACTTTGGCAACCTCCACTATCCAAGGAAGGAAAGATAATGTCATGGAGCTGGTGCTCCTGCATCAAGACATTTAGATGTTCCAGAACACCTCCCACTGCTCTGTTTTCTTCCATTCACTGACTCTGTCACTTCCTCCACCATTACTTCTTCTATCTCTTAGTCCATTACAGAGGATGCCAGAAGGATGTGAGCCTCTTGCTCTATTCAGGCTACGGCTCTCAATGCTTCCATCCCTTGGTGTGGCACACAGGGCCAAGCTCAATGAACTGGAGTATCGCTGTGCCAAATTTTAGGACACTAAGGAAGGTGACAATGCATGTGTCACATTCCTGATAGGAATAGCTGTTAACACCCCTCTGCAGCTGATTGCATTTGACTGAGAAGACTCAATACTTCCCTGCCAAGTGTCTTAAAACCCTAACTTGAGCACCTCCGCAGAGCACAGCCTCTTAATAGTTTTAGGCTGGTCTTTGGTATCAGGACTTAGTCTGGATTAGTGCTCAGGGTCATCTCCACCTAGAGCCAGAGACTGCAGAGACAAAATCTCATTCCCCAACATTAGTTGCATACTCACCTCATTAGGTCATCCCTGTCTTACCACTGACCTCTTACACCACTGCACCTTCAGGTGGGACAGGTGGCAAAGAGCACTGATACAATTGGATAGGCTTAAAGATGCCCTTGTGTGTCTGGTGAGGTTATTGCAAACCCTTTCACACTTGTCTGTTCCACATGTGCAAGTGTTTGGCCATGAGCAAGCAAGCAAACCTGCATTCCTGTATAGCTACTGCAGTTGGTGAGGAGGGAGGAATGCAGACAGATGAGTGACAAGGTGCTCTCCCTGACACCGGCACGTGCGTGCTTCACGGTACTAAGCTGTTCCAGTGGAGTGTGGCATACAACCAATTTAAATTTACTGCCTGGCTGGGGATACCAGCAAAACTTAATAAAGTGCTAATCGACACAATTGAATAGGTGCACTCCTCCTCAGACACCTGAGAAAATACTTTGCTAGACTGATTTTGGAGGTGTCTTTCTACAATACCAATTATTCAAAACCTCTACATACGTAAGTATGCAGAGTAATTCCCTGGGAGCTCTAAGAGCTCTGCTGCAGGCTTCTGGACAGATGATCTCTCTTGGAGAAGCATTCCTTGTGAGAACTCCTAATGGATTCTCTGAGCTGCAAAGTGCTATGTAACACCTTTATTGCTGCCAGCCCACAGTCCCCAGGAGGGAACACATCTGCTCTTTTATGTATGGGGTCTCTTACTGGGCAAGTGCAGCCCTCAGTACTGCTTGGGCATTCCCTGCAGAGCAGGCCAGGTATGAAAACTTGTGTAAGCAGGTTATGCACCTCTTTGGGTCATCTCTGAGGTTAATTAATATCCCATACAAACACAAAGTGGGTATTAGTTATTTGAAGAATGCTGTCCAGTCCTCACTGAAAACCTCCAAGTATGCTGCCAGTATATGGGGATTGTAGGATAAAATACCCTAATTTCAGGGATCTGACTCTGTGCAGCACCTGAAGGTTATTTACACCATATTTTTAACCACTTTGCTAAAGGGCTGAGTTCCTCACACATTTGGTGACAATAAGAAGGCAGACTTCTTCAGAGGGAGAATGCCTCCACAAGCATGAAGAGCCTTCTCTCCACACAGGTGCCCATTCTCCCAGGTACCTCTTAAACAAAGCACACAAGAATATTGCTTTGTCTCTCATTTGTCTGAATCAGAAGCCAGCAGTATTAACAAGAGAGAAAGAAATCACATTCAGCCTTTGAAGAATTCCTCCTTGCAATTAATTAATTTCTTCCCCTTTGTGTTGTGGTTTGTTTGTTGAGGTTTTTTTGCAAATTGTAATCTATTGGATCAAAATAGAAGATAGTGACTTACAGTATCCCTCTTCTTTGAAGTTCCTTTTAGGTTACTACTCTGTCAGGAAACACAGGCATAATACAAAATTTGACTGGGTTTTGCTGTCGTTCGTGGGGTTTTTTTAATCCTTTAAAGTGTAATGACAGTTTATTTAAAACGTGATTCTAAGAATTACTGTTAACTTACCACTTCAACGTACTCTCACACAAAATCTTCTTGCAGAGAACCTGAAGAAAAATCAAAGCCAGATGATTACTTGGCTGAATGCGTAGGTTCCTTGCAGCCTACCCTGTGACTCAGCTGTTTGCTAGACTCCACACTTTGCCCTGTGGGTGTTTTTAAACAGTTTTCTTCTCCACTCTTTTCTTAGCACACTGGCCCAGAATGTCTCCTTTGCCTTTGCAGCCACAGCAGCCAGACAAATTCATTGTGAGGATGTTTCTCAGCGTTACATCTTTGTTAGAAAACACAGCGTATTGGAGGCAGGTATTCCCAAAGGGTAAAAAGGGAAAATTTCTTACAGTTGTGATGGTTTTCAAAAAGGGTAGAAAGCTACTGTTCTTCGTGGGGACAAACATTATCTCCTACAAATTCAACTCTATCTGAAACAAATATCAGGTGATACACAACTAGTATGCTGTGGTTGTGCTGCAGTTTTTACACAGAATTTTGGGTATTACACTTCCGAGATAACCACTGATCTATTCAGTCAGTATCCATCCTTAGAAATATAAAAAAATCCATCACCAAAAATGCTTAATAAGGCCTAACATAAGGAGAGTCTCTGAGTAAGAAAGCAATGTATGAATAAGAGCCTTTAGACGTCTGTGCTGTAGCCAGCGTAACTGGACGAGTAAATGGGGAAGAGTATTTTTGCATGCTCCATTGGTCTGCTCAAACCCCAGAGATGTTTCATAAGCTTAGCAGCAGTAGGATGGACATTGTCACCAAAATGTTTCCTCCAGAAAAAATCTGGCTCCGTATCAAATTTCTAGTCTGGAAGTCCTTTGCTGTCTACTAAATATACGGTAGAGATAAAGTCAACATAGCTGCAACTTTATCTCCTTTTCAGGAACTTCCCCAGAGATCATCCCTCAAAGCTGTGTCCCAAAACTCACATACTGATATCCTCTCAGTTCTGGGAAAATCTAAGTTACTTCAGCTCTGTATTTTACATTGAAACTAATGGACCTCTTGCAACAAATAACACGCTTAATTGGTTTGTGTTTGCTCAGATAATATTGTTGTCACCAATATACACTTGAAAAAAGTCAATAATCTGAAATAAAATTTGACACCAGATAATTGGAATTACAAATAACAACACAGTTATTTTACAAAAAAAATGTCTCCCTTCCTTAAGAAGCAGATAATAAAAAAATTTCGATTCCTTAATCCAGTTGTAGCTGTTAAATTACTGACTTTACAATCTCTGTTCACAACGGAAAATTACATTCCCTTGAAAAAACTAATTACCATTTCTGAGCATTTCCCCTAGCTCCTAAAACTTATATCAAACCCTAACAAAGGATGGCATTGCCATAGCAACTGCCAATCTGCTTGCTTTTTATTGCTGGTTTTGTTTTCTCACTCAGAAGCCCACATAATAACCCGTTTCATCAAATGACCAGCCATGGGAGACAGAGCCTTCCTACCAGAGCAAGATCAGCACACGCAGATGACAGTTGCAGCCCAACGGCACTCTGAGACATCCAACAGGATCAATCTTTGTCACCATCATAGAAACATTTCTTCACATTGCTTTCACAAGCTTTACTCTGCATCAGGAGATCTTTGTTGGGCTACTGACTTCTAATATATCATGACATCGTGGCTCAGCAAGGCCACGGCATTAAAAACCAGCTTCTTGGCATGAAAGCAAAACCTTTCCCCCCCATTCACGTAGGCAAGTTATGCACTAAGAACACAGTAAATTCTCATCGCCAAACACGACTGAGTGGCAAAACCGGGTGTGATTTCTGAAAGGAATGAAATAAACTACAGAAACCACTGAATGGCTGAAAAGGGCTCTTAGGACTCCTTACATACTTTCTTCAATATTAAATAATAGCTCTGAGAAAGCGATTAAACGTCTGAGCTGTCTGCTATGTAGCTGCTACTCTGCCTTTATTGCCACGTAGTGTAGTTCGGATGAAAATACATTCTTAAATTTTACACACGTCGAGTGAAGAAACTTGAAAGTCTCGAGGTTCTGGGGTTTCACTCATGGAAAACCACACTCTTGCCTTGGCAGCTGAGAAGAAGGTTCACTGGACACTTGTTCAAAGGCTGTCATTCACCACTCAGAAACGAATGTAAGGGTTAAATCTCAGAATATTATTGTCTTCACCCGTATTAAATTCTGTATATTTTTTTCCATGCAGGATTCTTTGCAAATTTATGTTATTTTCAATTCTCCCTTTGAGCTCCCTCTCTCCTGTTATTTATATCATGTCTAAGAGCATGGGAGTTGTGACTTTGTTCTTGAGAACAGGACTAATGTGGGACCACAGAGAAATATTTCCAGACAGTCAGATGGATATAGCACGCTGTGATTTAACCGGCCATATCCATCAGCCCTGCAATCTGAAGGCGCTACTGGTTTCAGTTTAGCTGACAACGTGTAAGAAATTTCTGTGACCTATTTCTGAGGTTTTGACTTACGGCAGTAGAATGAGGAGCGAGCAGGGAAAGGATCAACAGCATGTTCATCCTTTGCCAATATGACCTGTAACCAAAGTCACCCAGCACTGCCTACGCCACAGATTGCTTTTGGATCCTTTGAAAGCACAGCTGTCCAACTAAGCTTTTGCTATTTCTGTTCTGAAACTCACCATGGTGGTGATACAACTTGTGATTAGAAACCCCCAATCCATTCTAATGTCTCTGAAATCCAGATAAGATGGAACAGACCTCCAAGGAACTCCCAGCTCCACAAGCAGAGTGGCAGGACAGAAGCACTAGTGTACTCCTCACCTGTCAAACAGTAGTGGCTGCTTCATTAATACTGGGAGGAGAAACGGCCTCCAGAGATACTGAAAAACTTTCCAAAGTAGAAACTGTGTGATATTCGTGCTTTTCATCACAAATATTGCTTTTAGGGATATGCTGGAAATGCCAGAGATCAGCTTATGTATTTGGGGCAGTGCTTCTTAGTGGATATATTTTTATGTTACAAAATTGACACATGATGAAAAATTAAACAAGGTCTTTTTGACCTCAGAAGGGTCTTGGCTTCCTACTTCACCTCTTCTGGTCCTAAAACCACACACTTCTCCAATTCCTTCTCTTTCAAAAAGACTTGAAACAACCTTTTCCATCACCTCGCCTTTCTGGGGGAAGAGGCAAAAGCAGCCTCTCAACCCATCTGCCTTCAGCAAACAGGTAGAAAAACCACCTCTGAAACAAATCAAAGGCTAGAAAACATGCACTAGAGGTCTCCACAGTGAGCTGATGGGCAAATCAGCCCCAGCAGCCCCAGTGGCTTTCAGCAGCTCTACTGGTTCTCTTTCTTCCCTTTTTTGCCCTTTTCTTTTTTTGCATTTAGGATGCTTCAAGCTTTTGTCTGACTTGGGGTTCTATTTGCTGGCTATTGCCTCATGAATCTAGACCCCTGCAGCTTTCGTTTTGAGCTGTATCTCACAGTGCTGAGGGTTCAGGCTGAAAATGAAAGGCTGGATTACAGGTTAATAGGCTCTGTCACAAGCTGTAAAAATCTCTTTCTCCGCAAACACGGAAAAATTGCTCCGAAAGCTCCTACATATACATGTGGATGATCTGATTCCCCCTCTTGTGCATACTGTGTATACTCTTCAAGTATCTGCATAGTGATTGAAAATAGCTTTGCAGTTTGTAGCATAACTACTTAGAAGAAGTATTTTTATGAAACATATATTCTATGGCTTCCTGACACAGAGGAGAAATTAGATCCCTTAATGGAAAATACAGAGCTTTAATAAAATTTATATTTCAAACTAAATATCCTAATTCTGTAGTTCCTTAAAATCACTTGGGCAATAGGTGCAGCATTTATTTCACCAAGATTAAACACTCTTCACTGAATCCCTGCATTAGGAAATCTGCATATCTACTTGGTACTTATTTCTTTTTTAAAAATTAAGGAGCATTTATGATAGCTTTTCACAAATCACACTTGTAGTTGTATTTCACTTAACAAATGTAAACATTTTAGATCAGAGACGAATAATTGCATTATGCTTCATTCCTAATTTACATGTAAAAGTACTTGCTAGTTATTCCTGTGGTATTTCTTACACTAGGTAGTACATAGACTACTAAATGCATCAAATAATAGCCTATTTTTTTTTTTTAAGCGTGTCTTTTGCTGAATCAGATGACAAAACCTCATGGACCTCAGTAAATGCAGAAAGAGAACCAAAGCCCACTTCTGTTACATACAATAGAAAACTCCCAAACTTTCAAAAATAATCAATTTGAGGAAGAATGCACTGTATCCTGTAGATAGTTCAGGAGTGGTGTGCTCATTCGGAATGGGTAAAGATTCTATGATTTAATCTCATTCAGTAATCTTTAATTCAACAACCTTTAAAATGCCTAAATCACTCCACTCTACAGAGGAGTGATCCAGTATCCCCCAATAACGCGGCGCTGTCTCCAGCAACTGCCCCTGCCTCTGAAGGCTGTGCTGAAGGGTTCACAGTTCCCCAGAGGCCAACTGTCTTGCACCTTGTTCCCCTGGAACGTGCATTGCTATTCCAGACTGGAACTGCTGCATTAACTTCGTCCCATGTGTTTTCCACAGAGCCTTTAATGAACGTGAGCTGCCTGGAAGCAAAGCCTTTGGGAGCACAAAGCAAACGAAGGAACAAACTTTTAATCAAAGAATCTAAGTATGCCCAGATCTTGGTTGTGTGAAAAACAGGGGAGCCGAGGGTTCTCAGCACCCCACAGGAATAACTGAACATGGTGGAAGGTGAAGAGCTTGCAGCCAGAGTCAAAAATCACCCGTTCTCAAAAATCAGGTTTTATAATGCATACCATGTGGAGAACGATTCACTAATAATGGCTAATTTGCAAGAAGAAATTAAGCATGTTCTGAAATTAAAACCCTAATTAAAATCATGTTCAATTTTCCTATGTAAAGAGCAGTAGTCCAAACAGCAGGTTTAAAAAGCTAGTTAATGTCTTTCTGATATGATTCCTTTAAAATGATATCAGAAAACACTTTCCACTCTTCACATGAAGATTTTAAAAGAAACTGCATTTTGCAAATTCAGACAGAAAAATTATCAATGTAAGGGCAGCTCTGGAATTTCCAAAACTGTTTTCCAATTGCTCTGTGAATTAATCAATACAAATTACAGTCAAACGCGTTTCGAATCCCCGATGCTTAGCCAATGTTTTGAAGTTAATTTCTTAGGCTTAAAACATCCACGTAAGAACATGTTTCATACATCCAAACCCCATTTTACAACATTTTTTACCAAGAAGAAAAGAAAGACGTAATTTCTTTCTTATCTGACTATGGAATTCAGAGGGGGAGGATTGTGTACAACGGTGACAACCTCATAACCACCTAGAATAGGATGCAATATCCCCAGGTGATCTTCAGATTTGCAAAACAGTACTCAAAGGTGAGATTTCTATATCTTTACAGAAGACTTATTTTCACAATAACACTCTGCTGGATAAGATCTATTCAGATAAGAAAACGTTCCCAGATACAGCTCCTAGAAAGGATTATAGATCCACAGCATCATTTATCAAAAGATGTAAGTACCCTTGAAATCAAAGACATGCTTTCAGCTCTGCAAGCACAGCTTTTGGAGGCTGCCTGCTGCCAAGCCAGTTAGCTCTGCAGTACAGTCCCAGCACCCCGCAGTTCTGGTAAAGACCACCTGGGAAACTCCATGGCACCATTCCAGGTCATGGGAAAGTCTCCCACCATCCCATGAACCTATCCAACCAGGCTCTGTGCAAAGCAGAAGGACACCTCTGTGCTGTAATGAAGGTGATGGCAGCTTGGCTACATCTCTAAACAGTAGTCGTTAACTAATTAGATAGCTAGCTAACTAATAGTAGATAGATAAATAGATAGATAGATAGATAGATAGATAGATAGATAGATAGATAGATAGATAACTAAGCAGCTGATTTTAAGCTAGGCAGGAAATTTCAAAATGTGCAGCTGTACTAACGTGGAGCTTGGTCTGTCCCACAAAAAGCACCCAGTAAATAAAGCAAAGACCTCAGCTGTCATTCTGAGTTGAGCCCTGCAGCAACAGCTGAATTAGCAAATTTAGAGCTAATTTCATTGTGCTCACAAGCCCATTGCTGCTGCAGTACAAACCCCCATCTGCTGGACAACAAATGTCCACTCAGGAGTTGGGCAGGTTCTGGCAGGTAGGATGGCACGGAGGCTGCCAGGGCAACATGAGTGCAGCAAAGCTTCATGCTGGGAGGAAGCACTGGTGTCTGAGCATCCTCAGATGGGACCCAATCAGGCCCTTCTGGAAGCACAAACTAGCTCTAGAGACAGGATTTGAACTCCAACATACGTATTTAAGTTATCCCAAGATAACTGGGATGGGATGTGGGGAAGTAGCTTTATATTTGGCTGCCTAATTTAAGACATAATCTGAGGGGGGAAATAGACCTTGTACAGTTTTTTCCTATAAACAAGTTTATAGTTTTTAATCAACTTGCTCTCTTCCAGTCCTACTGAAAATGCAGAGATTATCAATGCCCATTATGCTTGTGTGATAATACCATGAATAGTCTTTGTGTTCCTTTTTTATCAACTCATTGTTTTGGACCGTTATCAAGATTTCTTGAAGTCTAGAAATGGGAACAGGAGATGAGAGTTTATTTCTATTCTATTAAAAAATATATTTAAAAATGAACAGCATAAAGTTTTATTGAACTAATATCAAAACACAGATATCTTGCTGAGAATTACAGTGTTACACAACAACCATTCTGTGTTCTCATTCTTAAATAAGAAGTTAGTTGTAACTAAGCACGCTCTTCTGTAATTAAGCTGCCACAGGGAAGATGCTGAGGTCTGGGAAACACCTTTACAAAGAGTCATTTTTCTTAATGCAACTTGCTTTTTATGAACAGTTCGTTCCCATTTCAGAAGGACTTAGGGACTTAGGTCCATTTGAGGGAATTAGTAGGCTCTGCTAGCTCCACATGGACAACTGTCTGCTGTTGGAAAATCTCTTCTATCTGACAGGTTCCACCAGCACACGGGGAATTGGACTGAAGGGCATTACCACAGGCAAACCTGCAACCAGTCCTGCTCTGCACTGGCACTGGGCACAAAGGGCTTCCAGCTCTTGCCTTCTCCAAGCTCTGAAGTCACACAAATACACAGGCTCTAAAGTAGACACAAATAAGCAAGGGAGAAACTTCCCAATACCTTTTTTCTTTTTTTGTTTTCTGGTAAAATGAAAAAGAAAAGCACAGCTATCTTCCTGGATTTGAGTACATTAGTCACAGCAAGAAAAATTCATTGCTTTCCCCTGGAAAATGAGGTGGGCTTTTCACCCAGTGGGTCCCTTGACCTTTTCACAGAGCAATCAAATGCAAAATAAACCACACTGTTGTCTCCTTTTTCCCTTGGATTTTTTTTTACAATTTCAGTTGCTGTATCTTCCAGCAAAATGACTGTTAAACAGATGACAGTTTTAAATGCCTCTCCATAAAACGCCAGCAAAGCCCATCATCACATCTCCATAGGTTTTAAACGGTTTGGAGTTTACAGTCAGAACTGCATTTTCCAGTTCAGTGAATCCTTTCGCTGACTATTGCTCCAACATCCTCGTTGTTTTCCATTACTGAATGGAAAGTCTCCATATGACTCATAAAAATTTGGATTTAATTGCAAAGGTACGACTTTGGTCCTAGTGGATATGGGAGGGAGAGGCAGGGGGATTATTCCCTTTTTCTAAAGCTGTGATAAGATCTCTTTGAAACATTTTCCAGTCTCCAGCACAACACGTTCACCCCAATTCTGAAGGTCCTTATTAGATTTCTTCTAATCTAAAATATTCCTGGGGTTTCTCTCTTGTGATGTTATTGCCTAATAAATGGTGTGGAAACTTGGAATCTTTCATAAAAGCTCCAACAACATAAAAATAGTTTCCATAATGAATAGATTTCAATCTCTAACTCCCTCTGTAGAAATGTTTTAATCATGAAAGACAGAATGGAGTTCTCATGGGGCTGTTATTTAAAATAGTAAAGAAAAGTCTTTCCATCTCTTACGCAACTGTGAAATCTGGCTCGGTGCTTTGTTTACACCGGGCAAGCAGTCGGCTGTTTTACTGAAAGAATTGATGGCACCTTGGGTGGATTTTTGAGAGGGAGTGTATTGGTGCTCTGTGAAATCCTCATCTTTCTGACAGCCTGAAAAATGATATTGTTCTCAGGCTACATCTTGGTATTACTTGTATGGGGACAGCCAGCACACAGAGTAAGAAAGACCTTTTCCATATAATATTCCTCAATACATTTGAAGCAAATGAACAGCTTATGGGAACAGCAGATCCTGTCCAATGCAGTGTTCTCCCATACCTTTGTGCCATTGCTAGCTCCAGCACGATGCCAGAGAGGATAACACAGCAATCTCAATTTCTTCACATTTTCCACCTCCACATTTTGAAGTCCTGAGAATGGAAGAAATGTATAAAGGCAACTAACTTTGCAGATGCTGGTAAACATCTCAATAACATGAATCTTGGCACTACCTACAAACAGGACTGCAACTACAGAATTTCACTCCAGCTCCACATCCTGCATTTATTAGCAATTAACACCATTTTGATTTAATTTCTAGCTGCTTGTATTCCTTTTTACACATGCAACATGTACCACACAAGCATTTTGAGTTTAATCTTCTAGCATGAGTGATAAATATGGATGTGATGGGAGGTTCGTGACTCCATAGAAAACGAACCTCTGGGATTTGACTTTCTGGTATAATTAAGTGATGAAAATATTAATAAAATCTATTGTATAATTTTGTTACATATTTAATACTGGATGCACAAGTAGGGAAAGAGTAACAATAGCCTTACTGACACAGGTAGCTTCCTGTGACTGCAAATGCCCAGAAAAGAGTGTTTATTCCGGGATGATAAGTTCACTAAACTACAGATAGGCTTACATGAGAAGAACTAAATTGACTGGAATCTTTACTTAAAACTAGTATTCAATGAAGTCTTGAGTTTGGGTGAATTTTATTTTTCACATTAGAATAATTTGCCCTGAATATTGCAACATAATTATATTTCAAGGAATTGTTTAAGAAGTTTTCAAGATTTTCCTGCATCAGTCAGAAAACAGATTGGAAGACGGGGTAAACAACAACAGAAAGAATGGATTCAATTTACAATGGACACCAAACATTTGCCCGGGAAAAAAACAATCCCAAAGGCCTTGAAAAACTGTGTAATTCAGAAGTCCAAAATAGAATATTTTTTTGTATAATTAATTAAAAGCTTAGTGAGAGCATAAATGTAACTAAGTCAAAACTTAAAAAGTCAGCTTTTCTACCCACAGCTAGAAAACCATCAAAAGCCAAAAGCAATTAAGGGATCTGATATGGTACTGAAGAGATTTCAGATATATGGGTATACATATACTGCAGATTAATGAAGATGGAGCCAGTATCTACCAAGGCAACAATCATTCAATACCATCATATTCTAGGAATATTTTGTATCTGGTTATCTCTACTTATAGGGCCTATTCATAGGGCCTTTCCCAAATATATGAACATTTTCTCATTGATATTCTCCACAGAAGTACATTTTGTTATTCAAACATATGAATATATCTAGTGTTGATTGTGACTATACTCTTATGGAAGAGACTTAGACCATGCCATTTAGAAAAACATACATTTTCCACAGTGTCTTACCCTTTTGAGTTGTCGATTAAAGTTCATCCAAAACCAAAGGGTTATATTAGGCATAATTTAAAAAGAAAAGAAAAAAAGGTAATGTTTTAATAAGAGAAATGTGTTTTTAATAATCACATATGTGGAGGCCTACTGGTTTAATTCTATTAGCTTGCATAAGTCTTTCCCATTGGGGTAGCTTATCGATCTCATGAAGTGTTGTGCGTTCCTGTATCGACAGCAAAGGCAGCGGGATAAAATGCTCAGGAACCTTTGAGCTAATGCTTCTGAATAGCTCCACAAGGACCTATTATAACAAAGCAATTGGATGATATGACAACCAGATTAAATTGAATGTAGAAAATTGCAAGGTAGTGCACGTTGGAAAGTACAATTTAAACTACTCATATGCACTGATAACTTCTGAATTAGTTATAAGATCCTGGTGAAGAAAAAAAAAAAAGGAGTCATCAAGGAGAACTGAATAAAGACGTTTGTTCAATATGCAGCTGGTACCTAAAAATCATGATAAGACAGGAGGTTGCATTAAGAAGTAAATACAGGATGCTATTAAAGCTGGAATTTTAATATCTAAATCACTTGTGCATCCTCACTTTCAGTATTACATGCAGGTGTGTGACCTCATCCCAAAACCCAATACAGTAGAAATAGAATACAGAAAAAATACACTCATAGAATCAGAGAATACCAGGTTGGAAGGGACCTCAAGGATCATCTAGTCAAATGTTCAAAGAAAGGCCCAATTAGTATGCTCTGCAATGTCAGAACAAGGAGCATGCACTTGCCATATTTTAACTACTTGGTTTGTATACACAGAAGGTAAGGTCACATTCCTAATTGCATCCCCAAATCATAGCAGTGTAAGGAGATTTACAGGCCCTGGACATGCCCTGTATCAGTTTCAATGGAATTGTGCCCATTTACAAGAATAACAAATCTGATCTGTCCATTCATGCTGCCAGCGTTTTTCTGGTTAGAAGAGAAGGCTGTAACTAGTTCTGACAGATGAAAAATGAGGCTAGAAAATTAAGACTGGGTTGTCTTGACCCCTCACCAAAGCTGATGAGATGCAGAGCAGCCTAGACAGTGTGGAAAGTTCCCTGCCATTGCAACTTTTCCCTACAAAATATCTGGCCTCCTAAATGGACTCAATGGGTGAATTACTAATTGCAGATTTATTCTCTATACCCCACAGTGGGAACTGTTAAATCAAATGCTCATTCTGACTCCACAATCTAGGCTGCCAATCCTGGAAGCAAGCCAACAAGTAGATACTGACATTTCCAAACATCTGTGAATGTCACATTTGAATGTCACATTTGAATGTCTTCCTCTGGCTGACTATTCTTGATGACTAGATCAGCTGAGCTACTGGTAGAAGACTGTTGTGGAATCCCAGGTCATCAGATGGTCAGGGCCTGACTCAGGGCACTGTTGCCCACTTTTTGGATGAAAAAGTTAGTCAAATTTGGCAGATTTCTGATTAGTCCCTTGGAGGGGAAAAACGGACAATGGGAGCACAAATGCCTTAATGTAAACTCATTTCTATACCATAGGAGTATAAAGTTCTGCTTGCCTGAACCTCAGTAAGGAACTCCCTGCCTCGTCACAGTCAGCACTCAACACAAGGCTTCCTCTCCCTCCATGTCTCAAAGGTCATTGTAACTTTGGCTTCTTTGCTTTTGATCCAGCTGCATTTCTATTTCCTTCCCCCCTTTCTTCAGTCAGTCTGAGTTCCTGCATGTGCTTTATCATTTCCAAAGAGAAGGCTTTAGTCTAAATGGTTTCTACTCATTCTTATCCGGGCCTGTGTTCAGCTTCTACTATTTTTGCTATGGCTGAACAAAAGGGAATTAACTGTTCCCTCTTTTAGTGAATGGAAGGGCAACTGCTTTATACAACAGCTTCAACCCAAACTGTAACAAGAATCATTTCTTTACATGCACACATTTCCTTTAAAGTTTGGGGGGTTTTTGTTGGGTTTTTTTTTCGTCCTCTGTTACATATATTTTGCACATACTAGATTTTGGAACAGATTGATGACTGGTGGAATTAAGCAATCCCCATTGTCAGGTTTTAAGAAATGCTGGTATAAGCATATGGTCTTATTCATAGTAATTTCATCAAGGCCTTGCTTCTAGCACTAAGAATGTGCTAACAATAACTAGAATGGATAACAATAGAGTGATGCAGGACACATGGCTTCTACTAATGATATTTTGCTGTAATAAGGAGCAGAGTTGTGAAAAGTCAGTGTACAGAGTATTATGCAAGTATGAAGCCACACTATTCTACACAACATGGATTTCATTGAAGACCAGCCCTACATGGCAGAAGAGCCACGAGGAGTGAAAAGGATCAACACCAATATGACTCTAAAAAGTGATTTACAGAACTGAGTAAGGAAGTAATCACCTTTACTAGAGAGCATGTTTCCCTCATTCACCCAAAACAACCCTGTACAAATGCTACTTCAAAAATAATTCTAATAGGATTTTTCAGTGGAGGCAGGATGAAAAAAATATTTTCTTGGTTGCTAATTTAATTGAGGTGAGGTACACATTGTTGTTAGATGTGGTTCAACCCCAAACCACTTTGAACTTCTTCAAAGCTTGTCTAGTTAATCTTCTAAATGTGTGCACCACCAAACACCAAGCACAGCTGTACTTGCAAAGAGTATGAGAATTCTCCAGTACATTCCTTGTTGTGTGCCAATCACCACCACCACCACATAGCAGCACGTAGCCTTGCCATACGCTCTGATGTTGCTCAACACAACAGCTTCTGCCAAAACTGTAACAATCTTCAAAGTGTCGTCTTCTCACCCAACAGTACCTGTGAGGCAAAGCTGCTCTTTCAGATAGATAGACTGTATTCTTCTCATTACAAAAACTTTACCATAAAAAGAATATAGTTGTATATTTATTATTTTTAAACCAGTGACACTATTAAGAATTACAGAAATTATAGGTCTAAATCTTCTGCACTTATTACAACAATTAAAAAGAATCTGAGAACCCCCAGTGTGCCATACCTATGGCTGAATTTCTAAGCTCTCATGAGGACACATAGCTACAGCTACAGCTTTGCTTTTTGAAAGAATATAGGACCAGTTCCAACCAGCTGGCCAAGTTACCCTGAGTTTGAAAAGCATGAAAATATTGAACTCTGGTTGCACAATCGAATGTGCAGCTGCTGTTTTCAGCATTTCCATAGCTATAGTGAGTATCAGTTCTGTGAGGGTTGATATAAATCAATAACCTGAAGGATATTTCAACCACCCTACCTGGCCATGTCTCATAATGATGATGTATCTCAATTACATCAGCTACTTTATTTGGTGTTTTAGCAGAAACCTCAGTATTTGAAGGAAAGCAGGAAGAGCAGAAATTAAGTAAAGAATTTCCACAGTCTGTTATAGCAATTCTAAGTATATAGCAATCATAATAACTGCTTTTAGAAATTACGTTTTTGGGGAGGATACAACAGAACCCACAATAAGCAGAGCACCTCAAGATTTTCCAGCATCAGAAAATGCCAATGACAATCACACACAGCTGGGTTTGCAGACAGCACCTGAAAACACCCTCCAGGCAATTGCACACCAAGAAAAAACCCCAAACATCTGTCCCAAAGAAAGCTGGTTTCCCCAAAAGAGATTGCAACACAGAAGCAACTAGTACTGGAAAAGCAAGAGCTCAAACAAGTTTCACTGTCACAGCTTTCAAGAAATCTCAGCCAGATCTTCACCTGGCAGCCTTTAACAAGTTACAAGTGACCTTACCTAACTAAGGGCTAAATAAAAATACACACAATTGTTTCACTGATTATGGTCTTCGCTAAAGCTCACTGAATAAAATACTTGTGAACCACTGAAAAAGAATTACCAACAAATTAATCTGGAAATAAAAACATACTTTCAGGATTATGAAATACAGAGGATAAGATGTTGCATAAAGTATTTTGAGTGGCTGACTTTTCTGGAATGAGCATCAGGAAAATGCAAAATTATCTTGGTTTTCCAGCCAAGGAAGTATTGGGTGAAGCATAGCATCAAAATATGAAAAAAAATGTACACTGTTATGGAAACATATGTGTGCCTGGTTTCCTACAGAATTCTTGGGAATGAATGACCACCGGGGATTCTATGGGCACTGTTCATCCCACCAGTTGGCATTCATTTATTATTACCTGGGTATGTGTTGCACCCACTTACTAAGGAAGTTAGAAAGGAACAGCTCTGGCTCCTGGAAGACTTTTTTTTTGTGTGTGTAAAGTGCATTGTGTCTGTCACAAACAAGCCCTAGTTAGCAACTGGATCTTCAAGCACACTGGAGTAAGAAGTTCTGAGCAGAAACTCTTCCACCCCTCAGAGTCTCTCTTTAATATTCGTATCATATATGGCCACATCTTCAGAAAAAAAGATACAGAGAGGGGAGAGCTTGTAGCTTTGGGAGCTGGAATCTAACGTGACAAACAGTAAGAGCAGGCTCTCCTGTGGCCTGACATTGAACACAGTCAGTTGTATCAGTGCAGAGGCGTGAAAGACTGTACAAACAGAGCGGTGTCTTTGTGGAGGCATTGCTAAACTGGGACAATGGCACCCACCACGAAGGAACACCAGGCACAAGGAAAGCCTGCCCTAAAGAACCTTGATGCAGTGAATTGAAACAGATCCTGTTTATATTTTAAACAATCATAGACAGGCGTGTTCATATGCTATGAAAATGGATGTGAGAAAATGGACTTTAGAGGATTTAAACCCTCCAAAACCCTCCCTTACAAGAAGGGAGTGAAGTGTATGTCCAAGACATTTGGCTGTCACAGCCAAAGTTTGCAAACTTTGGGGTACTTGCAAAATCCTGTTTTTACTAGTGGTGAAAACCAAAGACTAGGTATTTGTATCTATAAAGACTGAAAATATCTATTAATATTTTAACTATTCTGATTACAAAGTGAGAACAAAGATCTTGAAGGTACACTTTAAACAGAAGTTTCCAGCTACATGTGTCTCTGCAGAAGAAAGGACCATCAGATTCACAGCTGAGTAGGCAATTCAGTGTAACTTGTGGAAAAAAGCTTAAACCTGATATAAATATTCTTCGCCTCAGAAGATCTTTTTTTTCTGAAAAAAAATGTAGTCTGCAAGACAGACTGAACAAATTGTACCCAGGATTTATGGATTAATTTCTTTTCCATTTAAATTGTTTGTATCAAACCCCTTCCCTCAAAACACACACAGGCCCTTACCTTACCTCTATGAGCATTTCTTGAACATCTCAACTATAGTGGCACTGTTTCATCAGGATCATGATAACTCTAAGGAGCTGGTTACTTCCTAGACACCAAATGGACTCATTTTCTCTCAGGTCATATTTTTCTCTTTCTTTTCTATAGCTTTTGAGGATGTTGCAAGAAAATGGAGATACACATACAAGAAGTGCTTTGTTGAAGCTCGTATTGTAATTCTTAATCCATCATGTAGAGTGCTCAGAGCACTCAGTGGATGGCTGTGGATGGATTTTAAAAAGCCTAGAAGAGTAACAAAGAATCAGATATATTCTGCATTCATTCTACATACAGAAGAAGTCTTTTCTCTTCTCACTGAGCTGACCTGCTGTTTAACTGGGTAAAACATGCTTTTTCAAAAGAATTTTCACCTTGAATATATGTCTCATGCATCTGACCCTTCAAGGTCTTTCCAATTCAAGACAGACTATACCATCAGTTGCTAAATGCACTTGGAGTTACTGTAATTTACCATGGCATTTCTGACACAGTACGAGACATTTAACTTGGACTCAGTGTGAAACAGAACTACTACCAACATAATTAAATCATTACAGCAATTAACAGAACCACAGTTGTATAAAACCCTGACCCTGCAGCAGAAAAACCTGAGTTAGACAGTGGCTCTGACAAACAGGAGAGCACACTGCTACCAAAGCAGAGACAGGCACAAAGGCAATCTGGCCAGCAAACAGCACCAGGGTTAGGGAACTCAGCACCGTCCCAGTCTGCTACAGAGCTAAAGCTCACACAATCCTCAGCTTCCACAAACTCATTTAAAATGGTCCCCTTGGGAAAAAAAAGCTTGAAGGTGTTCAAAACTTGATATATTTGGTACACTGCCCTATCCTTTGCCTGTTCCAAATTCCTAAACTATTCCAATCCTGTAAAAAGGGCAGGATCAGGAAGAGAAAGAAACATGTGTGTTGCTGTAACTAACAGTCATTGGCTGCAGGTTTTCTGCTAGGAAGGGGACAGCACACTGCTGGCACGCTGCTGTGCACGTAGTATGCTGCTGTGAAGGGATACACGGGATGGGAGGGCAATGTCCTGCCTTACCAGAACCCTGAGGCTCTTTCTTCCACAATTTGTCTAGAGTAATGAGTATGCCACTGCTCTGGATATTGCATTCACACCACCATTACCTAAAGTAACTGCATAAACTCAAATATTATTTGAGATAATGGAATTAGCTCTGAAAAAGTAATAGAATCATAGAATTATAGAATTGTCAGGGTTGGAAGGGACCTTAAAGATCATCCAGTTCCAACCCCCCTGCCATGGGCAGGGA
>WUAM01000107.1:25949169-25966695 GCA_024336885.1 Actenoides hombroni | reverse complement strand
CCCCAACTCTCTCAGTCTGTCCTCATAGGAGAGGTGCTCCAGCCCTCTGAGCATCCTCGTGGCCCTTCTCTGGACACATTCCAGCACGTTGTTCTAAAGCAGCCAGTTTCTAAGGGGATTAATATCAACCCATAGCAGTATTGATACATACAGAAACTACATGATTGATACATATAGAAACTACATGGAACTACCCCACCACAAGGTGATGCAAAAGTACCTCATCCTGACCACAGCCATCGTTTAAATGAACTTCCTTAGTGGCTGAACAGGTATAACAAGCACCAGAGTCCTGAGGCTCTGCTGCTGCACTGCACAGCCCACAGCTGGGACAGGGAGCCATGCTCCAGTGCCTCATGGTGCTGGGCAAGCTTGAAAAGAGTCAGATGGAGCAAATCAGAGGTAGGATCTTATGCTGGCTGCTGAGTAAGATTATCCTCTGATAGCTGCTACTAGATTTCTTGTTTATAATCCCAATGAGATATTCCTTTAAGTCTTTGTGTGGAAAAAAAGCCATATCTCTTCCCAATTAAAGTGAATATTAAATCCTGAAAAGCTCAAATAAATTTCAAATCGTTGTACAATGTCAGAGAATTTTTGCTGTTGAAATCCTTCAATTTTATTTCTGTTTTCTGTAGGGAACAAAAAGCCCAGCTTGGCCCGATAAAAGTATATATTGAAAAATATCCCTTTCTAAAGTTGTAAATGACATCTGATAGCTTTCCTGTGGCTACCGAGAGCATCAGTTCAGCAAAGATGTGGACATGGCTATGAGTTACACTGACAGGCACCTACACTAAATGGAGAAGACTAACAAAATCATGTTATCTACCTGCAAATCTGTGAGAGACTTTAAAGAAGCATTTCTGGTTTTATTCTTAAATGGCATCAGAAGTATATAGCTGCTGGTTGATTTTCTAAAACTGCAACATTTCCCCTGTACTCACTGTCATATAATATTTATAAGGTAGGTACACCTCCCCCCCTGGGGTGTTTCATGAGCAATTAAAACGCAATCATCATGATAAAGAAATAAATAACCTTAATTAAAACATTGCACAGGAACCTTCCTCAGATGCAGAGCCAGTGGGGAGCTGTCTGTCTTCACACGATTTTACATATCTGTCAGACTGAGATCCAAGTGCAACATCAGGTTTCAGGGACATCATCTGGATTTATTATATTCCCTGAGGGCCATGGATTCAGACCCCTCCAAATGCATGACAGTCAAATGAGGACTATTTATTTGTTAGATAAGAGATTTAATTGCTTCATTTAATTAAATTTTAAAAGAGTTCTGGGTGCCTGGACCACACACAACCTCTCCTACTCCCCTGCTAGCCTTCTTATACTCTTCCTTTCAAAACCAAACAGAATGTCTCCATCATCATGTTTCTTCCCACTCTTACATTTTGTTTTTCACTCAGGCTGTTATACTATAACCTTTGCTACTTCTTTCTACCATTCTCTCTTCAGTGCTGTGTTTACCAGCCCCTCAGCATTCCAGGCAACAAAGAAATCTGCAAAATATTCTCCCCCTACCTGTTACCCATCTGCAGGGCTAGTTTGTTCTCAGTTAAATTGTTTTAGTCCTCAATTTTTTCAGTGTAATGTTCCCCAATGCTGCAATTGTTTTATACCACCTCATACTACACAGCTGATCATTATTGTAACAGAAATAATCAACATACAGTCACGAGAGGAAAAAATAGAACTTGTATATTGTGTATAATCTACATAGCACAGATTGTCATTTTTATGCTCTGGAAATTCACTATGTCAGTAAAAAAACCCAAAAAACAAAACAAACAAACAAACAAAAAACCCTAAACCCCATATCTTTTTCTTTACAATATAAAAGTCTTCCAGTAAAAGATCCAAGTGAGTGCAAGAGAGCCACACACTTATGAGAGATTTACTACTTGTTGGGAGAATTTGCTCTGCATTACTAAAAATTTTAGCCCAGATCACATTAGAATTGAGATTAGAGTGAAGATGAATGATCCTGTTAGGTTTTCCAACAGTCAGACTTCAACAGCAGTTTGGACCAGCCCATTTGTATAACTATCTTTGGGAGAGAATGAAGAGAGCTGGAGAGAACTTTGAAATTCAAACGTGACTAAAATTCCATAACTGATACATTTGCACAGACATCAAAATGCATTTGATTCTACTGGGAAGGCAGAAGTTCTTTTAACATCTTGAGATTTGGGAGGAAACATGTTAAAACTTTGTATCTTCTTGATATAGATAATACCTTAAGTACATATAAAAGAGTACATATGTGTAAATATTAATATTTATATGCACTATACATGTGGTGTTGGTATATATGGTATGTAATGCATGTGAAAATGCTCAAAAGTTTTATTATTCTGTCATTTGCATGAATGGAGATGGGTTAAATTAGAGCATCCATCCTTGCCTTTCTTTCTGTGAAAGCTCATGGGGGTTACCGGAAGGAGATGAAAGACTTTTGACTTATAAATTCTATTTTAAAATGCACCTGAAGGTGGGTGTCTTGTTAATCTATAGCCTTGTTTAGATGAGGAAGTTAACAGGTGAATTTGAAATTCAATAGCTAATACCCCCTAATTTCCTGTGGTACCACTGTTTCCTGCGTTAACACTAAGTACTCAGAACAAGAAGTGTGCAGGCTAATGTTTCACACAAAGTAAGGAGGTGTCCATGCTAGGAGACAGAATGGAGTTACAATTTAAAATCAGTTACTGGTACGAGTGAGTGGGATAAAGAGAAAATTATCCTGTATATATTTTAATGGCATTCAAGCAAGTTTCAACACAGAACAGTCTCAAGATTGCCATCTGACTGGGATTTATCTCACAGCAGACTGAAGAAGAGAGTGCAACTGTAAGAGAGAGAAGCTAAAGGCTCTAATCTTTTAAGCAAGATCTAGATCATTTTAGTGATGAGCTCTTAAATATCTAAATGGTTTTTGGGGGGTTATATTATAAAAATTGTAATGAAGTTTTTATTGCTAATCTTATTGTAACTACACAGTAACTAGATTTATCTGACACTTTTAAGTCTCAGAGTTCCTTTTAACTTGATAAAAATATTGGTAAAGCATTTCTAAATCCCAATTTAATACTTTTCTCTGTTAAAGGCAAGTGGAAGTCATAATTTCAACATTCCCCATTTGTATTGCAGAAACCCCCAGGTGTACCAGTTGATTTGAACATACCCAAATTCTTTTCAGTAGAATAAATGCTCCATTACACCATTCCATTTTACTCATGACAGTTTCTTCTTACATTAAGTATTCCTTCAAGTGAAGAAACATCTTACAGTTAATATTAAAACAATGTAAGTAACAAATAATTGCTTCTCAGATCCATATGCAGCTAAGGCTTTTAACTTGCATATCAAAACCTGGACTAGCCAAAATACTGTTGAAAATAAGGTTATTACCTGTTGCTGTCTGGTCTAACATCTACACACAGGAAAGAACTCCCAAGAATGAGTGGAACCCCTTTTTGTATATTACAACTATCATTTTTCTTCTAGAGAGAAGATAAAAAGCATTTTGCATTTCATCCCACAATTTGCCATAAGTCATTTATTTCCATCAATTGGCAGAATTGCAAAGGTTCATCTAAAGATCGTCAGACAAATTATGGGTTTAATTCATGTTGTAATTGAATTATTGCAGCTACAAAGTATAAAATAAATGCAGTAAGAATTCTGAATATAAATTTGACTTTACGTTAATGTCTGAAATTTTGCAATGTAGTTCTTGAGCCATAGCTAAAGTCCCCATCCAGACAACTATATTACTAAGGTCACTTGTGATACATGAATGGTCATTTTTCCCATCTCACCTGCCAAGGACAGATGCTCACAATCTGGTTTACTGCATTTGTCTCCATTGACTTGAAAATTGCATTGGCTTTCAAAATATATACCTTGTTTATTGAGACTACAACCAAACAGTTTTGATTATAATTCTCACTAATTAAGTCTGTTTTCAAGCACTTCTCATGGGAAGGGATTAAAGACATTTTCCTTATGCTTCCCTTGTCAGAGACTTGAGTTTCAAATTTCAAAGTGTTAAAAAGAAATGGCCACCAAAAGTATATGGATTGAACTGAGTCCTAAATGTAACAACTGACCTTACAAAGAGAATTTTCTGTGAACCCTTGAATGTATAGCAGTTATGGATTGCTGTCAGACGTGAGGCCAAGTTCAGTGGCAACATAACTTCCTAAGACAGTTACAGCTCATATCCAATTATAAAAACCTACAAGAGGAGTGAAGCATTTTATATGAAATTACTCATTTTGTAATAAAACTACATCACACTAATGCTTTACTGACAGTTTACAGAAACAGCAAAAACTCTCCCCTGTCTTCCACCAGTATAAGTCTCTAGTAGGAGAGCAGTTCAGTCACTGCCTGGCAGGAAACAAGGGTGAGAAAATATTAAGATGTGTGATAGATGGATGGCTGTGAGAGGAACTGAATCCTTCCCGACTACAGCTTTATATAAGCAGTATTTCAAAACAATATACTGCCTGAGATTACAAAGACAAAATATTTCCCCAAACTGGAAAGCAGAAGAAGGAAGAGGGAGAAGGGAAGAGAATCTGAGATATATAACCTTCCAAAAATGGAAACAGTGATGCAAACTTTTTATTTCCTTTAGTTATTACCTAAGGATATACTGGGATGACAGAAAACAAGTAACTTCTTCCTGAAAGTCCATAATCTTCTCCTTTTATAACACAGGGACATCCCAGCAGATTTCTAGTCCATTTACTTTCTCTCTAAAACCTTTGAACTACATAGATATCTATAAATACATGCAGAATGTAGATATACATAATGAACATTTAAAAGGAGATTGTTGCACACAAATAAACTAGTGGCATACCAAGTACAGAACAAATATGAGTATTTTTTCTGTTAAAAATTTACTGGCAGTTCCACTATAAATGAGCAATCAGGATGTCAGATCAAAACAGACATGACATATGTTAAGATGGAGCAAAAAGAACCTTTGGCTTGTGCTGTAGACATTGAAAGACACGGACAATTTAATTAGAGGAAATGTTATAGGATTATGTTGGGATTTGAGTCTAGTAATCCATGGAATTCTTCAGAAAATACTTATCTGCTGATGCAGAATTCTGTTTGTTGCTGAGCTTGTGGAAGGAAACAACAGCAGAGGGACTGAAAGGCTGACTGTCAGGGAGCACTGCTCTGTAATAGGCAGGCGTTGCAAGCGGCTAGGCAGCAGACCACAACAGCCCTTTCACTCCTAAACTGGAAGACTTGTACTCCTGTGATTAATGGGTGTTGGTACCTGAAAGATCGATCAGTGGCTACCCCAGAACAGTTAGCAAAATATTGCTAGAAAGTCAGAGAGGAAGCTGGCAATAAAAAGACCACTTCTGCAATCAAAGGAGAATAAATTGCCCTTCTCATTTAAACTATTACAAGAAGCAAGCATTTTCCCCTTGTGAAGCCTTGTTATGTATATCTATGACATATATGAGTTATGCTGTTCAGGAATACAGGGTATTTAAAGTCAGTAGAAGACCAGCAGAAGAAAGCCCTCAGAATCTGAAGGTCAAGAGGGGTGACATGGGTAGAGTTATCCTTGACCATTACCGGGCAGTCGTCTCGAGCCATCCAGTTAGTGCCATTAAGTCTACAAGGTTCCTGTGTGAAGAGGGAATATCCTCAGTAACACTAACTACAAGGATGTCATTTATCTATAATACTGTTATTATTTTTGGATTTAAGAGAAAATGAAGATTATTTCAAATACTTGTCTGTAGAGCACTTTTTTGCAGAAGTAAAGGTAAGTCAGAAAGCAGACACCTTGTACCGTAATGGCCCCAAACCACTCACTAAATATTTTGACCAGAGTTCCTTAGTCAAGGTAGGAGCAAAGCCTGCCGAAGACTAATCCTAACTGCTGAATCTTTCTGCTCCTACTGGACTTCAGCGAGAGCAGAGACAGCTCAGCACCCTGTGCACTGCTCTCACAGGGATTTGTTTATAGCTGAACCCCACCTGAACTTTGAGAACTAGGAGTCAGATGATTTCATCAGCAATGAACCCAGACAACACTTAGACTGGATAAAATGGCTTAAATTTCTTTAATTTGCTGGGGCTTCTGATGCTCTGTAATAACTGGGAGTCCTCTCAAATGGAAAATGTCCAGCAGCTATTAAAAATAGTCTTAAAACAAACTCAGTTTAATTGTCCTGTAGATAGCACAGAATTGAATACACGATGGTCATCAGCCTTCAATACACAAATCCTGGCTTTCTATAATTATGTTTTCTCACCATAGAAACCCTGTGTACCAGAGCCAACAATATACACATTACACCACTAAACAAAAGTTGAGGCCACGGGGTCAGTTGACCTTCACATTTAGCATCCATAGAAAAAAGTACTCTCTGAAGCAAGCATTTTTGTTTTGGACTACTTCCCCTGCTGATAGACATAATTCTAAACTTCAGAATTATGTTATTTTCCTTCCTTTGTCATGTTTTGCCCTTAACTATGCAATGAAAATGCTAGTGCAATTCATATTGCATGCTACATATTAGCTATTTTATTGCTTGTGTTATGTTTGGATATAAATATGTGTAAATTTAATTTATCCATCCTCTATGTTGCAATCTCACAGGATTATAGTCCTTCATTTAAATTCTGGGGTTAGTTTATAGAGTAATAAATGCTTGAAAGTGCTGTCTTCTTCATGATCACCCTTTCAGAACACGAGACATCAATTCTCACCATGCCTTCCAATGCATTTACACATAACTTCTTCTTTTGTAATATTTCCTTATGTTACCATCTCAGCACTTAGGGTATTTAACAACTCCTCCTTATAAACTGTAGTATTTACAGGTCATTTCAGAAGCAAATCCACTCCATGGAAGCAATTTATTTTCTACACAGTACCGTGAGAAATGTGCTGCTCTCCTTCATGATTTGATATTTTAAAAATCCTGTTGTAATTCATTGCAATATAATTGTATTGTAATTATGGGCAAAAGATCATATTATAATTGTATTGTAATTATGGGCAAAATAAATGCTGTCAGAACAAATGGGTGAAGATAAAAGGAGAAGGACAAAAGGAAGAAATGGTGCAAATCATGGATCATCTTAGATATCTGCACACTAATGAAAGAAAAACAAGAGGTGGTAGAGATCTTAGCATATGATCTAGAGTTCTTCACAAGCTGCTTTTATTTTTTTAATTTCCTTTGTTATGAAACTCATTTTTTTGCAAAGTTGCTTAGGAGTCAGTTCTTTGAGCTTCATCTTCTCCCTTTGGATATAATCTATACAGCTGTATGAATAATGGGGTTAGAAATGATGTGGTACAACATTTGTTCACAAACATCAGGTTTTTTTGTGTCAAAATACAGCTAAGCAAAATGGACATTCAGCTATATTTTTTATCTTAGCTTAAGTATTTTAACATGGTTGTTCTTGAAAGAAGTGGATAAAAGAAATGTGTGGTTTCCTAAAGAATTTTGAAATGTGATGAAAATGGGGCCATGTGTGATACTACAATTTTCATCCCTCCAACAGAATCTGTAGAAGAGAAATTTACACCCAGACTGTGCTTTTCCTCTGCAAAAGTGGCAACATAAACATGAGAAAGTCCTTCCCTGTCACAGCCATGTTCCAAGGTGAGATGTCATTTCTGGTACTGTTTGGGCTCAGTTCTCTTCTCACAGATTTCAGGCTGATTTGGATCTGCAGGAATCACTCCCACAGGAAGAAGATCCAAGGAGTGTCAGCTGTGGATTGCCAGCCCTGCACACAGCACCAGTGTTGCAGGAAAGACACGGGTGCGTGGTTCATACCTGTATCTGTGCACAGATGCTTTGGTAATGGTTGTTCTAGATGCAAATGAAGAAAAACAAGAGCTTTTGAAACTACATCTAAAGTGGGTGTATTTTATCTCAGGACAAAAAGTCTGGAAGAGCTGCTTAAATCCAAATATTACATAATAGAATTTTTTATAACTTTGTTATCCAGTATATTTTGTCACCCAGTATATTCTGCCACCCAGTAAAGACATGTGTCAGTAAACATCTCTTAACTGCAATTAAAATTTCACCACCTTCCTAAAATCTTCCAAATTTATTCCATGTTTCAATTTCAAATCTATTTATTACGTATTATTTTTAAAAGCTTAGCTAAAGTATTATAGCAAAGTAAAGCAAGAGTGACTGAAGAGACAGAATAAAAGAAAACCAAGTAAGACCCACAAAAAAAATTGTTTCTGCCATCAAAAACAAACTATTTACAACAGACATTAGTGAAGATTGAAAAGGTAAGGTTTTGCAGTCTGAGTAGTGCAAATTATCATGCAGACTTTTAAGATAAAAAAATGAAGAATAGTCTGGTCAGTGGTGTTGTTATGAATCTAGGAAAGAATCATGTATTAAGAAAAATAATTCTTCAGAGCATTTATTATTTCTCCCATTTGTTTTCCTCTTTACACTTGTAACTAATTTCCTGCTCTCTTCTGCCAATACTACCGGTTACTATTCAGCTTCACAAGCCAGCTTGAGTGATTTAAGGAAGAACATAACAATGTTTCTCATTTTCTACCTTTCCTAACAAACAGACTTTCTTTCAAATAAAGAAATGTGAGTACATGTTAGGATACAGGTATTCAGACCCCATTTTGATGCTGGCTCAAGGAGAGTTTAAGGCCAATTCAACATTGTCCTCAGAAATCTGATAAAAAAGTGAGTTAGACTTCTCAGTCACTAGAAGCTTTTTAAAAGATTTAAAGTGGTGTTTAATTACAATATCACAAACCAAGTAGAAAGCAAAGCTTTGCTTCATTATCCTATGGCCTGGAGTGTATCTCTGAACAAATCAGCTCCAAGCTGTAATAATAAAACGTGTTTTTGAGAGGAGCAAGCACACAGCTGCTTCACCATATGGAAGTGTAGCTGCGCTGAAGCTCTGTTAATATGCACTTCTCACCTCCTCACTTACATTCAAATGTGTTGCCCCAGGGGCAGGCTCCTACTTTCACCTTTACTCCCCTGCAGCCTCCCACTCTCACCATCCTTTTGTCCTCCTGCAATACCTCAGCTGTTCGGAGAGCCCTAGCAGGTCACTGAACCACCTGAGCTCCAACACTGACAAGCACCCGGCCAAACATAGCACGTCTGGCACAGCTTATTTTACACAAACGTTAGATGTTCTCTGGTAACCAAGTACACGTGCATCACTTACAGGAAAAATCAATCACACAATTCCATGTCCTTTCCATACAGTTGGGATCCCACAAAGTGACAATGTTGGGCTGCAGGGCTTTTTCAGCCACTCACTATGCATAGGTTTATACATTAATATCATTTGATCCTCTTTGTTCCAGAGTTTTCTGTAGCAAAACTTAAAAGGAAGATAGATGGAGCCCAATGTATAGAATTCTATGCTTTGATAAACTAGATCAAAAATTATGCATATGACAGCTAACAAAGCACAAACCTATAAAAGGAGTTAACCAGCTAGATTAACATCAGAGGCATGAACCACCCCAAACCAATTATCTTTACCTGATACACTTACTGATAGGCTTTGAGATAACAAAGAAATAATTTATGTACCACGTGTAAGGGCTGATTACTTTCTCTGTTGAATTTCTCATGGATATAAGTAAATTCCCCATTTATTAGCACAGACTTGGAGAGGGGAACTTTTTAGCACAGATATGACTGCTTACCATATCCATTTTTCACCAGTTTTTCATAAGTGACAAAAGAAGACCTGAGTTCTTCTCCCACAATGCCAATAGAAACATGCTACAAGAGAGTAAAATACTAAAACATTCAGCATATGACAACTTCCCTAAGGTATGACTAACTAAACAGGTAGCTCCTTGAACCACATCAAAATTCACATGATTGCACTGAAATACAAGATCAGAACCTACTACCAAACACATAGTCTCCACCCCACCACCATCAAAGAAAACACATGCTCAGTTCTGTTGCTCATTCCCTGTGGGCTTCAGGCACCACGTCCCATCTGTGCTCTCGTCGTTTGTCTGTGAGCTGCGCTCTTCGGCTGCTATTCTGCTTTCACACCCCTCCACAAGTGCCTGGTACCTGAGGAGACACTGCATATGGAACATACCACTGCCTACGCTCAGAAAACAAGTCATGCTACTTAAACACCACCCTATTTGGCAGACTGACCTTTGGAAAGATGAATCCAAACACTCCAGCATCCTCTCCAGGGTAGCAGTCACCCTGTGACAATACCATGCCCTAAACTGCAGCAAGAAGAGGACAGAGACACAGCCTCATTGTCCTCAGCACATCCTGCAGAGAATGTGGCTAAGGACCCTGGAATGCAATTCCCAAAAGCCATTGCCACATTGCCAACAGAAGGAATTTGGAGAGGTTTGTTTCTGAAACCAAGCACTGAGTTTGCTGTTTACTATGAACACCCACCTCAGTGTTCCCGATGTGCTGAGGAAGCACTGTCGTGATAACCCAAAAGCAAAGGCACTTCACCTGTGCCCAATTCATTGGCAAGCTATTCAGGTGTTGCAGAGGAAAAGAAAAGCTCATCGCTGCCTGAGTTCCTGACACAAGCTGGCCCTTAACCCAGAAACTACAATGGGTTTCTTCCATCATCCCTGCACCCCGTGGAAGTGCAGCGGGAAGAATAAGGGCTGCCCTCACCCTCCATTTCTCTTCCATGCAGATGGATTTTCAAATAAGATGCTGAATGTTTCAAGTAGCCTTGGGCTTTTCTTCAACAGATGCATAGGCATGAAGTGACAGGCTTTAGGGAGGATGGGGAAATAAAGTAGTATTTGGAATGTTTCCTTTGCTGTTAGGTATCAGTAGTGTTTACTCTAACCTATCACCTAATCTAAAGTCACATCGACGGAAAGGCTTCGCCAGAGACCGCAACAAATTGTTTATTCAATAAAGGTCATTCAATTGGTGCTGTTCATCATTTAGTTCCATTGTGAACATAAGCCCAGCTCTGACATTTAACAATTTAAAGCTAGGGAGGGTTACTGTTTCCATGACTAGTCACATTGCCAGACAGAACTCTAGTAAAATTGTTTTGAAGCTGCAGTGTGAAATGTTTCTTCTGATTTAAAGGGGTTTTGACAGGTCTGAGCTATGCATTTCATGGCTTTATTTAACTTGTTAAAGAATAAAGTGACAATTTGTGTTTATAAATATACTGAAAAAAATGTTTTATAGGATATTTTCCCTTTGAAATAAATATAAAAGATCTTTAAAAAGCAAGTGGAAAAATGCAGAAAATACTTTGCCTGCTTTGTTTTTGTTAGGGACTGCTCTGGGAACTTGGGACTCTCTTCCTATTGCAGCTTGCTTGGTTTGTGCAGAAAAAAAAAAAAAGCTCTATAAAAGAAGTTCAGCACTTATGACTGCAAGACATTAGGGCTGACAGTTTTCTAATGTACTTAAGGTGCCAGCAGGTGTCTTACTTGGGAGAAGGGACTGATCCCACCTGGATCCAAGCCCCTTTCAGGAAGCTGTTGAGGGCAAGAAGGTCTCCCCTGAGCCTCTTCTCCAGGCTGAACAACCCCAGGTCTCTCAAGACTTGTGCTCTAGACCCTTCTCCAGCTTCATTGCCCTTCTCTGGACACACTGCAGTTTCTCAGTGTCCTTCACAGGGTGAAGGACCCAAAACTGATAATCTTTACAATGGCTGTATGTTGAGTTGACACTTCCTACAACATCAGACACAGTGCAGAGGTATGGTGGAGTGGATTAGCATGTGCACAGTGGGCAATCTTCAGAATGTCCCGCTGAACAACAACCAGTCACACCTACCTGGTAAGAAACTGCGCCACTTGACACACTGTGGAGATACTCCCCAGTCCCAGACTTCCAGAAGCTCTCAAAATCACCACCACATTTCCTATCCATGTATGTATTCACAACTCATAAACTGAAGCCACTCTAAATGGGGAGACATGAGATGCCAAGTAACACACCATGAAGAACTCCACGAGTACACATTTCTGCTGCGTGCACTACAGACAAAGCTTTTTTTTTTTTTTTTCCTCCCATTCCCTCTGTTCACAGTTCATTGCTAAAAAACTCCTGGAGTGAGATTAGTTGTGGCATGAACCTGGAATGTAATCACAGACCTTTACACCTTCCATCTGAGGGCCTCCCAGAAGAGTTACTGTAATGGCATGCCTCACATGGGTAACAGAAACATTAGCTAGACCTTGTGCCATATTACAGCCCATTGATCTCATTTCAGCAATGCTACAACACAGCTTTGGTGTGTTTAAAAAAGCTGTGACTTCATTTAATATATATCTGACTGCAAAGCCTTTCTTCATTTGAGTCACATGTTAAAAATGCCATATGTTTAAAGGCATAGATACAGCTCTCCTGGTCTCCAGCAATTCCTATTATGCAATGGTTATCTAATCTCTCTGTGTGCCCATCACTTATAGCCTTGGGACATTCAGAATCTGCTGCAGTTAGAAAAAGAGAAACATCATTTGGTTTCAATACACGTCTCATATACAGGATTTAAACATGATAAGCAATCAAGTGTTAAAAAAGCCCTGCTAGCCCAATAGCCCAGGAAATTTTTTAGGAAACTATATAAACTGACTCCACAAATATGCCACGTAAGAGTTTAGAGATACAATTCTACATCATGGGGTTTTCAGATTCAGGTCATACCTGCAGAATGGATGTAGCACACAACTAACTACATGCTTGCTCTAATATCATGAACTCTGTGGAAAATACCTAAGATCCTTCATTCATTTCAGCAATTTCCACACTACCCAGATTAATTTCTTGAAATGATATCCTGTTCAGCGGGACAAATAATAAAATACAGGAGCACCCCTCAACAGAGAGCACTTCTAGCTACACAATTAACACTGGAGGGATCAAACAAAAACTAAAGGAACTTAGTATTTAATTTTTAACTTGATGAAAAGGACTTTCCTCTGGAAGGCAGGAGTTCAGAGCATCTCAGCCTTTACAGGGACCAAATTCAGAGCTGCAAGCTGAGTTTCAAATGTACACGCTAAGAAATTCTGGGAAGCTTTCAAGTATTTATCTTCTTAAAGCTGGGATTCAACAGCCCACAAGCCATGCCTCTGTTGGCACTTCTACCACTAGTCTAGTAACACGGGCATTTCTGAACAACTTTCTTCTCCCAGGATACAATTTCTTCTGCATTTGATAAAGTGAGAAAAAAAATCTATGTGACTATTCTTGTAATTCCTAAAGGCAAAATTGTTTGTGCATGAAAATAAAAGTGACACCAACCACAAGAAAAAAAAAAAATGGCAGAAAGGGATTAGCCCCTTTGCTATTAAAGTAAATATGACACGATTACTGATTAAGCATGATTAAGGACATTGCTTAATTGATCTCTTAGTGAACTGAGAAATGTCCTTCTCAGATCAGTGATAATTCAGTGATAAAGTTTCAGACAATTATTTCCATTCTAATAATGGACCGTAACAACCGTCCTACATAAGGGTATCTAATTCCTTCATCACAAATCAGAACAACTACCAGTTATTTAAGACTGCAAAGCAAAACCCAATTCTTACTGAGATCAGTACAAAACTATCTATGAATGTAAAGGAAATCGAATATAGCTCTCAAAACTTGTGCTTGTCAAGTAACATTATCTGTGTTGAATAGGCAAACCACTACCTTAAAACTTCAGCTTTTATTTATCTGTCTCCTCTGTAGTTTGCCTTGAAACATCTTCCAAAATGGTCTCAATTTTTTAAGAAGCTTCATTATAGGTAGATGCATGTAACTTCTGAACTAATTCTAACTCTTGTGTAAGCAATTTCTCCCCTTTCCTCCTCAACAAACCCTGGTTTCCTGAGCTCTTGCTTCCCTCTCGTGGCAAAGGGCCATGACATGCATTTGTAAGTCAATGTCTTCTCCTTCGTTATGATTTTCATCATCTCTGCTCTGGGTAATTTTCAGGTCTCTCAGCAAATGAATTTTTGAAAGAAGCTGATGATGTCAGCTTGACAGACCACAATAAAGTTACTGAGTGAAACACAGTTAAGTTCAGTAGCTATATGATCCCTTCCAATACCTGAAGGAATCCCATAGAAAGGTTAAAGAGGAACTCTTCACAAGAGTGTCCAGCAATAGGACAAGGGGAAATGGTTTTAAACTGAGGGAAAATAGGTTTAGGTTGGATCTTAGGAGAAAGCTCTTCAGTATGAGGGTGGTGAAACTCTGGAATAGATTGCCCATAGAGGTTGTGGATGCCCCTCCCTGGAGGTGTCCAAGGCCAAGTTGGATGAGGCCTTGAGCAACCTAGTCTAGTTGAGAGGTGTCCCTGCCCATGGCGGGGAGGTTGGATTAGATGATCTCTAAGGTCCCTATATTCTATGATTCTATGATCTATGATCTTAGGACTGTGTCCCAAGGTGGAACTTGTTAGGCAGTTTAAAATTAGCCATCTGTATGTTCTATTACTTTTAGCTTGAAAAGAAGTATATTAGTAATTTATGAAGGGCTTCTAAGACACTTTGCTTATGCCTGTGGTATATAGCCTTAAAAATCACTCTGAAAAAAAGGATATTGTGTAGAAGCTGGGTCAGCTGCCTTTCATTTAAAGCATCTTCTGCTTTCAGGCCATTATCAACATTCCATCTAATCGTAGCAACTTTTATTTTTAATAGGTAGTCAATGTGTGGCAACCTATCATCTTCAAATCTTCCTCAGCTTCCACTTACCTTGCTGTACTCTGACCTTGTACACTAGATTTTGCAGGAATACATAGGTAATAAGAGATACATTACTTTATAAAATGAACGTCTGCTAGCTTGTAGCTGAACCTAATAATGTATGGAAAAAAACAACCTGCTTTCAGAGGGTGAGTTCCTGCAGCTGTACTTTATGGGACAGATCCTTAGATCCACAGATTTTTTCTTGGCAGTCACAAGTAATTCCTAAAATGAAACAAAGTCAAGAGTAAGAAACTTCAACAATAAATCATGTATACGGTGGATCTATCAAAGACAAAAACAACACCTCTACAGATTGGTGATTTAAAGCAATCTTTACCAATTAGATGTTGAAGCAAGGTATTCTAACCTCTCAACATTAGGAAAGTCAACCCATGAAGCAACAGGGACGTAGTAAAATTTTTCTGTTTAGAAAATCTTGTGTTTATATGGTCCCTACTATCCATAAAAATTCTGTACTGCACCCAGAGGCAGCATTAGAGAAAGAGCACTTAGAGTTCTTTCAATTTATTTGTTAATGTCAAGTGGATTATTAGAAGGAATCCAGGACCTCTAACAATATTACAGGTTTTATTCTAGGCTTAAAGCTTGGAGATTTTGACTTTCACAAACTCAGAATATGAGAACAATTCAGCTCAAGCACCAGCATGAACCTATTTTTAATTATTCTCACAGCTCAAACAGCAGTGGAGTGGAGAAACAGCCTGATACCAACATGCAAATGAACAAGCTAAGAGCCTTGCTTTGTTACAGAATTACAGGGCCATTCACTGAACCACTAACACTGTGCAGGCTGTTACTGCTAATAATACAGAAAGCATAGTAGCACCCACAAACCTCACATATTCTGTATGTGACTTTTCCACTGAGATGGGTTTTAACTGGAATTGATCACCAACGTAACGATAAACAACATTCAGACACAAAATTATTTTTTCCTCATGAAAACAAAGGGGTAAAGTTAGAGCAAGAAGCACATATTCCCCAAATCCAGAGTTTTTAGTCGAGGAAATAAAACACCACCTTTTGTCTGTTGTACACAGAAGCAATTTCCCCCTCCAAGAGATTTTGAAATTCAGGGATCATCTTTGAGAAGACATTTCTAAGTTTGTTTTTTTTCCTCCTGTGAAGAGGAAATGGCTCACCCGGTCACGGCTAACAAACCTGGCATATATGTGAGGCAAAATCTGCTTTAAAGTAGTGACATTTTGGTTACTCCTGTCAATGGCAGGGCAGGTCCTGAGATCTGGGAACAAAGATGGATGTTCTCCTTAGCCTTGGGGATCTGCTTGTTTGAAAATTCCTGCACGGGTTAAGGAATCAGATGGGGGTTTTTCTGACGAGGCAGAGAGGGAAATGGCAGTAGAATAATTTAAGGGGCATATACTCCACGACTGCCTTATTCCTGAAAGGTAAGGTCTTCGAACAGAGAATCCACGAGTTTCAGGCAAGGCCCAGACAGCAGAAGGTGCAAATGCTGAAACCGGGCGGGAGACGTCGCTGTTACCCAGCGCTTGGTGCACCCACCACCACCACTTCGCAGTTGTTCTGACAGTGCCAACTGGTCTCGAAGGTCAGTTTTAGGGTGGCGTGAGGTAATCGCCACCACAAGGTCTCTACCATACAAAAGCTTGGAGCACAACCTGTGTGCCCCTGTCTGGGTGAGGCGGACCGGCCGTTATACGGGTGTCGAGCAGCCTGCGGGGCTTCGGGGCGGGTGTCGGACCTTCCTCTCCGAGGAGAAAATCGGCACTTTTTTCGTTGAGTCTGCCCAGGCAGGCGCAGGGCCCGGCGGGGCTGAGGCTTCCCCGGCGGACGCTGCGATGGTGCCGGTGGGAAGGGTCGGGTTTGCCGTGCCCTCGTGTTGCTTTTTCAAAGGACATACCTACAACTCCCCTCACTTCTCCTCAGAGAGCGGATTCCCGCCCTACGGCGGCCGCCGCCAACCCCTCCCGCCTACAGCAGCGACTCCGCCTTTCCCCGGTCCTCAGGCCGGGTCCCGCTGCTCCTCCCGGGGCGCTCCAGCCGCGCTCCCCGCGGGGAGCCGCCGTGGGACGGGGCGGGATGGGGCGGGGCGGGAGGAGGGAGGGAAGAGACTTCTTCCCGTCCTCCCTTCCTCGTTCTGCCGCCGCTGGGAGGGGACCGACCGTGGCCCGCGGGGTCGCAGGGCCCAGCGTCTCGGCCGGGCCGGGGGCGCGGTGAGGGGCGCTGGCCGGGGCTAAGGCAGGGAGCAGCCGTCTCTCGGAACGCTCCGTCTCGGGCATGTTCCCGCCGTCAGGGCCCGCAGGAGGCCCCGGCTCCCTCGCTCGGTGTTAGAGCCTCACCCGGCTGCGGGCCATGGGGACGGCGTCGTCCCTGGTGAGCCCGGCGGGTGGGGTCGGGGAGGTGATCGAGGACACGTACGGCGGCGGCGAGGCCTGCGAGATCCCGGTGGAGGTGAAGCCCAAGGCGCGGCTGCTGCGCGGGTCCCTGCGGCGCGTTGGGGCGTCGCGGCCCGGCGGCCTCATCGGGGCCAGCTTCAAGTCGACGGCCTCGGTGCAGGAGCTGGAGTGCGTGGCCGAGTACGAGCGCCTGAAGAAGGAGTACGAGATCTTCCGCGTCAGCAAGAACAACGAGGTGGCCTCCATGGTGAAGAAGGAGGCCAAGCTGGACCGGGAGAACAAGCGGCTGCGCGCCGAGCTGCAGGTACCGCCCGCCCGGACCGGGGGCTGCCGCGTGAGCCTGCGGAGGACTCGTTCTGCGCCCCGGGA
>WUAM01000107.1:25917904-25948463 GCA_024336885.1 Actenoides hombroni | reverse complement strand
GAACCATTCCGGGTGAGGTTGAATGGGGCTCTGATCAATCTGTTCTAGTGGCAGATGTCCCTCCTCACTGCAGGGGTGGTGGGCTAGATGAGCTTGAAAGGTCACCTCTAAGCCAGTCTATGACTCTGTGAAATGGTGAGTGCCCCAGTGCCATCCTGGTGCGCTGTTGGGGTGCAGTCAAGGTGTGCCAGACTTGGAACGGGGCTGCTGGGTCCCAAGAGTCAGGAGAGATGTAGGATGCTGGGATAACATTGTTGTAGTCAGTCCTGAAAAGTCATCTAAAACCTCTTATCAGCAATTGCTTTCACTTAGAAAAATGGTATCTTACATGTTTTCAGGCACTTCAGAAAACTTACCAGAAAATACTTAGAGAGAAAGAAAGTGCATTAGAAGCTAAATATCAAGCCATGGAGAGAGCTGCTACTTTCGAACATGATCGAGACAAGGTCAAAAGGCAATTCAAGGTATGGTTTCTTCTGCTTTTCCCTTGCTGCAGACAGTGATACTTTCACTATCCAAACCGGGACAGTAGGTCCTGGTTTTGCACCATATTCAAGATTCTTGATATCTTTGAATACTAGCAGGTGTTAATGTTTGGCAGAGAGATAAAAAGAGGATTGGGCTTTTTTCTTATTTAAGAAAATGGGACTTGAAGAAGATTTCATCTCTTTGAATTTAAATCTAGATTTTGTTTTTTTCCACGTGATGGTGATATTTTATAAGCAGGACAGCTGGAGATGCTTGATCATTTTATATCTCAGGAAATTTAAATTTCTGCAACAGTAAAAGTAAATACAAGATTATATGTAAATCTAAAAAACCATGAACTTTGAAAGCTGAAGAAAGTTACTTGCCGTTTTAATAGACTTCCCATACTAATGCAGACTTCTAACTTTCAGAAGGTTTATGCTAAGGTTTAAACTGGTAATCATTTAACACTGTTGTCTTTCTCATTTATAGGTTCCTGATGGCTTCTTGTTCACATATACATTTAGCAGGCAAAGGCATGAAAGCTAGAAACTTATTTTTCCAATTGAAAGCAGATAACATGAATTCAGGAATTGACACTGAGTTTTGAAAGACTTATGGCTTGTATTTCTACTTTTTTTTTTTCTCTTCCCTGCTCATAGATTTTTAGAGAAACCAAAGAAAATGAGATTCAGGACTTACTGAGGGCCAAACGAGAGCTAGAAGCAAAACTTCAGAGACTCCAGGCCCAAGGAATCCAAGTGTTTGATCCTGAAGAGTCTGATTCTGATGACAATTGTACAGATGTTACGGGTAAGAATTTCATCCCTAGCATTTATGTTGGAGCATGACTGAAGTCTCTGAAGAGTAAAGCACAAGACAAATATTTATGTTCTTTCAGAAAAAAAAAAGAAAAGCAACATTAAGGTAAAAGGCAAAAGCAGCTGACTTTATAAGCTTTGTTTATATTGTGGGAGCCCCATGTTTCTGGTCTTAGGAATAAGTAGATGAAGAAAATAGAGCACTGTCTAGGTACAGTGACTTGAATGTTGTTTTTTTTTAATTGTTCCATGAACAATTCTGAGTTTTTTTAGTATTTTCTGAGTTTTCTGATTCTAGATCTCAGAGATTCTGTTCTGCTAAAGGAGGAGAAATTACCATCAGTGGCACATGGCAGTAGGTTTCATCTGGAGTATTTAAGCCTGGTAATTTCACTTGTTCATCAGTAACAAAGAGGTTTTCTGTTTTCCAATTCTTAGCTACCGGGGCACAGTCTGAATATTGGAATGGAGGAGCTTTGGGAAGTGAGCCATCCATGGGCAGTATGATGCAGCTTCAGCAATCTTTCAGAGGCCCTGAATTTGCACATAGCTCCATAGACGTTGAGGGACCGTTTGCAAATATAAACAGAGGTAAGTAATGGTGGTTTGCTTTGCTGGGATTATAGATGTCTGTGTCATTTTTCTACCCATTCTTCAGTAAGTCTGTTCTTTCTTTGCTCCTTTTCTGTCCATTCTTGGGTAATTTGACTAAAGAGTTATCTGGAATTCTTTGTAAAAGTAAAAGGAACTGTAGCTAGCTGTATATGCTGAGTTATGTCTAATATATTTGGTGACTGTGGTATGTGCAGTGGTGATCTTAGCAAACAGCAGTCAATGGTGCATCATTGTTAGTAAACCAAATACCATTTCGTTGCTTTCTCTAAACTCAGATTTATAAAATTAAAATAGTCCAGTAAAAATGTTACTGCTATTTTAAATAGCATGTAGTATTCATAATGGTAAGAGATGATGACTTTCCAGTTATGAAGTGTAATTGGATGTGAAGATCTCTAGACTTCATTTGGGTTTTTTTGTCATTGGCAGATGATTGGGATGCTGCTGTTGCCAGCTTATTACAGGTTACTCCTTTGTTTTCCCACTCTCTGTGGAGTAACACAGTAAGATGTTTTATTATTAGTACTGATGAGACTCAAGCAGAAGTGGACATCTTCATTAGAGTGAGTACCTCACAGACTTACATGCTGGTTTGTTTCTGCTGTGATACTTACTCAGAAATTTGTCTAATACTTCTTGAAAGCTTGGAAGTGTAGCCTGATTTGAGTGAATTCAGTGAAAGTATTGTCAAGGACTTCAGGGCAAGAAACTGTCTAGAGAAAAGAAACTGAGATTTATCCAGTAGGTCCTTAGTGCTGTGCAGATTTAGTAATAAAGCACTGTTATTCAAATCTGCTTTCAGAACTACTCTCCAAAACTTCAAAGAGTCTGTGAAACAATGGGGTACTTCTTTCAAGTTGTTCATTTTCCAGCAGAAAATGAAAGGCCTCTTAAGGATGTAAGGAAATGGGAAATTGAAAAAAGTTCATTAGTCATTTTGCTCCTGCATTTAACTTTGCCAAGGTAAGTATTTTCCAGACTGGTAAAGCAAATGGAAACTGTTCATTTATGCAGAGTGCATAGCTTATTAAAATGCTGCCTTGGTCAGTACATTTCCCAAGCTGCTGTCTTCTACGTGATACTCCATCAAACTTTAGGTTTGATAATGCAGACAAAGAATGTATCGGCTTTTGTATAATTTCCTTTTTCTTGTAGCCACAGATTCTCTCTTAAAATACAGCATGAAAGATGGTATGACAGGAAGGTAAACTTTTAATTTACAAAAGAATAAAAATTAATAGGATTTTAATATTTTTGGCATAAGTAGCATAAATTTCTCTCTTAGCTTTGCCTTGCTTCAGAGTTTATCTTAATTTCTCTGCTGAAATATTTGCTTGCCAGTTGTAAATAGATATGACTTTTGAATTAGATATTGCAGTGAAACCCATCTTCAGAGCTTTTGTTGATTGAACTGTTTACTACAGCAGTGTAATATAGCACGAGAATGCTGATTTCCAATCTAGTTGTTTGTTGGAGGACTGTGAGGAAGCCTTCTTGAGAAACCCAGAAGAAAAACCCCGGTTAATTTACCACAGAAAGGAGGATGGCAGAGTCAGCTCAGTCTCAGTACAACAGTTAATTGAGCAAATTTCTCACGTGAACAAAGCAAAGGTATGGAATTTTAAAGACTGACAAGTTTTAAAAGGCTTACTTTCCTGCTGTAAACACCATTGAGGGCTAATAGTCCCATATTTTAAGAAAAATTACATTACACTCATTGCTCTGAATGCTCATTATATGAGCAGATTGATGAAGCTGAAATTTATGAATGTTATGAAATTTTCATTAGCAGGGAAGAAAAAAAGCCACTTAATTTTCACTGGAAAAAAATCCCTATGCTATAAGTATAGAATTTGTCACCTCTGTTTAGCCATTTAAATGGCAAAGTTATTTATCTCTGGTCCCTCTGTAGCCCCCTAAGTGAAAGGAGCGTAACCTCCAGAAAGATTCCTCCCATCTGAAAATAGATCAGTTGCCATTTATTTCCCTCTGCAGAGAGAACTGTTGAGAACAGCTGAAACTAGATGCCCAGCTTTTAAAAGCTTAGGAAAAGTGAATCGTACGTAAGGAATGCAACAGAATGGAATTTAAATGTGTTCCAGAATGTTTTTGTTGGAAGCCCTGAATACTGTTCCCAGTTGGGTTCAGAATTGCATCATGCTTTGCCATTTCCTTTTTCAGGTGATTGATCATATTGGAGGTGTGGGGGAAGGAGCATATGAAATCTATAATTGTGTGGAGAAAATAATTAAACAGGTAGAGTATATGATGCAGTTCAGCTCTTTCTGTTCCTACTGTCCTTTATGATCTTAAATGACTTCACTGTAATTACTATATGCTACTTAGATGTAATTCAAACACAAATCTGTTTGTTTTATCATTAATATCTGGCAACCAAAGAAATCTGCAAGTGGAAAATAAAACCAAAACTGAGCAGTGCTTTTATGGACAGAAGCAGAAATAACAGGGGAAAGGGAAATATTCGTGGCCTTTTTTTTTTTTTTTTTTTTTAATTTCTCTTTTTCCATTTCCTAGCATAAGGAAAAATATTTCATAGTCCTTTCTCTCCTTATCCTTCTTTGTGGTGAGTTGCTTCCACTATGAGAAGACTAAAACCAATGTCTTGAGACCTGTGCATTCAGAGTTAACTTGGTTTCCTGTAATTTCTCAATTATTTATGTTCTCTACTAGCCTAAAAAGAAGAGAGCATACTGATGTTAGTAGAGCTGCACTCACATACAGTGGAACTGAGACAAACACCAAATGTGCTTGCACTGTTAAGAATATAGTTGCAGTTTTCTCCACGTAATTTTCTTTTTACTTAGGATATATTGGGGTGTGAAATGACAGAACTAGAAGGCAAGGATTTGGGTAATAAGGAAGAGTCCACTGCTCCTGAAGAAGAAGTTTTTGGTGACGTGTTGTGGGATGCACACGACGAACAAGAACAGATGGAAGCTTTTCAGCAGGCCTCTAATTCAACATGTGAGCTGGGATTTGAGAAAGTAAGTACATTGGAAATGTGTATGGATAGAAAGAAAGTCATCTCTCATTTCCATCTCCTGGTAGGCAAGATGTGCTTCTACAGAAGCATCTGTGTCAGAGAGCATCCTTGAGGCTGTTTCTCCTTAGGCTATAAGAAGCCATATGTCTTATATAGATGGCACATTTATTTTCTGGGAGATATGCCAGTGTCTGTGTTGTTGAATGACACTGATGAAGCAGCAGTTGTTGATCCTGCACTAGAAAAAAGTGTGCCAAAAGTAGGGTGTCCTTCTAGATTTTGGTCATCAATGGAAAAGGTCTTTTTTTCTTTTTTTTTTTTTTTTTTTGGAGCTCTGTCTTGACACCTCTGTAATAGTTGTTTCTTTCTTATAGTATTTTGAACGTCTGAATGATCTAGTAGCAGCACCAGCACCAATTCCACCTCTGCTTGTATCAGGAGGACCAGGATCTGGGAAATCTCTCCTTCTGTCAAAATGGTAAATTTTTGTTTGGTTTGGTTTGGGTTTTTTGTTGTTGTTGTTGTATAAATTAAATTTAAGAAAAAAATTTCCCTTAAATTTCAAACGTGATATCAATGTACGTGGAGGTGAAATGGGAGCATTTACAAACCACTTACATTATTGAAGCATCCTGGAAGGATTTTTCCTAATTAAGTAGCTAATTCCATCTGGACTGCCTTTAGCATCTGCCTGACTCCAGCTGCAACACCCGACAGATCTGTCTCTGCACAGTGCTCATTAATAAGTGGTTTCAGTAGCTCAGTAGTGTTGCCCTTCTCTGATACACAGAAGAAGTCATTTGGCTTCTTTTTAACTGAAATAAAGGAAAGATCAGATCTAATAATTTATCATAGAAATGCGTTTTAAGGTCACTTATAGGCTGTGACAAAATTTGCTGACACAAAAATAAATAGGTAGTGTCATTACTGCTTAACAGCTCAGTGACATGTGAGTGCCCAGTGCCAGGAAGGGCACTCCTCAGTGGCTGTCAGTACTGGGGAGAGCAAAAAGCAGAATCACAGAAATGTCACGGTTGGAAAAGACCTCTAAGATCACCGTGTCCAACTGTCAGCAAAACAAACAAAAAACCCAACAAAAATCCCCCCCAAAACTAAACGAAACCCCTCAAACAAACATGCAAAAAACAAACAAAACCCACAACAAACCAAAAATCCCCACGTCACCGTCCCACTCGAGCATGTTCTGAAGTGCCTCATCTCCATGGTTTTTTAACGCCTCCAGGGATGGTGACTCCACCTCCCTGGGCAGCCTGTTCCAGCACTTGACTACTCTTTCAGTAAAGAAATTTTTCCTAATATCTAATCAGAACCTCCCCTGATGCAACTTCAGGCCATTTCCTCTAGTCCTGTCATTATTTACTTGAGAGAAAAGGCTGCACCCACCTCACTACAACCTCCTTTCAGGTAGTTGTAGAGAGCAAGAAGGTCTCCCCTCAGCCTCTTTTCCTCCAAACTAAACAATCCAAATTTTTTCAGCCTCTCCACATAGGACTTGTTCTGCAGACCCTTCACCAGCTTGGTTTCCCTTCTCTGAACTCACTCCAGCAACTCAGTATCTTGTGGTGAGGGGCCTGACTGAACACATTGCTTGAGGTGTGGTCTCACCAGTGCTGAGTACAGGGGCACGATCACTTCCCTTCTCCTGCTGGCCACACTATTTCTGATACAGACCACAATGTCGTTGGCCTTCTTGGCCACCTGGGCACACTGCTGGCTCATGTTCAGCCAGGTGTTGACCAGCACCCCCAGGGTCTGTTTCCACCTGGCAGCTCTCCAGGCAGTCCTCCCCAGGCCTGTAGTGTTGCCTGGGGTTGTTCTGACCGAAATGCAGGACCCGGCACTCGGCGTCACTGAACCTCACTCAGTTGGCCTCGGCCTATTGCTTCAACCTGTCCAGATCCCTCTGCAGAGCCTTCCTACCTTCAATCAGATTGACACTCCCACCCAATTTGGTGTCGTCTGCAACCTTGCTGAGGAAGCACTCAATCCCCTCATCTAGATCACTGATAAAGATATTGAACAAGACCATCCCCAAAATTGAGCCCTGGGGACAGCCCTGGTGACCAGCCACCAACTGGATTTAACTCTGTTTCCTGCAGCTCTCTGGGCCTGGTCAGCCAGCCAGTTTTTAACCCAGTGAATCTGACACAAAAAGCTCAGTTACAGCTCAGGACCTGTCTGCACTGTTCTGTAAGATACCCACGGGACACCTCTAGCTCAGACCCTCTGTCTCCTCTGGCAAAATCGACAGTGGTGTTTTGGAGATGTATTTGCAAAATTTTAGTTTAAGTGCTGCTTTTATTTATTTATTTTTTCCACTTCTCTCACTAGGATTCAATTGCAACAAAAGCATTCCCCAAACACTCTAATTCTGTATCACTTTGTTGGGAGGCCCATGTCTACGAGTTCAGAATCTGCGCTGATAATTAAGCGCCTCACTTTAAAGGTACGTTGGATAGTTACACGCTCTGCATGGCATGATTCTTTGGGAGTGCCAGTGTGTGTGTGTGTGTGTGTGTGTGTGTGTGTGTGTGTGTGTGTGTGTGAAAAGATAACGTTTTCTGCAGGTTTTTTTTACATCAGTTAAGAGTGATACAAATGTGAGGCATTATAGAATGGGGGGAATCTGAGCCTATACATTGAATGCGGATCAATTAAATGGTATCTCCGGGATATTCCTGATAGATTTGCATTAGCAGTTACACTTCCAGTGACCTATATTGATGGCTTATAAAACCATACAAGCTTCTTCCAGAATTTCCTGCCATGTGGCCAGTGGGAGAGGCAGGTGGTACCTCTTCTGTCCATGTGTTTAGAACCCCAATGCTGTATTCACCAGTTGGCACCATATTGTTCCTTGACTAGTCTCTCTCCTGTGTGAATTTATTTTTTTGTAATTGTGTGTTAGGTATGTGAGGATTAAGTGAAGAGCATTTTTGTGCCAGGGTCTGAGCTTGCTTTTCCCTTCACAGGGTGGTAGCAAGGACTTTGCAGGACTAAAGCCTTTAGAAAAGTGAACTCAATTGTGCTCCCCTTGCAATTTTCTCTTGTATTTTAGAAGCCTGCCTGTTTAACATGTGCAACTTTTAAGCCCTTTAAGTTTCCAGATTCCTTGTCCATTGTGTAAACGTGCTGAACACGAGTTTGATAAATATGTTTTGTTCTGAATATGCCAGCTTTCTGCTTATACTAGAAAAAAATCTGTGTGAACTTGACTAGAAAGATTGCCTCAGAGTCATGTGTTGGTTTTAGGTTGTTTTGGGCTTTTTTTCCTTTTGTGTTTATAGGACTTCTTTCAACTGTCCTAGTTGATTTTTTAAGGTAGAATTTATTATATATGTTTATAAATCTGCAGCTTATGCAACACTCTTGGTTAGTGTCACCTCTGACTTTGGATCCAGCTAAACTTCTGGAAGAGTTTCCCCGCTGGCTGGAAAAACTTTCTGCACGTCATCAAGGCAGCATTATTATAATTATTGATTCTATTGACCAAATACAGGTATGTTTTCAAAACGTGTGCTATTTGTCAGTCTAAAGGAAACCTTGACTATTGTAATAGGTTCAGCTATATCTATGTAACAGAAAAATGAATGTTTGCTTTTGCTCTAAAGAGCATATATAGAAAATAGTTTTGCAAAAATGCAGATGAGTTAAAATAGTCTTTCAGTTTCTATACATAAATTTTGTGTTGAGTTGTTTTGGTTTTTTTTCCTTCTAAATTGATCTTAATTTTTCAGCAGTCCAGTTCCATTATTTATCCAGAGATTGAAGGCTATGAGCTGACTTACTAGGAATAGCCTAGTCTTTATGTGGCAAACATTTCAGCAATACTATTCTATCTGCTTTATTCAGTGCACAGTCGTGCTGATACATAGCAGTGGATCATTTAGTACTGTGCCCAGAACCAGATCACGAACAATTTTTAAGGACACTGGAGAATTTAAGACTTCTTTCCCTGAGCTGTGCAGTTAATTAAATGTATCAACTTCTGGCACTGTTCTGAACAATGTTTGTATTAAGTAACCAAAATCTGTTTTTAAGCAAGCTGAGAAGCAGATGAAGTGGCTGATCGATCCCCTGCCAGTGAACGTGAGAGTGATTGTATCGGTGAATGTGGAAACGTGTCCGCAGGCTTGGAGGTATGCTGCCTTCCTGAGGGGTTTCGGAGTAGTCTGCCTTAGAGGTGCTGCTTTTAATTACAGTTACGCGTTGAAGAGCAAAGAGCCAGATTTGTCAAGACCTGTCACAGGGTAAGGTTTTGCCACCGTTGAGGACAGTGAAAGCTTCTCTGTTGTAACTGCAGTGAGGACAGGTTTTAGCTGTTGGGAAACCCAGTGGTTGTTTCACTGGAATGGATCGATCCACGTGACTGTATGAAAGAGGGTATTAAATGCAGTCAGATGCACATCAAGAACTGCAATACCGTGCTGTAGGTCCAGGCTGAGGCTAAAAGTGGATGACTAGAATTTCCTCATAGCAATAGCAGGGAATAGCTTCAATTACTGCTTTGATATAAATCTTTAAAAAGCCCTGGGACCTTGATATCTTTTTTTTTTTTTTTTTTTTTCCTGTGCTCTTTAATAAGATCTGAGTATGACTTTGTTCTCTCTTACCAAAGGTTGTGGCCTACTCTTCATCTTGATCCGCTGAATTCCAAAGATGTCAAATCTCTCATTAGTGCAGAATGTAGCTCTGCAAACATTAAACTGACTAAAGAGCAGGTATGTCTGTTGCAGTTCTTCTGAAGTACCTTTCTCCAGTATAAGTTCTAATGAAAACATGTCAAGATGAAAGAAGCCTAGCTGCCAAAGGAAAGTATTGTATTTAGCTAAATAAATACTGCTGCTTGAGATAGCGTGCAGTTTATTTACCCCATGGCTCATAGCACTGGAACACATGGAACAGCAGAAATTATTAACACAAAACCAGTGCAGTAGCACTTAACTGCTGTAAGTGTGGTCTTTTAGAATAACGGAAGGTTTAGTATTGCATAATTCTGTAACAATCACTGGCAGAGTGCAGAAAGAGTATTTTACCTCCTTGCCTTGGAGGCCAATTGTGTAAGGTAGTCCTTGTCTTGAGAGATGTAATGGTTAGATCCTGACACTTCATCATAAACTCAAAAGGAAACTGCCACTTGTCTGCTCCTATAGCTAGAAAAATTGCAGTATTTTGTGCACTTGTTCTCACGTCATAGTCTCCAGATGTTACAGATAGAAGCATATCTAGAAAGTTTGTTTTCTTGTCAGACAGTGAACATTTTATTGGTATGGTTCATTTTGTCTTGGCTCACAGATTTTGTTTAAAATGTTGCAGGAGAAGAAGCTTGAGAGACATTGTCGATCCGCCACAGCTTGTAATGCTTTGTACGTCACTCTCCTGGGCAAAACCGTTGCGCGGTAAGTTGAGATGATCTTGAGGTTACTGCATTCATCACTAGATTATAAGACTCTTGAGTGGGTGATACACCAGAAGGCTGTGCTGTCATTCATGGAGATCTGGACAGACTGGAGAGCTGGGCAAAGGCAAACCTAATGAGGTTCAACAAGGATAAGTGCAGAGCCCTACACTTGGGGAGGAACAACACCATGTACTGGTACAGGTTAGGGGTAGACCTGCTGGAGACCTCCTCTCCATGGAGAACGATCTTGAAGTACTACTGGACAATAAGTTATGCATGGGACAGCAGTGTGCCCTTGTGGCCGAGAAGGCCAATCATATCCTGGGGCGCATAAAGAAGAGTGTGACCAAGAGGTCCAGGGAGGTTCTCCTCCCCCTCTACTCTGTCCTAGTGAGACCACATTTTGAGTATTGTGTCCAATTCTGGTCTCTCCCCAGGTCAAGAGGGACAGGGAAATACTAGAGAGAGTCCAATGGAGGCTACAAGAATGATTAAGGGGCTGGAACATCTCTCTTATGAGGAAGGGCTGAGAGCCCTGGAGCTGTATAGTCTGGAGAAGACTGAGAGGAGATCTTATTAATGTTTACAAATACCTAAAGAGGGGGTGTCAAGTAGAAGGGGCCAGTCTCTTTTCAGTGGTGCCCAGTGATAGGACAAGAGGTAATGGTAGCAAGGTGAAACACAGGAATTTCTACCTCAACATGAGTTAAAACCTCTTTCCTGTGAGGGTGACAGAGCCCTGGGACAGGCTGCTCAGAGAGGTTGTGGAGTCTCCTTCTCTTGAGACTTTCAAGCCCTGCCCGGATCGGTTCCTCTGTGTCCTGCCCTAGCTGATCCTGCTCTGGCAGGGAGGTTGAACTTGATCTCCAGAGGTCCCTTCCAACCTCTACCATTCTATGATTCTATGACTGGGTAGGTTTGTCAGCATTTTGAAATACATTCATTTAACATACAATTAATCTTGTTAAGGAAAACCAGGGGAGCATTATACAAAGTTTTCCCCCTTCAGTGCCTGTGAATGCAATGGGAAGGAAAATCAGAGAGCATAAAATGGCTGTTTTGATACTAAGGGAATCCATATAGTTCTACCTCTCTGTTTTCAGCTCTCCTCATTTTATTTTCCTGTTCTGCTTTCTGCATATGTCAGTTCCTTCAATGCTCTTTAAAGGTATTTGGAGAATGTTGGTACTGTTCTGTTAAACAGTTTAACTCTGGTCTGTTGTGTATACTGATGTACCAGATAGTTTGCCTCATAGACTTTTAAGGCTATAAGGAAGTTCAACAAGTGTGTAGTTTAACATCCTGCATACGGTGCTTTGCCCTGTAATTCCTTCTGTGGAGAAGATTAATGTTCCCTCTTGTGCAAGAGAATACTTAGCAAGTATTATTAACCTGGACTTCATCTTGTTGAGAAAGATGCTTTTTTAGTTTAGAGGCTCCCAGAAGATGATACACTGATTGGAAATCAGTCAACCAGATTAAATGATCATTATTCTTTATTTCTGTTTTTATTTCTGTTTTATGTCCTAGAATGCTTAATTGCTCCTGAAAACATGATTTGGAAGTACATTAAATGAAACAGCAGCATGTGGTTTTATCTTTATCCAACCTGATGTTCTAATTCTATACTCCTGCTGGAGGAAAGAACACTGCAACATTCTTTTATTTAAATAAAAATGTTGCAGTTATTAAGAAAACTCAAGACAATATGATAGAAAGTGGCATCAGGAATTCACCTCTTCTGTGTTTAATCTCACCAGGTGCTGTGCACCTCTTAAACACAGTAGGAATTCAGAGCACTTTTGAGATAGAGTTCTTCAGTAGTTCCAACTCACCTTATTCAGCCAAATCTGGTACACTAAACCATGTGCTTTTTGCCCCTCTGTGCAGTGTTGGAAATACAGGAAACATTGATGAAACCCTTCAAGAGTGTTTCCAATGTCAAGACACAGTGTCACTGTACAGGCTGGTTTTAAGATCAATTCAAGAATCATTGCAGAGTGATAAAGAGAAAGGTCTTTTGAGAGAGGTAAGCAGAGAATGCATCATGATTTCTACAGGTAATATATATTCTTCCCTACAACGTGTTTTTCTTATGTTAGAAATAAATATAAATTTATGTTCTTTCAGTATGATTCTGAGATTACTGTATTATTAGTAGAGAAGGGACAGTTTTGTTACCTAATTATATCTATTGCATAACCATAAAACATGTCTGCTTTGTGTTAAATTTCAACTAAGTCATTGTCTCAAAAAACAAACCAGAATTTTCCACTACAGTGTGACACAGAATTAGCACTTCTTTGATGATCACTACCCTGACCCAATGATTAGCTACATTGAACATAGTAAATGTAATCAAAACATGGTATCTTAGGAATACAGGGCATCACTTACTAGATTTCCAGTTCCTCTTCCTGACTTTGCAGAATTTCCCTGTTTTGTGGAACATACTTTTTATTAGTACATCATACTCAATAATTGCTTGAAGTTCTTCAGTGCTGGCAGCATAAGACTGTCAGCATATTGTACTTAGATGGAAGTTCTGGTGATAATGGAGTTATTTTTCTGCTGTGTTTTAGAGGGAAGTCTAAGGAGCCAGTTGTTTGTCCCAGAGCATCCCACTTGGTGCTTTATCTATTAGAATATTAACCCATTAGCACTGAGGACTGTTCATTGAGGACAGAATAGGGGAAGGGCTTGTGCAGGCAGGTCTTTTTGGGTTTTTTTAACCTTGTTGTATAAAGTTATAGACAGTGAGATACGGTATGTTTGGGGAGGGGGGGCAGAATTTCAGTGTAACTAAGCTCAGCAGCAAATATTGCAACTGTGTAAAACAATTTCTCTGCTTTACATAGATACTGTGTGTCATCGGTGTTAGCCACAATGGTGTGAGCGAGTCAGAGCTGCTGGAACTTTATCCTGAACTGTCTTCTGCAGTGTTAGCCTCCCTCATCCACAGCCTGCACAAAATGTGCTTGCTGACATACGGCTGTGGTTTGCTCAAGTTCCAGCACCTCCAGGTAAATTGTGTAATTCTAAACATGTGCAGAGAAATTTTGCATAGCGCCCTGTGTATCATCAGCACTTGAGAAACAAATTAAATGCATTCTCTTTCTCTCAATTGTATCATCTTTCAGGCTTGGGAGATGGTGAGACTGGAGTTTATGGAAGAAGGAGAAAATGTTATTTCTGCCTATAGACAAAAACTAGTGGATTATTTCACCATGCAGCTAAGGTAAGTCAGAATTCCTCAAGATGTGCTAAATTGCAGGCTTTATGCCTCATAGATTTTTTTTTTTTCTTCATATAGCTTCTTTGACTCAGTTTAATAAATTATTAGGGCAAAATAACTGCAAAGCCCGAGCTGTCAGTTTAGCAGTTTATTATGGATAAGTTGTTTTTTAATCTTTGAAAAGGCTGAGGACTGTGAAGGGGTGTGGGCATGTAATAAAATTTATCATGTGAAAGTTGACAAGCTCTGCTGGGCCTCTCGGAGTTTTAATTTTGATTTGCTTTTCTTCCAATAGTCGGGACCGAGTGACTTGGAGAAGCGCAGATGAACTTCCCTGGCTCTTCCAACAGCAGGGTGATAAGCAAAAGCTACACAAATGTCTTTTGAATCTCTTTGTATCCCAAAACCTTTACAAAAGGTACAGAGGTGGCCACTGCTTTGATGTTTGTAAACGTTTCAAAGTAATTTTTTGTCAATATAAATCAGAAAATGACAGATGTAGATTAAAGGAACTTAAATAGTAGTAGGGGGTGAAATGCTAAATGCTGTTGTCATGTAAATCATTCCGTTGCACTTGGGGATTGGTGAAGGGATAAATGCTGCTGTTGAACAGCATGAGTCTCCATGGATTGTCTCTGTAGACACTGTAGCATACAGACAAAATTCATGCATGTGGCTCTTTTCTTCCAAGCTAGCATCAGTCCAACAAAGAGGGGTATCAGAGATAAGATGAGCTTCTTATTTCCTTGTTAAAACAGGGGACATTTTGCAGAATTGCTGAGTTACTGGCAGCTGGTTGGGAAAGATAAGAGCTCTATGGCAGCTGAATATTTTGACTCTCTGAAAGAATATGAAAAAAGCTGTGAGGGAGAGGAAAGTATGATCTGCCTGGCTGATCTTTATGAGACCCTGGGACGGTTTCTTAAGGACCTAGGTCTTCTCAGTCAGGTAAGTACATTTAGAGATTGTTGTAACAGCAAGGAGGCAAATGAAGCGGAGCTCAGCCTGTGCTTTCTGTTGCCATTGTTAAATTATCTTGGCTTATGGGATGCTGCCTGCTGCCCTCATACTGGGAGCTTCGTTTGTTACAGGCTGTAGCTCCTCTGCAGCGATCCCTGGAGATTCGAGAGACCGCGCTGGATCCAGACCACCCAAGAGTGGCACAGTCCCTTCACCAGCTGGCAGGAGTTTATGTCCAGTGGAAGAAGTTTGGGAATGCTGAACAGCTGTATAAACAGGCACTGGAGATCTCTGAAAACGCTTACGGAGCTGAACATCCTCGTGTGGCCCGTGAACTGGATGCACTTGCAACCTTATACCAAAAGCAGAACAAGTAAGCTTGACCGCACCGGCAGTTTTCTTTCACGTGGAGGTGGTACAAAAATAACAGCAAAGATTTTCTTCCTGAGGCCAGAATATTTCTTTAGTTCTTTTTTAGAGTTTCCTAACATCCAGTGCAGCCATGAGCACCCCCTCTGTATTCTTGTAACAGGTCACCCAAGAGGGGCCAACTTCTGTGCTTAGTTTTCCAAAAATATTCTAACAAGTTAGAGATAAAGAAGGAGCATTGTCTGGTCTAAGCATTTTGGATATTCTTATCTTTGACAAAACGTGCATTTCTTCAAGATTCTTAAATTCTCCTCAGATTTATATGTTCAGGTAACTTGGAGGCATTCCAGAATACCCGATGGTGCTCCATTTGGTATTCTTTCTAACACTGTAAATAACTGTTTTCAGATATGAACAAGCTGAACAACTAAGGAAAAAGTCCTTCAAAATCCGCCAGAAAGCAGCAAGGAGGAAAGGCAGTCTGGTAAGGAAATGTGTGATACCCAATAAAAATGCAGCATATGTTGCAGCTTTGCTAATCTGATGCTCAGATTCTTTTGATAACAGAGGGCTGAGGCAGTGAAATAGCCCCACAAGCAGCTTTAGTAACCACCCTGTCAGCTCTGCTGGAAGTGCAGTTCCATCAGTATAACTGGTATGGAACTGAGAGAGGTGGAAAAAATTGATATATAGGTTTTGGGGATGCAGAACTGCTGCTGACACAACTGGCTGTCAAAATGGCAATGGAAAAAGGGGTTCTCCAGAACAACTGAGGCGTTTGTCCTACCACTACTATTGAACACAGTGCTTACTGCCATGGATAATCCCAGATGGAGTGATATTAGGTGCCATACTGAGTTTTCCCCTATTTTTCCTTCTGTGTTTTTCAACTACAGAGTGATTTTTGAGCTATGGGTTTCTTTGTTATGTAGTACCTCTAAGAGTTCAGCTGGTATCTCCAGAGCTCCACTTGTAGCTCTAATGAAAGCAGTGAAAAGCCATGGAAATGTTGCTATTTCCACAGTGTTTAAATATAAACTAAATTGGATTATGAAGATGTTGTCCAATTGTGTAGAGTTCTGCTGCACAAATATTTTTATTAAGGCTGCAGAGATGCAGAATAGGGGTGTGACAATGCCTGCAATTCTAACTTGTAATTCACTTTGCATTATTTTGGCAGCCTGTTTTACAAAGATCCATATGAAGCCTTGAGTAATGTTTTATATGTATTTGTATATAACATTTAGGATAGGAGATTAACCTGATTCTGAGTTTTGAGCTTATAAACCTAAGAATTTGATCTGAATTGGTTATTTGAACGGGGGAGTTTAAGTAAATCAGCACGTACGAGTCAGGGAAAACAGAGCTGTACGACAGCACAGTAACTGAAATTTCCTGGCAGCGTGTTTGGTGGAATCCAGTGCTAGACTGTAAATGAGTAGAATGCCTGTGTGTCATTTAGCTGGAAAACAGAACCCTGGTAGGACTGGTGTGCTACTCTGACACCAAACTGAGTCTTCTGGTTGTCTGTCTTCAGCTGTACACTTTCAAAGCAATGGCAATTGGCTGACATAATTACCCTGTGCTTTGCTGCAGTGTGGCTTCGCTCTCCTGCGTCAGAGAGCCCTGCAGCTGGAGGAGCTGACGTTAGGCAAGGATACACCAGATAACGCTCGAACCCTCAATGAGCTTGGAGTCCTCTATTACCTGCAGAATAACCTTGAGTAAGTTATGTTAATTGTGACACATCCGCTGTGTGTTCTCATAGCACTACATGGAGGCACAGAACTGAGAATTAGTATTAAATATCAGCACGTGATCAAATACTCATTGTAGTGCTGACCTCCTGGGAATAGTGTCACACGGGCTCTGTGTGTCTGTCGGGATGACAAACAACCCAGCTACAGTGGGTGCTGCCAGTATGACATGGGGATCACCCATTGTTTGTGATGGAGGAACTGCTGCAGATCTGTAATGGAATAGTTGTACTCTGCTCTAGAGAGATACAATACACCCTTTTCTTAGAGAAATGCTCAAATGGTGGCATTACACAGGACTTTTTTTCTACTTTGTCACTTCTAGGCACATTCTACTATGAGAATCTAGCTCATGACATATATAAAACCAGTTCCAGTCTCTCCCCGTGTGTTATGAACAGTCTGCTGAACCCTCTAACGTGTTTTATCTTTATAAAAGTTACTTGGGACAGGTGTAGTGCATTCGGAACCTTAGCCTCACATTCCACTGCTGCTGTATCCATGGGGGTACACGGCTGCTGTGAAGAGTTCCCAGAAGGCTGCAGAATGTTTTGAGTAAGGAAAGGTCACTTGTGTAACCAAAGATACAGGTTGAATTAAAGAAATGAGCAGCTGTTGGGGTAGCCTAATGTTGGCTGAAATCTGCTAGCCTGGCATTTCAGCCCTTTACAGGGGGCACCAGATCTGCACAGGAATATAGTAACTGGCTCTACCTCCAGCCTTCCAGTACCTGCACGGCAGGGCTGGGGCTGGGATGTACAGTTCCTCACTGTGTAAATGAACTGCTGAGCTGGCATTGGCTTACTCCAAGGAAGGTCCATTCCCAGTGTCGGTATCTGTGCGGTTTCCAAGGCTAAGTTTGTTCCAAGTGCTGTTTGTCCAGAGTTGGTTGTTTCAGTCACTTCAGCCTGTACAGAGTACCAGTCTTAACAGGCTGCTGAACGAACGTGTTCCGTAGGACAGCAGAGCTTTTCCTGAAGCGCTCCTTGGAAATGAGAGAGCGAGTCCTGGGACCCGAGCACCCAGACTGTGCCCAGTCCCTGAACAACCTGGCAGCCTTGTACAATGAGAAGAAGCACTACGAGAAGGCAGAGGAGCTGTATGAAAAAGCTTTAGACATCAGGAGGAGAGCACTGGCTCCAGATCACCCCTCCTTGGCTTATACAGTGAAGCACCTGGCAGTGCTGTACAAAAAGATGGTAAGCACAAGCTTCTGGCCTTTTCTCGCCACGTAAATTAACTGTAAGACCCTTAAACTGTTACAGTCATCAACTGAAAAGGAGGGAGGCCTGGGAATTCCAGCTATTGCTGTTCTACACACACACGTAGAAGATGTAGCCAAGCAGCCTTGGTCAGTTTCCAGAAAAGCCCAGTAGGTTCTTCAGTACGCACTTAGCATAAAGAAAAGCTATTTATGAATCACATCTCCAGTGTGCTGCCTACTCAGTGTTACCCCAAGGAATTCCTGGTTAGGTTAAAAGCTAGTGTTTGGGCTGCAGTGAGGGAAGCTCTTCCCAGCTGAGCAGAAACTGAGAAACTTATTAACTGGGAGTTGAATATGCTCAGTATTTTGGAAAATTAGGCCCTTCTGTGCAGAACATGACTATGAATTAACAAAAGTTAAAGCCAGAATAACCTGGAAACAGTTACATCTTCTCCAAGGGTTGTTGTTTAAAATAGATCATACTGTTACCATGTTGCTGCAAGACGAGTGAACAATTTTTTCCCATTATTTCTAGGGCAAACTTGACAAGGCTGTCCCTCTGTATGAGCTGGCGGTTGAAATTCGACAGAAGTCATTTGGCCCCAAACACCCCAGTGTAGCAACTGCTTTGGTAAATCTAGCTGTCCTTTACTGTCAGATGGTAAGTTCTCCATGTCTTAGAGGTTTAGTATTCCTATTTTAGGTGTTTTTTAATGCTCTGTACCTAAATTATACTTTTTAGTCTACAACTAATATGAGATTCAAGAGATGCTGTCAACTTAGTGAATTCCTTACTTAGCATCAATAGGAACAAGCTGTAGATGGTTTCTTGTTTTCTGTATTTCTGCAGTCTGCAGATCTGATTTTGAACAGGGATTAAAGCTGCCTCAGGTAAAATCAAAGAGCATCTGGTAACTCCAGACTTCCAGGACAGAGAATTTTCTAAGCTACCTAGGAAGTCCAGACCCCAATTACTACAGTATTAGTGGGGAATGCATTTGCAAGTGCAAGGCGATTGCTTTGCCAGTGTCAATTCTCATCTGTATTGAGTACTGAGAACTCAGAACACCTTTCAGGTTAAATATGCATGACTTTGCATCTGGGATGCATCGATACACTGTTGGAAAAAGGAAGAGCAAATGTAATTAATGTATGTCTGTAACAAACAACTTTGTGCTCCCCCTAGAAGAAGCAGATTGAAGCCTTACCTCTTTATGAACGTGCATTGAAGATTTATGAGGACAGCTTTGGTCACATGCATCCTCGCGTGGGGGAAACGCTGAAAAACTTGGCAGTGCTAAGGTAAGTTTATCTGCTTTAGCCCTATAAAAGTTAATTACTATACAAAGCACTGCATGAAACAAAACATCCTGGATTTGTGTACTTCTTAGGAAAGCAGAGCGCCCTAAGAACATTTTGTTGATAGCACGGTGTGCATTTCATTTGAAATTAAGTTAATTGAGAGACTTGTTTTATTGGCTTCAACTTTGTTTTCATTCTTCTCCAAAGCTATGAAGGGGGAGACTTTGCCAAGGCAGCTGAACTCTACAAGAGAGCTATGGAAATAAAAGAAGCAGAGACTCTGTTGATAGGTGGAAAAGCAACTTCTCGACACTCATCAAGTGGAGATACATTCAGCTTAAAAAGTGCATTATCCCCAACTGTTTTCCTGGAGCACGGACAAAGGTGATACAGACCAGCGCCCAAAGAAGGCAGACTGGGGCTATTTTAAAGCAGACATAAAATTATTAAGACAAATCTATTTTTACTAGGATAATGTACTATTTTGGGACCGACACCTGTCTTCATGAATGACAGACAAACAAGTATTTAAGCTTAAAACCTTTGCACGTTAACTTTGCAGAGGTGTGGTACAAAGTGAGCTGCTGACACTGTACATAGATCTGCATATTAGTTACTAGCTCAAGCTATAGCTAATGCCAAAAATGTGGATTTCACACCTCTTCCCCAAAGTGCCAGGTTTCTGATAAGTTGAACCAATTGTATATACTCTACAGGTAGTCCTTATTTTGGTCTTTTAATATAATAGCCTGGCTTAGAGCGTTTGTGTGTTTTTGTTTCATCAACCCTTTCTGCCTTTTCAGAAGCTTTTAGAGGTGTTTGTAAAGAGACAGTCATTTGGAAAAAGTCAGAATACCGTTCCACTCAAAGTTTTACCTGCGGGTTGATGGAAGCTTTAAGTAAACTCACATTGGAGGGACATGTGCAAAAATAATTGGTTTCCTTGGGAAGCTGATAAGTCTAACCAGACCATCACCTACAGCCAATGCTGGGGTCAGATTCAACCCTGTTCAGTAAAAATATGTTCAGTGAGGAATCAAAATAAGGATGATTATGACCCAATTCTCTGTTACCCTTTAGCAACGCTTTCACTATTTACTATCATTGGACCCTTTAAAATACAAGAACATTTGTACTAGCTGGAAGACCATAGTGATGCAAAATAGTTTACCATCAGATTAAAAAAAAAAAAAGTGAATCAAATCTACCTGCTTGCTGTATTTCTCAATACTCCAGTCATCTGGAAGAGTCAGTTTGGAGTCTGTTCTCAGTTGCAGCTGCAGTCGTAGTGCTTCGAAGGCAGTTGTTCATCTATTTGTAGTTGTCACTTATGGACATGAAAAAAAAATCCAAACACTACAACGTAATTTATGTATCATGTGTAGGCCAAATAATTCTTCTATGTAGAACTCCACCTCAAACCAGTGGCACCAGTTGCAATGGAGATGTATGGTCAGAATATCATTCTGTAACATTTTCTGTAACATTCAAGATACATTGTAAAAACTGAAAGCTTCTTCTGAAAGATTGCCAAATAAACAAAGCTGGACTACACCACTGCAATAGGCTTTGATTTGTTAGGGCATAACAAACAAAGTCATGAATTTCCCCTTAGGTTTTATAGTCAGCCTAGATTACACTTGTAAATGTCTATTTAATAAAAAACAATAAAAATCCTTAAAGCTGCATTTTTTGATGCTGTTTATTTTTAAATAATTTTAACCATTGCCACATAGAATCATTGTAATCTATTTTCTAATTATTTCCAATTCTTTTTGCATATACAAGTTGAAAATCAGAAAGTAACATGAGAACCATTTTGCAGCTGCTTTAAGTGGGAATACAAAGTGAATTAATTTGCTCACAAAACTGTACATGAAGTAAAATGGCCAAAAGTTGCCTCTTGTAAAGCTGTCAGCCCTATGACAGCAGTCACGTCAGCCCAATCCTTCAGAGCCAAGGGGAACTGAGCTCAACCGTGTGCCTCACCATCTCAAGAGCCAGGGGGGCCCTCGCTTTTACTGTTCCCAACAGAAAGGTAAAGTCACAAAGAAAGGGGATTAACATTTAAATTGATACTTGGGTCAAGCTAACATAGGCTTAGCGACACAAATTCAAGTATCTACTTTTCTAATGATCCCATTATTCTGTTTCCCATCCCTCTTTGCACTTTATAAAATCTGGGTTCTCCAAAACTGAGCTCAATCCAGAAAAACCTCTTCCATTTTACAATCTAATGCATCACACCCCAAACCTCCCTCACTAGCTTCAGATCCAATTTCTATGTATTTATTATAATCTAGTGTCAGCTCTGGGGGAAACAGATTTTAAGTTTGTAACCATTGCTTAGAAATCAAACATTTTTTAACTTCAGTGTTCATTCCGCTGCCCTAAGGAACAGAAGCACCTCCACCATATCACTCTTTTTACATGTTGGTTGAAGCACTGCTGCTACTGTTACTTACTGGTCTGTGCTGGCTGCAGCTTGCTGTGGAAAGGGTTTTTGAACAGCCCAAATTGGAAATACTTGTACTATACGGCAAAGGCCGAAGTTCATTTTCTGCTAAGCCAAATCTAAATAATGATCAAGCTCTGGACCAGACACCCAAGGCAGTTAAAATATTTGAAACTGATAGTTCCAGTTCTGCAGGGTAGTGGCACTACAGGATGTGTGATTTTATGATAATTTAAAAGGCAGTATGACTGTACTGACATGTACAAGACAAATAAAATAGCTCAGATACTCCACTGAAGATCGTTACAATGCTAAACAAATTCAGAGCATCTAATTTTAGCAGCTTTCCTACATGAACTCACATTAAGTCTATTCCTTAATACAGTCCACATGATGGATCAGCATAATAGCTAAACTTTGAATAATCAACAAAAGTGTAGTATTTAGATTTTCAAAGAGATAAGTAATATCTCCTGTTGATAGTAATTCTTACAGATTTTGTCATGAAAAGCATCTGCCAGCTGAAATTGTGTCAAGCCAATGCCCAGTCTGCTCATATAATTATCTACTAACAGAAGACTTTGCCTTGTTGCAGCTTACTCAAAGCATCATCACATACAAAACACTGAAGAAAAAGCAGCAGTAAAACAAGGATAAAACTAGGGAAGTTTTAAAAAAATTTCCATCTTGGAAATATTTAAGGTTAATGAAAAGACTGAAATATTCTGTTAACTCAGGAAAAGTAGCTGCAGTACAATCCATGCCAAGAATTCAGAGACCAGTGAACAAGGACAAGTACCAGTGCCAGGGGAATTGGGAGCAGTGATATGGACAAGGCACCATCATTTACCCTTGACCTACTCGGTCTCCTCCAGCAGATTTCATCTGTCATTTGTCCTACACTTTGTCCTGTTCTCATCACATGATATTGCATGTAATGTGCTGTGCCTGCTTTTGTTAGTTTATCCACCTCCTCCCATTTTTTCCAGTGTGCCTGGGCAGTAGTGATGCTGAGAAATTACAACATACAGCAGCACACATCCCTGTCCTACAGATGAGAACAGACAACAGAATATAAACATAGTCAAGTTGGTTCCTTCCTGCCCCTGTAACAGTTCCACTTCATCAGAAATGTAAAGATAAGCTTCTGTGGAGGTGAATAATAATAATTAAAAAAAAAAAAAAAAAAGAAAAAAAGTCTTATCTTCTCAAAATCCAGCGTCAAGCAAAACTCTCCAGATTGTACTTCATGTTTGTTTTGCTACATGTTTCTCATTCTGGCCATGAGTTCTTCTAGGCTTTCTTCAGATTCTGCCACCGTTTCCTCAGTTACCAAATTCTCCTCCTATTAGGAACAGGAAGAAAAAGTTGGCAATGAAAATAGCAAACAATTCCCCCTCACCCCCTGCCCCCATAATCTTTGTTCCACTGAAACACACCATTTGCCTAGAACCAAGCAACCGATTGCAAGTTTAGGCCCAAGGGATTATAAACTTAAATTATCAACTACTCTGACAAGGAGTGAGAATGTCCTGTCTGCAATAGGCAGATTCTCTGTTCCCGGGGTATACTAATTGCTCTTTGACTATACAGAGCTTTTGCAAGATAAATACAGGAGCAATTAATTAGGCACCAAAATACCACCCGAGAAATTCACGTTGGCTTTCCTTCCCCTACCCCCCAAATACATTAATTCCTATCTAAATGGGCTGGTGTTCCCAATTTAAACTACAACATGTATTTCAGAAATTCATAAGGAATCAATACAGTACCTTGTTGGGGATAGTATATGCTACAGTAATTCCCTCAGGAAGCTCAGGTACGGGGCCAGACGCAGCCTTCAACTCATCTTCGGAGGTTTCTGATACTAACTCGATGCCTTTGCATTAAAGGGAATTGAGCACTCCATTAAAGGTGATTAAAGAACTGTTTCTCCTATGTTATCACAGTAAGAGAAAAACAGCAGCTACTTTTCCAAAATTGAAAAAAAATAAAAGCAGAAAGACCTTTGATTTCAACTACTTCATCACATTATCAAGACAAATTATTTTCCCTTTACAGTCTATGAAATGGTTCTATACAGGTGCCATATGGACCAGAACAGCACCTCTGCTGTAGGGCTCCCTTGTACTTCCCGTGTAAATCTTACCATGAGGACACAACCTTAGCTCTCCACTGCAGGAAACGTTCAATATCACGTAATAAACAGAATGCAGGTATCCATTCTGCAGTGGCTCTATCAAACACGCTTACTGTTCCTTAAGACAATTTCTGCTAATTTAACACCCTCAGAGGAATAGAAAAATCCACGGGATGCCTCAGCACAGTGGTTATGGAAATGACAAATGCTCTTTAGCCAAGTATTTAAAAGGAACATACGGTGAACACATCTCGCATCTTTTACATCTTCACATTGTCTTTTGGGAAAAGTATTTCATTCAAATGGCAGCTACATTTTTAGCCTAAAACTTGCACATTATGCCAAAAATACATCATCAAGTTGTGGTATCGTTACTGCCAAAACCCGTGAAAAGGCAGCAATAATTATGTAGTATAAGTTACAAAAAAAAGGAACCGTAAGAAATCTGCGCGCTCTGCAGCGCGTTCACCCAAAACAAAGGCTTTAAATGGGAACTTGGTACTGGGAGCATCATTTACTCTCCTGTTGATTACTTACCCCAGTCATTGTCTTCATGGACTATTTCTTCTTCCTGTTCTATTGCTTCTTGCTTTGGTTGCGCAGCTTCTTTTTTCTGAAGGAAAAACCACAAAAAAGATAAAAACCAATATATGCAATACTGCAATTTACAACAACAGGAAAGAAGATCACATTGAATATTCACACTTCTTTTATTATTTAAGATACGCAGTCAATATTTAGAACTTTGTTAGGGATAAAAAGGCAGAATACTTGCAAGTTAAAAAAATACCAGACCCACTAACACTCAAAAAATATATGACTGCCAGGAAGGTTGAGCAATCACTGTAGAAGAAAATAATGACCTAACTGTTTGCAAGCCATTCTGCCTACCCTTTGCTTTGAGGTAACTCCCAAGTACTGTGTTTTTAGAAACAAGTGAACCATCTGAAGAGAAGGCTGCTGAAAACTGGTGTAGCAATGGTAAGTTTTCTTTATTACTACAGATCTGTAGCTTGCTTGGTTCTTAAGACTTTAAGAAAGGAAAAAACAAAAACCCCAAACGCCAAAACATTTTTACCTTATAATTTTCTTGCTGTTTTCTGCAGTTGTGGTCACTACACTGTGGATTTGGCTTCATAGACATGGTCGGAAAGAAATCCTGCATCGCATTGTAACCAAGATAATAACTGACAGTACCAAAATTTAACAGGTATCTAGAAACACAAAGAGAGAAAGCAAGCCCTTACATACAGGTACAAACCTAAAAACTTAGTCCCTCAAGGAATAAGTGTTCCTCAAAGAACTTCTACAATACACTTTTATGCTAGCGAAGTGGTAAAGAGTTACTTGTCTTCAAATAAGCTGTAGTCACTTGACAACAGCATAACTGCATTAACACAGAGAAGTCACTGCAAGAGAAATCACTTCTTCTTTGGGTACAAAGAGTTAGCACTGTAGTATTTTTGTGCATAATTTAGCGATGTCAAAAGGCAACATGTTTAAATGAAGAACTAAGAAAAGTGTTGGGTGTGTACGTATTAAGAGAAATTCTCAGAAAACTCTGAAGACTTCCTTTTCCTTAGCCCTGAAAAGGTCTATTAAAAACAGCAGCTCCAAAGTAAACACACCAGTGATTCAAACAGTGTGTTATTTCAGCCCTGTCCAATGATGCCAACACCTTTAGGAAACGGGCAACAAACATATAAAAACAACCAGACTCATCATTACAAAATGATCCTTCAGGTTTCTTTCTCTTACGGTGATGTATATTGAATAGCAACAGTTCAGTCACTTACTTCAGAACATTTTGCACAAGAATTCCTGCCACAACACCCATAGTTGTAGGAAGACTGGCTGCACAAACTCCTTCTCGTTTCAATGTTTTCTCGTCAATGTTTGCAGCAACTACAAGTGGAGGAGCACACTAAGGGGGAGTAAAGAAATTAATTTTCAATTATGTTGAAAAAAAGAACAGTTCACATAGAATTTTAAGCTACTCCATCAGCTGTGCCAGGATCACGTTCTCTAGGCAGCTAATCTTCATACTCCCCATCCCACTTTAAAGGACAGACAACAAACAATTCAGCAGAGCGCTGCATACCGCAAAACAGGCAGTTTCACCAGGTACGATCAGTTGTATGTGTCCTGACACAGCATTCTCACTCACTCCAGACTCCATCCAGATTTGTCCCAGTTCATTGCAGGCCTTACAAACACAGAAACACAGACATCAGCACTGCAGAAGTTTAATGAAATGAAAAAAACCCTCAAAAAACAACAATGTACTTGAGAGTGATTGAACTCATTGATCTTCCTGCTTTAAGATAAAAAGGCTATGATCAAAAAAAGGAACATGAAAAGCTGGGATAGAAATTGTTTATCAAAGGACAAATTCAAGTTGTCATCATGCTGCCAGCCCTTTGTGCTTTCCCCAGATTCTTGAACAAACACAGGCATTAGTGACTCAGTTACTAGCACACTACAGAATCTAATTGCACAAACGACTTTCAGAGGCATGGACACAGCGTATCTGCATACCTTCAGCACAGGCAATGTATGGATTGAGTTAGCCAAGGGATAAGAGGCAACATGCATTTGGCACGTGCACTACGTTGGCTGCTACTTTAAAGAAAACCGGTTTGATTAGATACACAGCCTGAAGACATTTTTAGTATACACAAAGCCATATGAAGTATACAGTTAGCTATACACAGTCTCTAAAAGGTTTGCAAGATTTAAAATACCAGGTTTTGGTAACGCCTTTATATAAACAGGATAATTTGGAAAGACAGAGAGGGCTTACAACACTTAACTCTTTTACTAACCATTAACTGCTAGTAGATGGAAAGTCTTTGGTCATATTTATACACATAAAATGTATTTTAGAGGAATTGAGTAAAAGCTCAGAATCTGTTTCCCTAAATCAAGAAGAAAATTTCTTAAGATTATTGGTAAGTTCTTGTCTTTTCTCGAGTCCACCCAATTCCTAATGTTATTTATAGGAGTAAATGGACTCCCACAAGCTCACGCCTTTGATGGCCTTACCGTGTTAATAGCCATGCGAGCTTCAAAGTTGTCCACGCAGCTGAGAACAAGATCGACAGGCTTCCCTTCCTCCAGTGCACCGGTACTGAAAGAAGTGGCAGAAGCCTGCATGAAATTGCTGGCAGAACAAAGCACCAACACGACAAGCAACATGCTGCATTAGAGTACAGGAGCACATGGGAAGTGTATTTGTAACACAGGCAGAACAGGATAAAACAAACATCATAGATCTATGGGAGAAACAACAGCATGCTGTAGCTGGGATTTAAATATATGGGTGTTTCAGATTAAAAGAAGTTTCATACAGTATACATGCACAGTACAAAGTACTGGAGAACTGTGTCTTTGTACAGCATAACTGCAAATGGGAAAAGTTATTTCAGAACTTCTGTGAGATCCACTAGTAACTACTTTCTTTCTTCATTCTATAAAGCGTATCTGAAACTGCTCCAGAGCAGACAAAATATGATCTGATCTGTTTTCTATAACAGGAGAAGCCTGCAAGATCTGCAGCTTTGGTTGGAAATCTAAAGATGCACTAATATAAAATATAACTGTGTAACAGTAGAAATAAATCCCAACTCTAGAGAAAACATCTAGGTGGCAATGTCTTCACATACACATATTTCCCCCTGGTTTTCAATTGGAAGTCATTAAATTAAAAAAAAAAAAACCACAAAAATCCAATAAAAATGTGAGACTTTATTTAGGCCAGCAGGAGGTGAGAGATTTTACCTTATTCTATCCATGAAGTGTTCAAAGTTGTCCAGTGTTGTGATGTTGTAGTTATGTACTTCGAATTGAACATCAGGATTAATGTTCCTTACAGAGGAAGTAATGTGAGTCAATGTTGATAAACACAATGTTAACTTGCATTCTACTCCCTAACTTTTCAAGTGTTGCTAGGCTTATGGTTCCAGTCTGAAGCCCAACATACACCCCCATTTGTCAAAAATTCTCAGATTAGATGAGAAGGGAAAAAAAAAAAAAAGAGAAAGCCCACAACATATTGAAGTGCCATAGTTTATACCAAACTTCTGAGCAAAATTAGCTATACTTTAGAAGTAAACTCACATTAAGGTTTTGCCCAGTACAAAATAAAGTCCTTAAAGTATCAACCATTCTTACAACTATTTTATACTCAAATTTCCAAATCAGATCATGTTACTTTGCAAGTGATTATGAGTGAAACATGGTGTTTTTAGAGTAGTGTCATGGGTAAATACTTTTTGATACACACTTCTGAAGTTATACCTCAAAGTATGTTCTGCTGCTTGCACTTTACTCAATCCAGCTTGATGAGGTTGGAAGAAGAGTCTGTTCATGTTTGCCAGTTCAACTTTGTCATAATCAAACAGAAGCAGCTGCAATCAAGATTGCATTAAGTGAATCTCCAAAGACTCCACAACCAGAGCACTGTGACACGGCATTTTAAAAAACAAAACTCACTCTACAACCAATAACAAAACCCTCCAAACAAACAACACCCCCCCCCACACACACACACGCTGTCCCATTCAGTTCACATACAAAAATAAGACATTTTAAGTAGGTGAAAGACTGAATTCAAACTCCCACTCATCAGGAACTGATTCATTAAGTCATGAAAACCACTCCCAATAGAATGCAATCTGTTCATTTGATTGAAACTAGGAATATGAAACAGATAATGTACATGAACACTATCACCTCTGTGATCACCTTCCTACTTGCTGCTAGGGTATGAACTAGAGATGGGTAAATTCTTTCACTCGTTTTGGTGTGTAGCTCTTCAAAAACAATTCACTTAAAATATCTACATAATACACGGACATGCTGATTATTACAAATTCTGAATCAAGTCTTTTCTATGCCTAAGATGCTGCTCTTCAGGAAATGCTCCTTCAGAGGAAAGGGGAATAAACTTTTCAATAAAAACTTGCATCACCTCTGTATTAAGAAACTTCTTAAAGTTCCAAGAATAAGTGGTCAGGCTTTGCCTGGAAATACAAACATCTAAGCCATTCACCAAATCCCTTCTTTGAAGAAAAATAGCTTGTTCTATTACCTCTGGAGGTTCTTGTTATTTATACACACATCAAATTAATTTTAACTGCTGCTAAATTTTTAGTGCTAAGTTTGCCATGTGATAAACTAATGTTTGTGATAAAAATAATCTGTTTGACATGTACTGCATTTCAACTTCATGTATATCAATTTGTTCTCAAAACACAAGACTTAATCTATGCACGTTACCCCCTTTTTCTTTATTTTGTTTTCCCTTTGCAATAATCCAGTATGGAGGTCAGATAGATGGGCTTGGAGAAGACAAGCATCCAAACAAGATTCATTCATATAACACAGGAGTAAGCTCTAAGTAAATAGATTTTACTAGCATAGGAAAAATACAGACTGTTCAGTTGTGATGTTTACATAAATGCTGTTCTTGAGTGCCTTCTTCAGAGTACATTTTATTGGGGCAAAATCAACTGAGTGGAATCGAATTTGACTCTTTATGAAGATGGCTGGTCCATTTACTATAAAGAAGCAGAAGAAGAAAACTCTCATTACCTTACCAATGCCACACCTTGTCAACATTTCAGCAGTCACGCTGCCAACTCCACCTACACCTACTACTGCGACTGTAAAGGTACGGATTTTCTGTAGAAAGAAAGAAAATCCAGCTTGGTATATCAAAAGTGGTCCTCACAGCGAAAAAACACAAGGCTGGTTTAAGGCAGAGAGAATCCTACCTCGTAGTCTTTGACGATCCCCATTCTTTTCAACGCCATCAAACGACTACAAAGGAAAACAGCAACGTTATACAGAAAACGCTCTCTACATTTCTGACAGCAATTTTGCTTTGTGGATATTGAAATATCACTTTTGTTTTAAAAATAACCCTTCCGAGCACCAAACTCAAGCCTGCTGTTTTCACTGAAGTTGTGATCACCAGCTGGATACAGTCTAAATGAGACAGCAGGAACTCTCCTATCAGCTACAGCAGCGGAGTACTAACCCTGAAGAAGGTCATGTACTCATTGCAATGGTATGAGTAGGATTAATGAAATCAGGAGGATCCCATAACTATTATTGGAAATGAATCCCTGATTTACAGAATGAAAGCCTACACTTTTTTCTTTAACAAACCATATGGCAGCAGGCCAGTGAAGACTCTCCCATTGTTTTCTGATCAATTCGATTAGAATAACTCTAACATATAATAAAAAAATAAATTAGAGAATAACAGGTTGTGAGGATAACTGCAAAAAATTTAAAGTAATTCTATGCTGCTACTGCAATTTTTTCATTGAAAGTATCAATAAAAGTACAAGTATCAACTTGTACTTGGAGAACAAGAACAAACAAAACCAACAACAACAACAAAAACACCCATCAGTTTTCCAGAAATGCTGAGCATCAGAAGGGATCCCAGATGCTCAAGACTTGGCTAAACTAAACTCTAAAATAGGTGAGTTAAAGGAATAAGACCTCTTGTAATACAAACACCCATCCCATTTATTTGCAATTTTGTTGAAAAAATCTCACAAAGTTTTCTCTCTCTCTCTCCCTGTACTGTAAGGCAAGGTAATACAAAGTAACCCCTACGCACAGCCCTGCCAGCCCACTCAGGTGGGAAATCTGAGCATCTCTGCTCCTCTCCCCACAGGGCCCCTGCCTTCAGCACTGCCCCCACACCCTCCTCGGCGCACCCATTGCCGTCCCGCAGCCCGCCGCCTGCCCCCGGCCCCCTCCCCGCCACTTTCCCCCCCCACCCAACCA
>WUAM01000107.1:25868983-25917804 GCA_024336885.1 Actenoides hombroni | reverse complement strand
CACCCAAACCCACTGTTCCCACCCACGGCCCGAGACCCCACGGCCCTCCCCCTTCCGCACCTTCTACACCCCGACTCGGCCTCTCCCGGTGGCTCAGGCCTGGCCCTCTCCCCACAACCCAACGCCCGTCGGTGCGGCCCCCTCACCCCGCCAGGCGCCTGCCCCGCAGCCGCACCTGTAGGGATTGGAGTCGGTCACCTCCGGGCTCATACTCTCGATACGGGCCCGCGGCGCAGCCCGCCCGCCCTTCTCCCGGGCCAGCTCCTCCTCCAGCTCCCGCACACGCCGCTCCAGCCGCTCCAGCCGGCTCGGCTCTGCCATGGCAGCGGCGGGAACGCCGCAGCGACACGTCTCCCCGCCTCAGGCAGCTTCCGGGAGCTCAGGGAGCGCCGTCCCCTGCTCGCCCCGGCCCGTCCGGGAGCGTTCCCCTCGCCAGGGGTCTCCCACCCCCTGACGGCGGGCAGCGCGCGGGCTCTGGCGACGGCTGAGGGCGGGCGCCAGCCGGGGCGAGAACTACCCCCCGGGAGCCGCTTTCCTCCGGAGAAGCCACCCGGCTCCGAGAGCTCCGCTGACGAGGCGCCGGGGACCTCTTTCCCTGACGGACCGAGCAGCCTTCGGTTGCCACGGCGACACCAGGCCGGGCGGGGCAGCTCCGTCAGTAGCGTAGCGGCGCGGTGGGCGGGAGCGTGGCGTACGCTGCCGGCGCAGTGAGGGAATGTCGGCGGAACCGGGCACCGGCGAGGTGCGGCCGCAGCACCGGTTCGATCAGGGGAGCTTGGAGCGGTACTTGTGTAGCCACCTGCCCGGCTTCTCTCGGCAGCCCTCGGGGCCCCTGGCTGTCAGGCAGTACAGGTAAAGGGCGGGCCGCTCTCCTGTCCCGACGCCGCCTGTGAGGGTCCAGCCGCTGCCTCCATGGCCCTTGACATCGGCTCTCGCCTGTGGGGCGCCCTGAGGCGCGGAGCCCCACCAAAGGCCCGAAGGGTGCCCCTGTGGGGTGAGGGGCCAAGGTTTTGCTGGCTGCCCGGCCACAGTTGGGGCCCTTTGCCCGGGGGAAGGCGGACGGCGGCCATCGAGGGAACCCGGCACGGCCGGAGAAGTCAAAGTGCGGGGAGGTGGCGAAAGCGCCCTGTGGCGCAGGCGGGCCCTGTGGCCCGAGGCAGGCGATGTGCTGGCTCGAGTTCCCGCTCTCTGCAGAAAAACATGTATTCGGCCCAACGCCGTGCGCTCTGTGGGAGTTGGCGCACACCTGTTTCGTTGCCTGCTCGTAAACCTCAATCCGTCTGATTGACCTTTGATTGCACAGCAAATAATAATGCTCAGAAGCACATACGTGGCTTAATAAATCAGTTTTAAAAGCTGTAGTCTATTGGCAGGCAAGCAAATCCACGAGAAAAGCACAACACTGTGCAGAGATTCCAGTTAATGCCCTGAGAGCAATACACCCAGGTTGCAGTGCTGTGTTACACAGAACATCCAGGTCATTTGCATTCAGCAAATTAGTGGTGCGGCTGTACGACTTCAAATTAGGAGCTAACAATTACAAGTTACTCTGAAAATGTGTTTTAATTCCCTTATAAACATGGTGTCGACTGCTTTATCTGCAGCTATTAATAAGAAACTGAAAAATTTTTCACTGCCTTCTGATGCAAATATAAAACATCCATTGAATCCTCAGCTGTACTCTAATTTTCGAGTGTACTTCAATTGAGGAGACTTCAGGAGGGACTTCAGGACAGCAGCTAATAGTAAAATCTGCTAAAATATTGCCAATATTTGGGCTTTTCCTACTTAATTCTCTTGTGGTTGCACTTCAGGGCTTCAACCGATGTGAATCTCTGTCATACCAGTCAGAGTATCTGTGCAGTGCACTTGTTAAACTGTAGTACAACTTACGTCTTAACTGTCTTGAGGAGGATGGAAATATTGTGGGGAACATGAGGGCAAAAGATCACTTGATTTTGATTTTATAATAGTTGTCTAATCTTTTATTGGACTAGATCAGAATGTATCTTGAAATGGATCCAGAATAAGGAGAGGCAGGCGTGTAGATTGGCACAGAGCCTTGAGGAAAATGCGGATCAATGAACTTGATTGGGATGTGACAGAGAGGGTATTATGAAGGGTTTATCTAAGTTGTCCTTCTCTTTTACACATGTATGTGATTGAAATATCTAATTTCTGTGATTCTTTTTACTGCAATACTCATTCTTTAAAACTTTGCCAGTACTGTAGTCAGTCCCTTAAGCATAGGATATGTCAGCGGGGCTTGGTACTAGAATTCATTAGTTCTTTGGAGAGCTTTCTCTATGGCATCTACTGTATACCTTAAAAACATTACTGGTGTCTCTTTAGGGATGAGAGGTAAATTCTGTCTCCATTTCACAGGAGAGCACTTGTGTATCTGTGAGCTCTCTGCAGTGAGAGAAGACATGGAACCTCTGACTTCTGATTTTGTAGGCTATCCCTTGCATCCTTGTAAAAGTGTTTAAAAAACAAAACAGCTCTTGAGAAGAACCCTTTCCTCTGTGTTGCCATTTTGTTCAGGCCATGTCGCAGTGCATTTTGCATCATTTCTGTTAAACTTTTGCAAATTTATAGGTACTTGAACTCCTAAGTAATTATAATCTTTCTCTTTGTAGCTCTGGGCAGTCTAATCCAACCTTTTATCTTCAGAAGGGTGAGCAGGCTTACGTGCTCAGGAAGAAGCCCCATGGCCCCCTTCTACCTAGAGCTCACAAGGTGAGTAACGTTCTTCATCAAGATCCAAACACTTTGTATAGCAGGTGGCCAAGTCCTGCCCATGGTGGGGTGGCACGTTGTCAAATGTGTCCAGAAATGCAGTGAATTGCTGGATCATTTCCAGCTTTCTGTGCTATACATGTAGCTAAATATTTAAGAGGATGGGTTGTCATTCACTGTACTCATTTACATTTGAGAGCTTTTCATTGAACCTAAATTTCTGTGTCTTCTCCAGGTTGATAGAGAATATCGTGTGCAGAAAGCCTTATTTTCTGCTGGATTTCCAGTGCCTGAGCCCCTGTTGTATTGCAGTGATGTTTCTATCATTGGAACAGAATTTTATGTAATGCAGCATGTTCAGGTTGGTCTTCCAATGTGAGAGATTTTTTTCTTCTCCCTGCTACAAGCTGGTTTTAAATTGTCTAAAACTTTTCTGTTAGAGCCTTATCCAGCATTTACTAAATTTTTTTGATATAAACATGAGTAATCCTCTGGTATTTTTCAGAAAAGCTAGCTATCAGAGGTTCTCACTGATTCCAGCTCCCACCTGTTCCCCTCCTCTCCCTGCCTGCCCCCCCCTGCCGCACAAGGGGGCAGATATTTTTATATATCTGTGAGGGGACTGATATTTTTTCTGGAAGTTTGCTATTAGAGACAATACAGTAACTATTTTTTTTTCCCCTGATAATTTCAAGCTTGAGAATATCTGGATTGAGTGCTCTAATTCAAGTTTTCATCTACCAAATCTCTCTGTTAGTTGCCTTCCAGAAGCTGTCCTGATACTATGGATCTAATGATACTAATGATCTGAGGTGACTGTGAATCCCTTCATCTGTCCTGGGCAAGGAACAAAAGAAATGAGGATGGAAGTTTTGATTGCATAGGGACTGTTGGTTTCACTGCATTTGGTTTTGCTCCTGAAATGTATAGCTTTGCTTCTCTTCAGCTGATGTGTACATCCCAGCAAATACCTGATCTGTTATGTTTCTAGGGTCGCATCTTCCGAGACATCTCGCTGCCTGAAGTGGGCCCAGCAGAGCGCTCTGCTTTGTATATTGCCATGATGGAAACTCTGGCCCTGCTGCACTCCTTTGACTTACAGTCGTTGGGTCTCCAAGGGTATGGTAGAGGACCAGGGTACTGCAGGAGACAGGTACAGCTCTTCAAAAATTCTCTTGTTTTGTCATGTCTTTGAAGATTTATTTGATTTGCAAGCTAAATTAGTAGTGACTTGTAAAAGTAACCATCGTATTTTAGCTATTTAAACACACTTTGTTAATTTTTTTGTGCACAGTATAAAGTGACTTCTACATTCAGATCAGTTCTGTAATGCTGTACTCTGGGAATGATATTCATTTGCTTTTGGAATAATATTAGGTTTGGGCTATGTAAATAGTATTGAAATAGAAAACAGAGGTAGTCTTCATTGAATCTTTTGATCTCACAGTTCATACCTGTGAATGCAAAGGTCCTGTTTTTTACTGAATTTACAGCTAACATGGTAATAGTCAAAACCCAGAAGCATGTACTTCAGGATTTTGTGCTCTTGAAAAACTTGTGAATCGGTTGGAAGATCTGTTGAAGTGTTTGTATCTCTTTAGGTATCAACTTGGAAAAGACAGTATGATGCAGCTGCTCATGCAGATATTCCTGCCATGAACAGGCTGGCTGAGTGGTTAGCAAACAACTTACCACCTGACGACAATGAAGAAAGCCTGATTCATGGGGACTTTAGAATAGATAACATCATCTTCCACCCAACAGAGGTATTCCAAACATACTGGTACAGGTTTAGTGGGTTTTGGTCCTCCATTTATTTGTGCTCCTGATGTGTAATGGGACACTTACATGGGTTTTTTAGGGCATGTTGGAAAGGAAGAGTAGAGAACTTAACTTCTATACGTTCCATACATGGTGTTTAGGTTACAGACATGCAGAGCCAGTTTTCGTTGCAGGAGCTAATTACTCAGTTCATTCATTAGCTCTAGTTCCTACTTCAAAGACCAGGAACAAAAATTGTAGAATTTAACACAGATTTTCACTGGAAAAATGCCTGGGTTTCTGCACTATGTGGATGTACATTTTCTGCAGATCCTTATGTAGTGCTAAAACAGTTTTGCTGTAGGCAGCCATGGTGCATCTTTCTGATTTTGAACACATAGTAACCAGATAAAGCTGTTTGGTATTAAGTGGGTTGTGCATTTTGTGGATGGAGAGATTTTATCTTCTAGCATTCACTTGAGGTTTTTTATTTTTATTTAAGGCTCGTGTTTTGGCAGTGCTGGACTGGGAGCTTTCAACTGCTGGCCATCCATTAGCAGATCTAGCATATGCCACACTCTTCTACTTTTGGCCTCCAGATATAAAGGACTTAGGTCAAGGAACAGCTTTGGGTTTCAAAGACACCACAGGTATGAAACTGTAACCTTTTCATTGAAACAGATTCTAAGGTTGATTTCTATTTGATATGTTCCCTTTATAAACAATAATAAAAAGATAAATTAATAAGCACTTCATTTTGCACTTGAAAAGAAATTTTCCATAGTTTTCATCATTGTAGGAAACATGCTGATAGTGAGGTTGGAGGTAGACCTGTTCTAACAAGCTGGGACTTAGCTACAGTATGCTACTTTGGTAAAAGTTTATTTTGAACCTTTCTTAGAGATAAAGGAAGAAAACTGACATTTTACTGTAAATTTATAGTTTAATTTAAAAAAAGGCAAAAAAAAAAGGCTCCCTGCCCTGTGGTGAGATGAATTTCCTGACTGGAGTGGAGTGAGGGTCGGTAGGAAGTGTTGTGCTTATCTGGAATTGTGACAACTTCTGTTTCATTTTGGGTCTCCGTGTCACACTAGGTCATGCAAAATGATGAATCATGTTTTTTACTGGGAGATAGAATGTCTTATAAAGCAGAAAAGCTGTTCATATGTTTGAAGAATAAGGTGAAAAAGTCACAGAAAATATTGAGTGTTCTAAAATCCTCTGTTGGTTCTTTTCAGAAATGCCTTCCTTTGAAGAACTGGTTTCCATTTACTGCCGCTGCCGTTGTATTAGCACTACTTTATCCAACTTCAATTTTTTTCTTGCTTTGTCATATTTTAAATTGGCAGCTATATCCCAGGTAATACACTTGCATTTGCTGAAATGTCCTGCATTTTTATTATGAGTATTTGTAGTTGGTAATACGTGTTCAAAATAAGAATATTTAAGAAAATCACTGTAACCTTTGCATTTCAGTTTGTGTGTTTAGAAGCACATAGTTGAAGAAATCACCAGTCTCTTTAAGGAGACAATTTTAAGTGCATGTTAATGCATATACCATAGATGCCTTTCTTTTGTTTTTAGGGTGTATATGCCAGATATCTCATTGGAAATGCTGCTGCAGAGAATAGTCATGAATTTGCTAAGATGGTGAAGCCTTTGGCAGAGCGAGGATTAGAACTCTCACAAAGGTAAGAGTGGGTGAAACCAGTGGTCAAAGGCAAGGCCAAGCTTTTACATTTTCACTTATTTAAATGCCTGTATAAGGCAGCTGATATTATTACGAGCAAAAACTGACCTTATTTGTTGTTGCCTTGGATGTTCGTCTCTAGGTCATCTTCTATCAGCACAGCTCACAGCATTTCTGGAGAGCTGTTCCGTCAAAGTAGGAGAGGCCAGGAAATTTTACTGAAGGTCAAGCAGTTCATGAAGCAGCACATATATCCAGCTGAGAAGGTAAAAGTTTTTCATAAACCTATTTATAAATAAACAGATGCTTGTATTACCATCAAACACTGACCTTCTACTGTCATCATCACATATATTAAAACACCCCAAATCATTTTCTTATGTGAACTAAGGTACTGACTGGGGTCATCTCCAGGATGCATTTAAAGTCTTGCAAATCAATAGATTGCAGTTTGATTTTCAGTTATATTTTTTTTTATTTTATAATGCAACTATATAATAAAACCCTGTGTTTAATACCTTTTTTTAATTGTTTTCTTAGTGTGTAGGGTTGAAAAAGACACCATATTATTCCTTGTGTTACATGTGTTCTTAATTTAAACAGCATCTTTTTAATTGTTTCTCTAAGGATATAATAAAATACTATGCTGGGTGTGGAAATACTGAGGAAAAATGGAAGAAGCCACCACTGCTTGAGAGACTAAAGGTATGTGATAATAAATACTCTTGAGTGCTTCAGCAGTAAAAGAGACAGGCACCGACACAAAGCGTAAGATTGTTTGCTGTATCCTGCTGGAGAAGTCACTCTGCATGGAAAGAAATGGTGTGAGGAATAGTGAAAGAAAAGGAAGAAGGAAGTGTGCAAAAGGGGACGCCAGATGCAAGTGAGAGAGGAGAAAAGCAAAAGTGAGTTCTCTGAGGAGTGTTTCTGGACTCTTAAGTCAAAGACTCTACCTATTAAAAATAGCTGTTAAAAAAAAGACATCAGATGTTGGGCAGTATGTTAGGCAGGCAGGAAGAAAATGGGCAGCAAGCCAGAATTATTTTTTTTTTACTCTTTTTTTTTAAGATTTACTGCTAGTGTTTCTCTCTTGATTCTTTCAACAGGAAATGGCAAAAGCAGAAGGTCTGTGGAACCTTTTTCTCCCAGATGTCAGCGGTCTCAGCCAGCTTGACTATGCTCTAATAGCTGAGGAGACGGGGAAATGCTTCTTTGCTCCTGAGGTTTTCAACTGTCATGCACCAGGTTAGCAGCTCTGTCCCAAAAGCACCACACTGAGAGCATTAAAAAATAGGGCATCTTACGCCTTTACGAGTTGTGTGCCCTACAGAAGTAACCATGGCTGCTGATCTCCTACAGACACGGGAAACATGGAGGTGCTGCACATGTATGGGACTGAAGAACAAAAAAAAGCATGGCTGGAGCCTCTCCTAGAAGGGAAGATCAGTTCTTGCTTCTGCATGACAGGTAAGTGTTCTTCCAGAAGACAGTGAGAGGCAATTGGCAGAAATTTCACATGGCATGTGCAAAAAGTACAAGCTAGAAGTTGTCGTGTGTTAATTAATACAGATATTTCCACTGTATCTGTGAATGTGTTTGAGTATGAGATGATCCATGAGGTGTGAATGCAAAGTGAAGCATCCTGCTGCTCTTCCCCACTAGCTACCGTTTTTCATGGTTACAATAATTGATATTTACTTTCCATATATCTTCAGTTTATTTTTAGTACCAGTAAAATACATTTTATTGAACCAAACAGGTTTACTGTTGAACTTACCCTTTTTTGTGAGGTGCTCTGGAGTTCTCTAGAATCATACCAGTACGTACAAGTGTGATTATTGTGATGCTTTTCGTCTAGTTGATGTGATGTCAAAACCTTGATCTTCCTGAGTCTCCAGGAGTTGGGAGACCTCAGCCTTGAAGAGTTGGGACCCTTGTTTTGCAAATTCTATTTCACCGTGTTCCCCAAGAGGAAAGAGATGCTTTTTCTTTAAAGAAGTAAAAGAAGTTAAGGGTGAAAAAAGAGGAAGAATCTTTCCTGTTCCGAACAATCATTGCTGACATTTTTCTGGCAGCTTTGTGTAACTGATTTCATAAACCATCAAAGAAGTAGTTAAAAATGTCTTTATTTTCACCTGACAAGAGCCTAGGTGGGGAAAGGCTGAGGAGAGAGAAGACTGTTACCTGTGAGTACATTGGAAGGGGGAAGGATCTAAAAACATTGGGGAAGGAAGAAGGCTGTTAACCCTAAGCAGTAGTCTGAGATCAAGAAAAGTAAGTTTAAACTGACCATTAATAACAGGTTCTTGGGAAATAAAAAACCTTTGACCACCAACAGAGAGAGGTTCTGAAGACAGCTTTTCTACTTGGGAGCAAAACAGTGTTACTGTCAATAGTGTATCTAGGTCTCTGTGTTTGTAGAGGTTGTATATACACCTGTATATTTAATCCAGTGGTTTGCTTTGTTTTTTTTTTCTTTAACACAGAACCTGATGTGGCTTCAAGCGATGCCACCAACATGCGATGCACCATTGAGCGAGATGGAGACAGTTACGTGATCAATGGCAAGAAGTGGTGGAGCAGTGGTAAGTACAGAAACCCTAGATAAGAATGGCTACATTTAAAATTCTTTCCAAGAGCTGAGAAAAATATTTATGCTTCATTTCTGAGATGGGAAATTGTCACTTCTTGGTTAAAGGCAGTAGAATAAAACAATGGAAAGAGCTGAATCGAGCTTTTGTTCTGTGGAGCAAAGTCCAAGACTCAAGTCCAATTTGGGGTTTTGGCCCTTTTTGGAACTTCTGCATTTCATTTACAGAATGCCTGTCACTGTTGTTCTTTAAACACTGCCTCTTTCCATCAGGTAATGTATGCATTTATGGCTGTAGCCTTTAAACTTTGTTTTTATAAAGCTGATGCTGGCACCTTGCATGTGAGGATTGAGTATACTGCTCAGTTACAGTAAAATTTGGCTGCTGTTTAAACTAGCCTGTGACTGTACTCCAAATGAATGGAGTACTCCAAGTGAATGTCCCTCATCTCGGTACTTTCTTATGGAAACATACGTGACAGCAACTTGAAAATCATCCTTCCCTAGGAGTCTGGAAGCCAATTAAATAAACTGAGTTGCTAACTGGAGTGAAACCGGAATGTTGCATGTATGTACCGTTGAGTACGACAGCTTCCTCCTGGTTAGATGCTCGTGCAATGCCCAGCCTCACCAGGAGATGGAGCTGCTCTCTTTTTATAGGACCGCAAAACTGCGGCAGAAGCAGAAGGCAGCGTGGTTCTTGGCCTGAGGGTTGCTTGTCTGCGTCGGTGTCTCCTCGCTGTGCCTTGCAGCTCGGAAGGAAGTAGTGGGAAAGTTCATAGGGGATCACAGACCCAAAATATTATTCATAAAATTAGTTATGTCAGGTGCAGTTCCAAGAAGTTTGAGAAACACATACACACAGCTCTGTGTTAGTCAGAGTCTCCTTTTCTGCCTGGTTGGGTTTTTTTGGTTTTGGGAAGTTTGTTGGGGGGTTTTGTTGTTATTGTTCTGGTTTTTTTTACTTGGAGTGGGACATTAGAACCTTGCATGTTTGGGAATTCCAGAAACAGCCTGGTGAGAATGTCACTCTGTGTGAGAACATGCTGTATTAGTCACGACAAGTCATAAATCACACATGCAAGGAGTTAGTTGCTTCATAGAAGAACTGGAGTTTCTTGGCGTAGATATGTCAAGATAAATATGTTATGGTGTATGTGTAGACCATCTGCTGAGCACTTCTGACCTACCCACTTAGGCCCTAGTATTTCGCAAAATACTGGGCAGAAGTTCTGTAAGCTTTTGTCATCCAAACAGAGGGAAGAGGCTTGGGTCTTGTTTATGCTACTGTTGTTTTTTGTCTATCATTTTTCTTCCAGTCTACAACTGTGTAACTAGGAACAGTGTCTAACAACAAGAGATTCTTTCCTAAGCCATAGATGAGGCATTTTGTTTGTCAGAGTCCCCAGGCTGTTTGAAGTCATGGACAGTATGCTATAATACCACTGTTTTCATCTTTAACACTTCTATGACAGCATATTTGAAATGCTTCCAGAGATTCATGGAAAACTGCTGTTTTCCTGGAATCATCACCAGCACTGTGGCAGGGGACAGCTTTGGTACCACTCCATGGGCAAACTAAATCCTGCTGACCACGAGCTCCATACAGAGTCAGAACCTCGCTCATTCATTCACTGACACCTTTGGTGGCTGATAAATGCCTGTGATTAGAGATGCCAGTATAAATGAAAGCCAGTGCACTTTTTTGTATTCTTTGATTTTATTGCATCTCCATATATTTTAGCAGATACAGTTATTGCAGTGTTTGATTCATTTTACCAATTCCAACTAGAAATTCTAGGCCCCGTATCTGAAGATAAACTTAAGCTTTTCTTACATTTCTTCTAGTGCTTTGACTGCAGTACTTTGCCATTTGCAGAGATCTAAAATGTGCCTCCATAGGTACATGCTAAGGGGTGAGAAGAAAAGGGGTGGTGAAAGGTAGTTACAGAAGAGTTACTGGTTTTTATGGAGGATGTTGTTGCTGTAGTTATGTGGAAACACAAAGAGAATGGAATTTTTTCCCACCGTCTCAATTCTCAGCCATGAACTTTTTCCTCATTTCAAGCTGCAAGGGTATGTGTGGAATGGTAGCTGAGGGAAAAAATGGAACTGACTTATTAGGCAAATGTTCTGAAGTTTTACAAAATAGTTGGAGAAACACGAGATTATTAACTGCTGGTACCAAAGTTCCTGCACTGCTGTTTTATTGCTGATGGTTTCTTTTTCTGATGTAATTAGATGTTTAGACATGTACGGATTGTTCATGACGCAGCTATTTGAATGCCCAGTACTGCGAAACTTTTAAATTGTAATGGTGTGGGATGTTTTGAGGTGTTTGGGTTTTGTTGCAGTTTTTTGGGCAGGTTTGGTTGTTTCAGATTTTTTTGATAAATATCTCTAGTTGTTTTTGGGAATTTCAGTATTTAGTTCTTGCCTGATGCTTAATTTTGATCGACATCTTCCACTTCGAACTGCACTGTAGTGTCTTGGTTCAGAAATTCAGCTGAAAGTTGACTTGCAGAGAAGCAGCTGCTGAAACAATGCCCCCAGAATTAGGAAATGATTCCCTTGGTTATATAAGATAATGAAAGTACTGGAGAGTCTATATAGTGAAACTAATTGTTTCTTCAGTATGGTCTTCATAATTCATGGAAATTTCTTCAGGTCTTCCATTCTGTTGTTTTCTTCTCCAGTATCCATAGTTTTCTGCCATTTTCATAATATGCATTTTAAAGGAGGCACCCAGGAAGGCGTAGAGAAGAGGGTTCAGGCAGGCGTGGAACAAAGCTATGCTCTTGGTGACCTGGAGCGCAACATCTATGGTTTTACTTGCATCACAGTCAGTAATCAACATGTAGATGATATCTATGGCTCGCCAGAACTTAACGACGTTGTACGGTAGCTGGGTAATAATGAAAGCAGCCACTACTGCCAGCAGAACCATGAAAGGTCTAGATTTTTTAGGATTTGCAGATCTGAATATTGCTCGAGCAGTAGCTGAATAGCAGCTCAGCATTACTAGGAATGGGAGCAGAAATTCCAGGATAATTTCCAGAATTTGAATGGTTGCTTTTAAGAGTGTTTCCATGTTCATTGGAAATACAGGAAGACATTCATTCCTGTTGTTGTGTTTCTTGACTTGATTAAATACCAGTTCAGGGATACTGAGGAAAATGGCAGAGAGCCAGATGCAGAGACAGGTGACACTGCAGTATTTGCCAGCTCTTCTCTGGCCCTGGGGCTCAGAAGCAGCCCTGTACCTGTCCACGCTGATGCAGGCCAGGAGCAGCATACTCGCGCTGAAATTCATGGTGTAGAGAGAAGCAGCGAGCTTGCACGTGGCGTTTCCAAGCTCCCACCCCTGCACTGCACTGGCAGCCCAAAAAGGGAGCGTAAAGAGCAAGAGTAAATCAGCAATGGCGAGGTGCATGATGTACACATCTGTCCTGGTCTTTGGTTTCTTGTAATATGCATAAATTGCGACCACTAAGGAATTTCCAGCGACTCCCACAGTGAAAGCCAACGCGTAGAACACAGGGAGGAATAATTTACTGAAATTCCTCACATCACCTTTTTCACAGAGAAGCTCGTATGTATTGTAGTCTATAACAGAGTTGAGATCATCCTCCTCATCCTCAATCCAGTAATCAGTTGAGTTACTCATATCCCAGCCCATGGCCAAGCTACAAGACACACAAAAAAGGGGGGGAGAATGGAATAATAAAAAAATAATACTGAGTTTTAGTTTTAAAATTTCTGTTGAAACCTAAAACCCTTGCTCAGGGGTTTCTTACATATCTCCAGTTTAAAGAAGTTGGACATTGAGAATACATTTGTAAATAAAGTAGAGCTAGACAGGGATGGAGGCAGAACAGAGCATCTTGAAATGTCACATGAAACGGGGTAACTGATTACAGCCATGTGAGCGATGCAAAGTAAAAATGAGTTCAACAGAAATGCTCTCATTAACCATAGTGTTTGAGATTGCAAATGCTTGGAGTGCACTGCACTGGTTTCAGCATTTCAGCTGAGACATCATTGCTTAAACTGCTTTCACTCAGTTACATTTAACAATATTCCATTAAAAATTAAATTTGTCTGTGCCTTTACAGGCTTGAAACTAGACCTTCCTCTCGACAGCCTTTGCAAATCAAAGGAGTGCAGTTGAAGGCTGTAAATGCAAATAGAATAGAGTGGATCAGGAATACCAACAGGTTGAAGCCGAGAGGCAAGCAGTAGTTTTCTGTGCCTGCTGTCACAGAGTTTGGCAAATTTGGGATCTGTGTGTAGTACAGGAAGAGTGTGCTGCTTTGTTTCTCAGGCTCACGTATACCTGCCTGTTCCATAAACCCCAGCAGTGAAACAGGGTTAGTTTAGTCTCCGTCCCACACCGCGAGCCGTGCCCACACGGAATTTCTTACGGAACCCAAGTGCTGCGAGTACACTGCATCCTACAGCAGGTACACTGCATCCTACAGCAGGTACACTGCATCCTACAGCAGGAGGCTGCTCGGGATGTTGGGACAGAGAGGAATCTTAGCACCTACAGAGCTGCCCACAAGTACCCAAACAGCTCAGAACCTCCACTGTGTTTTCAAGTGCTATCTCATGACAGATTTGCTCCGTAAATACCGAGGCTCTGCTCTCACTGCTAGCTTGGGGTGGAAGTTCTGAGTGTTTGTGTCTTCAGCAAGTCATGCCCTACAGTATTTTCTTCTTTTCCTGTAATTGTGTTCATTGACTAATTTGCTGAAATTCTTCCTATCGTAAACCACAGTCTTGCTGTTTTCTTGAAATCAGTGGGATTAAGAGCTTTTAACAGCAGTAGCAGAAAGTAGCTGAGAATCAAAAACACATCGTCCTTTCTCATCATCTGCAGCGCTTCAGAATTTGAGGCCAATGTTACTGACAGCAGATTCTTAGCTGATATTCTGCCACAGAGCTACAGTTTGGCTTTTTCAAGCTTGTAAAATCTCCAAATACCATTTCTGTTTTTCAGACAAGGGTTTAAGTGAAGGGTTGCCAGACCTTTATTGTAAACAGTGTCTCTGAGAAGTTTTTTGAATGTATTCTGTCTACCACAAAAAATAAGTTGCTGATTGATTTCATATTCAGGGATGCAGACCAATTAAATAGAAATTATTTCTATTTTTGCTTGACTTTTTTTTTTTCAGTGACTATGCTATTTATTTTTTTTTTAAAAGAGTGTTAATTAGAAATTAACTTTTGTTTGGCTTCATCCCTAATGACTTTGTTGGATTGTTTTGTTAACATTTCAAACCACTTCCCATTAAACTTTAAACAATAGTTGATCTTACTTTAAGTCTTGCAGTCTGTCATTTACTGTTGCCTAAATGAGGTGTGCGGAATGGAAAAATACAGTAATTCTATTTGTCACTTTGGCAAGAGTTGTCTATTCTATGTCTAACAAACTATGTTAGCAAGATTTTTCAGCAGGGGTAATCTTTTGCAGCTTTATGGTATTTTGAGGAGACATTCACACATCAGCAGCAAACGTATCTTATATTTTTTTTAGTAGAAGACAGACTGCTACAGGAAGAGTTTAATCTGCATAGCCAAGATTAGGAGAAAATTAAAAATTAAACTAAAAAGATTTGGTTGTGGTCTAAAACACTTATTACAGAACCCATCTGGGAACGCTTAATCAAATTGGATCACTGGCAAATTTGGTTGAAAGCAAAGCAATAAACGTTTCAGTGCCAACTGCAACAAGTCTGTGTATCACAGTTCCATTTGGCTGTGACAAGGAACGTGCTCCGCTGCCTGAAATGCTTTTGGCTGACCTGAGTCAGAAATAAAGTTAGCTAAAACGCAACAGCTGATATTTCTCCCTTAAAAGCATTGTTCTGTTCTGGCTAACATACCTGTTCATGCTGGTGTTTCTCAGTGCCACGTGTGCCATGCCCATTACCTAGAGCAGAGCAATCCCATGGCAGTCAGTTGCTCAACAGCAGTGGAACAGGGTCAGTTTAGTCTCCGTCCCACGCAGGGTTTCTTACGGAACCCAAGTGCTGCAGGTACACTGCATCCTACAGCAGGTACACTGCATCCTACAGGAGGTACACTGCATCCTACAGCAGGTACACTGCATCCTACAGCAGGTACACTGCATCCTACAGCAGGAGGCTGCTCGGGATGTTGGGACAGAGAGGAATCTTAGCACCTACAGAACTGCCCACAAGTACCCAAACAGCTCAGAACCTCTGCTGTTCTCCGGGAGCTATAGTAATAGATGTATTTATAGACAGCTTTACATGTTTTCTTGCAGAATTAATCCACGTGGGAATTAATTATTAGACATGGGATTGTGTGCATCCATTGAATGAAGTTAATATCCCCAGTTTAAACAGAGGTTTTCTTTAATGAATTAAGCAGTATTCTGTTCCCCTGAACAAACCTTATTTTAAGACTGCATATGAGCATGTGCCTTTGTGAAATGATGTCTCTCTATAAAGCCAACTTAACTAAGAGTAAACTCTAGCTCTTCTCTATGTAAATAAGTATATCACACTTAATATACAAAGCAGTAAATTTTAAAACAAAACTAACCTTTTGTCAGCAGATGAGTAGCAGGTACTGCAAGTGCTTCAGTGAAGTGATCTGAATTGGTCTGACATTGCATTTTGTCTTCAAGCACCACACCCTCATTTGGCAGTCAGTTGCACTTTCATTTTGATTTGCCAGTTAAAATAAAATAAATAAATCCTCTGCTTTCCTGTAAACTCTTCTCATGTTGAACACGTATGTTTTCTGTCTTCCTCCCTGCTCCAACCAGAATGTGAGTGTTCTTCTGAAGGCCAGGATTCTCTTACTATTTCATTGTGTTGGTTGGTTTACTTCTGAAAGTCCAATTGGTTTGTTGTTTTTTTTTTTTTACATCCTCAAAACGGATGCTTTGGTCAAATCACACATTGAAAAAGTGGAGAGGAGAGAGAGGGGACCTAATTACCTGTAAGGAGTCACTATGTTCTTTCCTCAGGGCACTGTGGTGCTTTTGATGGCTGCCTATCTAAGGTTTTGAGGGATCCTTATATTCCCTTTGTAAGTTTATCTTATAAAGCCAGGTAGATACTGTAGAGGGAAAAATAGAAGGATGCTCTTCCATCCATGAGGTTTCTTCCACTTGCAGTGTGCTGTCTGCATTATAAAGAGTCAGGACTTTGACAGGAAAGGGAAGATGGAAAAGTTCTGCAGTTTACAAGCAGACATTAGTACTTCTGCACTGAGGCTTGGACTTAGCTGTGCTAAGAATTCCTGAAATGACTGGATCTTGCTTAAATTTCCACAGGATCTACAGCTTCCGATTAGTCTCTTGTGTGAGAGCACCTTATGCAGAGTATCAGGATCCTTGCATCATCTTACAGAGCTTTTATTCTGTTTGATTTATCCTGTATCCTGTAGCAGTCTGGCGAGTTTCAGTAAATGCAATATTGAAGCTGAAAAGCAGAGAGAGATTTTGAGCAGAGCCAAGGTGAGGTTTTGCTTTGTGGCCTGCTGACTAACTGAAACTGGCTGAGGCTGACTGGCCAGCTCTCTCTGCTTCCGCTATTTCGGAGTGTGTGAGAGGGGCTTCAAAGTGGGCAGCTGAGAGTATAACAGGCAGATGTTTTCCACATGTTTCTAGCTTCGTTTGCCTTCAAAATGAGAAAGAAAAATGGGTTGAGGGAGGAACTGGAGTCTAGAGGAGGAGTGGTGTGGTATTTGTGCATATTCTGCAGTGTTTTCATCTTGAGCTATCGTGGTATTTCACTGCTGTTCTTCACGGTGGCAGAGAAGATATTTGGGTTGCTTCCAGCACATCTGCTTCTCAGAAGTCATGTTGTTGCTTCTTGAATGCCCGAGGTATATCTCTTAAAAAATAGTGACTCTCTCAGTTCTGAATAGGCTTTGCCTCAATGTGGTGGCAGAATCCAGTTCACACGTGCTATGTCCAGGCCATCTGCATTTCTTCCAAAGCACTGGAGTCTTTCAGAGTCTCGCATTAGACCAGAACTTCTTTCTGGCATTTATGGGTCAAAGTTGCATAAAATCTGGTTTAGGTTTTCAGGACTTGAGACTCTAAGGAGTGGAAAGGCCAGGAATCTGCCTTCCATTGCTGTGTTCACATGGGAAAAAGTACATATCAAACGGAGGTATTCATTTGCCTTCCAGAAACTTGTAGAAATGATTTAGAGCATGTAACCAGATGTCTACCTCTCAGTGAACTCCTTGCTGAGTTCAACATGAAAGCTGCTTCTGGGTTTTTTTCATACAACAGGGTGAAATTCGCCGTTTACTGAAGCAGGGATGTGACTTGAGGATTGCTTACAAAACAGTTTTTGAAGAGATTCCAGAAAATCAAAGTATCTTTTGTTGTAAACCTCACTTTAAGATAAACGTGCTTTAGAAAATACCACTTGTGCAATTCTTTATCTTCTGTGCAGAGAAGAGTCAAATACCCATGCAGAGCGTAGCATGTCTCCGTGCAGGGTAGGACATTGCAAAGCTTATGGTGTGTGGTTTTGGGATTGGTCACCCGCTCATTGCAGTTGCCCAAATGAGTCAACTGTTGGAGAGCTACTTTGTTTTTTTCTTTAACCAAGCTGATTTATTCCCACCCCCAGCTTTTCACTCAGATATTTTAGCTTGTTAGCATTGTATAGCTCATGAGCCACAAATATAACCCCACTTGGAAAACAATGGATGAATAGCATTCTGCAAAAGAGGAAAGTAAACAGCCCTCAAAACAGGCAGTGTTGATCAGAACGAGATAAATTTCCCACTTCCCAGCCATCAAAGAGGTTGTTCTTAGGAGGAAGTAGCTCAGCTCAAAGCCAGGTCAGAGCATTGTCTAGACCAGAGGCACCCAAACCTTGTGGTGACATCTGCCTGAGGAGTTACAAAGTCATCTTTGTTTCTGACCTCAAACCCAACCAAGCTGGTACAGAACAAATCTTGAATTAAATCTCTCCCAAGCTTGTCATCTGCGTTGAGATAGCAATAAAGAATTTATGAATTGTTACACGTGTCAGGCACAACCCTGCCCCCTTTTCACTATCATTATGGTCCGTGTGAGGCTTTGAAAGGAAAGTGAGCATGCTTTGGGACTAAGAAACCTTTAAAGAAAAAGACAGTGAAGATTTAAGGCTCTTAGAAGTAAGATGCCATTTTAATTAATGGTAGACTCTTCTTAAGGACTCGTACTTGAGAATTCCAGCTTTGTGCTGCAGAGACTTGTCTCAAATAATGTTATTGATGGCTTGAAATCTAGCAGATCATTTTCAGATCACCATTTCCACTCAGATCATTCTCTGAGGTGCAAACTACAATTATTTGCATAAAGGGGGAAAAAAACCTGAATTCCAGAGAAGTTACTGAAATAGTAACAAAGTCATCATGGTAACCCTTTGATAGTTCATTTGCGTAATTTGGGTATAACACCTTTGGCACATTTCATTCCCACATAGATCTTCCAGTCTCTGTAGTTTTAAGAAGTTTTCCTTTTGAAATGTCAGCATCTCACCTTGAGGTGTGCTTTTTTTATCATGCTGATTTGCTTAGCTGTAAGGGAGGCAGGAGTAGTTAGATTCCGCTTCAAGTCCCTTCTTGTTCTCTTCTAGATGGTGGAGCTGGATCCTGGAGGCTTTGGATGTTTGGCTTTTCATTATTCCCCTCCCCACAGGTCAACTCCCTTTTAGATGTTAAGCAATAGGATGAATTTTGTTTCAGTCTGATTACTCAGAGTATAAACACAGGAGTAGATTACATGCTTTTGCCTCTGTATCACAAAAGGAAAGGAGTAAGATCTGTTTGTATAAAACTTCCTTTGATTCTACATTGCAAACTGGTTTTCTGTTTGTTTTTTAAGGCGCTGGGAACCCAAATTGCAAAGTTGCAATTGTAATGGGCAAAACCAAAAACTCCTCAGCATCCAGGTAAGGATTCCTGGGAGATTCAGAGTTCCCTAAACCGTGTTTCCTGGAGGAGTCACTGCTCGTAACCCTTTTCTTAATAATTGCCTTGACTGGTTGGGTGTGCACCTGAGCTACAGGGGAGTTTTAAGGCTGGGCACTTGCCTGTGGCTGACCAAGCTCCTGTTTTGCTGTCAGCTATGTAGTGTTATAAAACAAGAGGAAAACTTGCTCACTTAAATGGAAATAAACCCAAAATTTTTCAGAGCATCTCTGCACAGAATGAGTACAAGTGGCACATCAGAGAGCTGCAGCTATGTAGTGTGGTTTTCACAAAGTTACCTGTAGGTCTAGAAAGTTACATTTGAAAGGTGGGGTGTTTGTTATGTGAAGCTGTGTGAGCAAAAAAGAATTGCACAACTTTCATTGGACTACTCATTCCATTCCTCTATCTGTAAATGCACTTCCCTCCTCTTGTTTAAAATAAATACATTGTTCAACTCTTAGTACCAAACTCAAAATTACCTTTTACAAAAACTTAACACAAGTGGTGAATAAAATGCTTTGTGACTGGTTCCATTAAAATCACACAGCTAGTAATGCCGAAGAGATGGAACATTTATATTTCTTCAGTTAGATTTTAGCCCAAATTCCACTGATTATCTTAAGTTTTCAGCTTTGGCTAGGTTCCACTGAGAAGTAAACAGTAACTTACTTGTGTACAGCACACAGGATGCTTTGTCCGGCAGCTGTACAGACAGTGGCATTTGCTGAGTTCTGGAAGCTGAACAGAAGTTCATAGAGGGGATTATGTGATACTGCACTGGAGTCCAAATTCAGCGACCTGGGATGTCACCTCCAGTTCTGTGTGACTAATAACTGACCTTAAATATGCTAAAGGAATTTAAACATGGGGATTTTTTTCCTAAACTATAGGCAAGCCAAGATGATGATGAAGATAAACTTATTTTGAGAACAAAAAAAGAAAGGTGAGGTGGGAAGGAAATGAACTGGGTAATAGAGAAGTATTTACACAGAAGCAACAGTAGTTTTTTGGTCATGGTGTGTTAGATGCTAGTGATGTAATTGTACCTCTTGACTGATGATTTGAGGAGGATTGAAATGAGGCAGGATCCTGCAGTCCATGTAGGCAAATCCCAGTGTTGGCTTTAGATGAGTGCTAAATTGAGGACAGAAAATAAGAAAAGCAGAGGAGGGGGAGAAAAGGCAGGCTAAGGGTTCATCATAACTGGTGTGTTTTGTCTTGATTAGGTATGAGCAGCACAGTATGATTATTGTTCCCATGGACACTCCGGGGCTGAAGCTGATAAGACCCCTGTCAGTGTTTGGCTACCTAGGTAGGTGATAATATTCATCAGCTATACATGGATTAGTTGGTTAGCAGTCTCAGAAGCTGCAGTAATGCCAATAAATACTGCAGATGAAATAAGTCAGTAAAATACGTATAGAGAAAAAGGGTTAGGAATTGAAGGCTTGTATGTTTATCCTCCTCTGTTTTTACCCTGCTGTTATGAATTCTCCATCCTTACAGATGAGATCCATGGGGGACATTTTGAGATACACTTCAATGATGTACGAGTGCCTGTCTCCAATATAATTCTGGGTGAGTTTCAGTATTAATGAACAAAGTTTTATGAAACGGTGGTTTGTTTTCTGAGTTGCCCTAAGCTACTGTAAACAGCTGTTTAAAAAGAGCCTTCTGCTGTAGTGCATGGCCAGCCAAGCCTGGCTGCTTGCAGACTTAGGACTGGAGAAAAAAAATGAAAGGATGAGCAGGCCAGCATGGGACCTTCTGTAGGGAGAACTTTGCTCCCCATCTCTCACTGACTATAAATACCGATTTGTATTTCTGCTATTTTTATTTTGCTGAAAGACCTTTCTCTCTTGAGCAGCCCCAGGACCTGGAAACCTTCGAAGTCTTCCCCCAGAATCTCACTGTAATCTCATAGATGTATTTTTCAATGTGAGATTAACAACATTTAAATTAAATGAGGTAAAGCAAATGCTCTCAGAAACCAACTTTGAGTGTGGTTTGTGGTGTAAGTATTGTTAACAGGGTGTCAGTAAAGATCTAGTTGGAGTAAAAAAGCAACAGTTCTGCAAAATAAACATGTAAGCAGCTTGCTTCCACCTGCGGTGCCACGAGGCCACTTCTGCTCAGAGCCACGGCTCATTTCAGAGGCCAATCATGGAGTCTGTATGTGCCTGTTTTGCTTTCCCCCCAGGTGAGGGCAGGGGATTTGAGATAGCACAAGGTCGGCTTGGGCCAGGCCGTATCCATCACTGCATGAGGTCCCTGGGTGCAGCTGAAACTGCCTTACAGATCATGTGCCAGCGTGCAGCGCAGAGAGAGACCTTCGGGAAGAAACTGTATCGCCACGTAAGCACATTCCCTCTTGGTTACAGTGCACGTGCTCTCTGCCTTACCAGACACACTCAAGAGTCTAAATTTTACTTCTTTGATCAATTATTTGTACTTACACAGCGCAGACCAAACCAAGCCCATATTGGGATTTTTGGTCTTGTCTTGCTCTGGAATTGAAATAGTGTTTCATGAGAGCTCGCTCACTAGAATAATAAGATCTGACCGTTTGCTTTTTCTAGGAACCAGCCACATTTGGTAGTTGTCTTATCACATTTCAAGAGTTCCTCAGTCTTCTCCAACAGATAGGATAACTATTGGAAAAAACAAGTAAAGGCAATGGAAAGAGGAAACTGAATTAGTGTTTGGCACAGGTTAGAGAAAATTGTTTGTACAGATCCAGAGGGAATAACCTTACATATCTATTTTTCCAGTCATGTCATTGCCAAACTTCCATCCACGACCATAACCTTGAATTAATAAGAGCTGGATGAGGCGTGCTCTGTTTCTCAGAAGCTGACTGAAGTAAACCCAATGTTTTGATGAAGCCACGGAGCAAGCCCTGGAGGTCACTTACAGGACCATCCTGGGCTCTTCACAGCAAAGGGCTGCTTTGGGTCCAGGGTGCCTGTCACCACCCCCCCAGGGCAGTTAGGCACAGCCCTGGGAGCTAATGGCAGAGGGGTGTAGGTGAGCACTCCACCCAGGGTCACAGCACATAAGCTGAACCCACAGACTTTGTGCTGAAGTGAGTGCTGCTGGTTTGCTCACACCTCCCCCAGCTACCCAGGGCCAGGCAGAAATGTGTGCCCGAGGCTGGCCCAGGCTCCAAAAAGCTTTTGCACTGACCATGCACAACATGAATATTTTTTTTCTCTCCTGTGGTTTGTTGGCTGCAGAGGCAAATTAGCCAAGAGGAGCAGGGAAGGGCTGCCAAGGCCCTAACTTCTTTTGGATCAAGGGAGCAACTCATTTATCATCACTGTGAAACTGAAACAGGCAGAACAGCAGGCACCAGCCTGCAGCTGTTTGCCTTGGTCTGTCACACACCCCACCAGTAGTTTGAACAAACCAGAACTGATTCCTTTCCATTTCACCCCCCCAGTTTTTGTATACTGTGGCACATTACAGACGGGCCTTTGAGTCCTGACTGTGGGTGAAGGAAAGCAGTGAATAAAAAGCAGGCTTTAAAGGGCTTCAGGACAATGGCTGGAACTTTCAGGAAATTAAAGTGTGCCAGAACCTGGAGTTTTTCCCCTTTTCCTCTTTCCTACCAGGAAAAGAACTGTTCTAGCATTAGTATTTGTCAAGCAAATGTTTTCTTTCTTTTCTTCCTCAGATTACGTGCATCAAAACTAGCTTTAATTTGCACTGTCTCTCTTAAGTCACTGTACATGCTGAGAAGCCGGGGCACTGCCCTTGGGGCAGGCTGACCCAGGCATGGAGGAGGCATTAACCAACTCTCTGCTGCTTGGTTGTGGTTGCTGCAGGAGGTTGTTGCCCACTGGATTGCCGAGTGCCGTCTCAGCATAGAGCAGGCACGACTGCTCACCCTAAGAACAGCCAGCAAGATTGACACCTTGGGCAACAGAAAAGCAAGGAAAGAGGTAAAAGGAGTTGGGGCAGCCTTAAGACAATATTTGTGCATTCAATGGGGTAGAAGATAAGCTAAAACATGCTGCTAAAGTTTGTCCTTCTGATCGCAGAGCATAACCTCGTGTTGAAAAGAGAATTAAGATGTGCTTTGATTGGACAGTGGTCTCAGTTAAAAACAGAGATCGATCTGATCAAAGTATTTAAAAATTAAAGCAGTTCAGGTGTTACATGTCTCAGGACACTGTGATAGTTTGAGATGACTGAACACAGTTTTACCATAGGCAGGGAGGAAGAAGAGCAAAGCTCTCCTCCAATGCCAAGAGCAAGGAGCGTACTGCGAGATAACACCTTTCACTAGAGTTGTTAAAAATTTTCACTTGCTTATGAAACTGCACCTGATAAGCTGAGTTCTCTAACTGCAGGTAGCCATGACCAAAGTGGTTGTCCCTCGAGCTGTGCTTAAAGTGATTGACTGTGCCATCCAAGTGTGTGGTGGAGCTGGCGTTTCCCAGGACTTTCCTTTGGCTTCCATGTGAGTAAAGGGAGACTGAGCTGTAGAGTCTAAGTATTCCTGTTAGAATTCCATCACAACCCCTACATGCTGTTTGACTTCAAGTAGACTAAAGTAATAGTCCTTATGCCTTTAAGCTATAAAACTTAAGACAAACTGCTTTTAAAATTCCATTCCAATGCAATTGCATTGCCTTAGTCTTAGGAAAAAACCAAAAAACAAACCAAACACAAAAAACCCCAAACCAAACACAAAAAAACCCTGGCACCAGACCTAAAGCAGTTATCAGCAGCAGAGAGGATGTGTCTCTAAAGGTCACTCACTGCATATGGCAATCAACCTGAATTCCTAGCCCACACCCCTCAGTCCTGCCAGGAAGATTTTGCTGCAGTAGCAATCTTTTCAGAGACTCTTGGCTGTAGCAAAGCCAGTACAGCAACAGCACCTGCAGTCAGACCAGCTCCCTGCTCCAGCAGGATTAGAAACCCAGCCCTAACTCAACTCTTCTGCCCCAGGTTTGCCTACATGCGGACCCTGCGCCTGGCCGACGGGCCTGATGAAGTGCATCTCTCCACTATAGCCAGGTGGGAACTGCTTGACCAGTTAAAGCAGCTGACTGCAAAAATCTAGTGGCAGCATAAAGCCATCTCCCCTGGGTGCAACGTTTAGGAAAGGTTATGCTCAGTGCAATAATGCTGTTGAAGGTAAAACTAGGTGAATACAAAAGCTTGATTCTAGCTTGAAGCAACAAATACTGTTTTACTCTTTACTTATTATTACATTTAATCAGTGACTTGCTTTTAAGAAGTTGCAGAATGCCATGTAAATACCAGAACTCCTTTATAACACTAAATAAAACCTTCTCTATCAGGCCTAAAGCACTTCATTTGCTCTCAGCCAAAGCCTTCTTTATCCTTTTATCACAGGCAAAGCAGTTGTGACTCAGCAGTTGCACTAGTTTGTTGCAAGCTAGGATAAGCTTTTCATATCTGATGGAACGACAAACACAGCAGTGTCTGTCTTCTTCCTTTCCAAAGCTCGGATGCAGTCCAACTCTCCTCCCCAGTTCCCGCACCCAGCTACCCTCCTCTCTACTTGGGCTGTGCTCAGTCCTTCCCCCATCTGCCCTCAAGAGAGGCTGGGGTCAGTGAGGAGCAGTGTGTCTGCTACCCCTTGTTTTTTTCCTCCTCTCCTTTGTTTCTCCAAACACGTCCTCACAATTTTTATTTCACACACCCCTTCCATCTTCCCTCACATCTTTCCTCCTGCATCTCCCTTTGTGCATCCTCACAAGGCTCCTCCTGTCTCCCAGCCCCAGCTGCTCCCACCCTTTCTTAAACATATCTAAGCATAAATGGCACTTTCCCTGTGAGGAGTTAAGGTTCACAGACTCCTCTGCTACCAAACCAGGCTCTGCCATTTATCCCCAATACACCTTTGTGAAGTTCTCAAAGGTAAGAGCTCCTCAGCTCTGCTTCTGTAACCATCCTCTTTGACATCAGCTACTTACAAGAGTAACAGAACCAGGCAGATCACAGCATACTGAGCCACAGGTGGTTCTGCTTCCTAGAAAGCCAGGACAATTGCTTTCAACTTAAAGCATTGATCAAGAGTTAACTGAAGGATAGAAGCATTTCTTTTTCTTGTGAACACAGTGTTGGAGCTTAAACACACCCTGTGTGGCTCTGTCTTTAGGATGAGACTGCAGCCAGTCCTGTCCTTGAGCCTATAGCTGAGTGCTCACCTGAAGGGTCTTCTGGCTAAAGCCACCAAAGTCAGCCAGGGTGGTACATACAGTCCTAGAGTACCTAGAACCAGAATCTTTCCACAAATAAGTTTCTTACCCCATCAATTCATTATACCTAAAATCAAGATTATAATATCTTCTGAGAAAGCAATAGTTATTGTTTGCATTTCCCTCAGTCATCATTTCCTCTTGCTTCCTGCCAAGGTGGGTTCCTAGGAAGCTGAGAATGTCAGCAGGTCAGTGGCTGCAGCACGTATCAGATAGAAGCCACTCCCCAGGGGGTTGAGGAGCTCTATTCCAGGCTGTCCAGGCTGCACAGGGCGGTCCAAGAATGCGCAGGAACCCTACAGAGCCACGCTCCAATTAAGGTCTCCAACTGCCCTCATTTCCCACACCTTCAAAGAACCTAAGAATACCACTTTTATCTCATTACAAGGCTCTTAATTCCCTTTATTTTAAAATTTTATGTACATATGAATGATCTGTATAATGTACACTCAATATAGAAAGTTTTTATATACTGGATAATGTATAGAACATTTCACAATTACACTAATTTCTTACATAACATGTCAACTTTAAGGGTGGGGTATTTTTTTTAAGTTTTTTTTTGCTGAAGCTTTGTCAATTTGGTCAAGCCAGTTATACATATGAATGTCTAATGCTGTCTGATCTCAGGAAGAAGATAATGTTAATGATTAAGGACATCAGTGAACTGGTGCAGGACAAACCCTTTGCAAGTCATGTTCAATGGGAGTGATCACCTCAGACTGGGAAGAGAAGGGATGCCCTTTTAGTGGGGGTCAGTGAGGTCAGAATGATTTTAGCCCAATTCCTCTAGACTGTAGCTCAACTCCAGTCATGCTAATTCATAAAATATAAAAACTAGGAAAGTTTGATTCACAGTCTTGTAAACAAATATAAAGGAACAAAATGTGCTTACGTACAACAAGAAAAAATTCTCGTGTACCCATTTCAGCTGATCCACAGAGTGCTTTCTTGTGTTACAGGGCGATAGTTACAATCGCTGACTTTTTCCTAAAAAAACCCAAACAAACAACCAACAGTCATAGAAAAAGGAATAACACTGTCATTAAACACTTGAAAAGGCAGTAAGTTCACTTCACTGTGTCGGAGGAAAGCACTGTTCCTCATCACTGGCCAGTCTGCCTTTGTCTCTTTCACACTGATTTCCAGTCCTCAGCTGATGTCTCCCACTTCGTTGTCTACCGGGGGTGGTACGTTGGGCATTACAGATGAGTTTGTCCCTGCAGTAAGGTAACCTGCAACTCCAGGGCCTTTCAGGAAGAGAACAGAATATTGGCAATTAGCATTGATTCCAAAGAGCAACTGAGCAGCTTTATTCCCTCTGGTAACTGAAACACATCATCTAAATCAGACACCTTAAACAAGAATATTTAAGAGTTTTCATTTAGATTCGTTGGAATTTACTGGACTAAGAAGCCTGAATTCCTAGTGTTCCTAATTGGAGCAGCTTGTGGAGGCCATTCTTGGGCTTGCGCAGCACTTTATTGTGAAGTGCCAGATAAGTTACACAAGAACCCCAACCACTGACATCATGGATCTCAGCTTCCACCGTGGAAGTGGCAGTGAGGAGAGGGGTGACCTCCCTTCCCTCAGGAAGGGACCTGTGGCAGAAGCAAAGCGAGGTCAGGCATGCCCTCCCCGTGGGGCTCCACAGCAAGGTTCCCAGTGCTGCTGAGGTTTTCCCAGCTGCACGTTCCAGGCGGTTCAATGGGCTGCCCCCTGAACATGCATAGCTGCCCTGTGCTTGTCCAGGCAGCTCTCAGTGCCTTCAGCGAGAAAGAGGAACGGCATTCTTGGGCTACCTGGACTCTGCACTGGAGACACAGAACTCCCTGCTGTTAACAGAGATTCCTACAGGGGCAGCCAGTTCTGTGCTGCAGACTGAGACCTTCTCCTTGGCGTTTAAACTTCAGTACTACAGAGCCCTTCAACAACTGCAATAAACGCTCGCGGTGCAGCACGAGGTGTTTCAACAGCGACTCTTGTCAGATAAATACTGTAGGAAACTGCCAACCTGCAAGATGTTCCTACGCATCAATACAGTGATCAGCTTGGTGTTAGCCCTGCAGCCAACACTGCTCATCTTCAGCCTTCAGTGTGGTAAGTCCTGCTGGGTCCTTTACCCTCCCCCTGAAGTCATCGTTACTGAGTTCTCCCAAATGTACTCTCCCTTCATGCCCCACCCTCCCTTCTCACTCTACAACCTGGAGCTTGAGCTCCAGAGCATGATTTGTCTCCTTGCAAACGGTCCTGCCCTGCTGCTGCAGGGCAGAGAGTGAAGCAAGCAGTGCCCATGGTAAAACACTGTAGCTTCAGGAGGGGACTTCTCTCTGCCATCCAGGAGCCAGACCCAGTTTCACGTGTCCTAGTGCACAAATTTCCTTTGTTCTCTTGTCCCTCAAACTCTTCCATTAGGGAGGATTCCTACACACTGCAGAAGTTTAGTACCAGCAAGGATCAGCCAGTGCGGTTGTTAGTTGTGTGCGCCTGCCCGCTGAGGAAGGCAGGTTTATCAGTGTGTTGCAGTCTGGGACCACACCTTGGTGACACTTCTGGAACATGCATGAATGACTTGTAAAGCAGCAAGTGCAGCGTGCGTTTGCGAGGTGGTATCTACCTGCTTTAGAGAGCTACACAGAAGTGAGCAAGCTGCCTGGCAGAGCAGATCTAAAGCCCACTTCTCAGGTGAAGGGGACTGCTGCCAGTTAGGAGGGAAGGAGAAGAGACACCTGAGGGAAGAGAAATAAGCAAGGGAAGTTTCAAGGGAAGTGCAAATAGCAAAGCAATTTGAAGCAAGACATCAGGCAGAATACAAGATAAGGCAGGTTAAAAATAAGGCTTGTTGTTTGGTTTCCATCTACACTCTGCATTTGTACAGCACCTTCACTCTACACCTTCAGGCTGTTGAAAAACACAGCTCAGGTCTTCAGGCAAATGGACAGCCATATTGCTCCCAGGCTGGAGCCTGAAAACATCTGGTACAGTCTGTCCCTGACCAGGAACCAGCCAACATTTACTTTGTGGAAATTCAGTACCCACTGAACCAAATGTTTGTTCTCAAAGCAGCATTAAATGGTGCAGTAAACAGAAACCCCCTGTTCAGAGCTAAAGCACCAATTCTTTCCTGTGAGGAAAAGCTCATTAAGTGTTAACGATATACCTACTCTCAAAATACTAAAGAACTGCTTCTAGAAAGTCTAGCTCCTGACCTGAAAGGCTCTTGCTTCACTGTCTTAAAATACATGCTGGTATCTTGCAAGAAAACCTTTCCTGTCCATATGGCCGTGTGATTTATACCTTGTTAATTCAGCTACACTTAAGTTTTTCCACAGCTCCTATATTTGGTGAGATGAGAAAGTTCCATGTGGCATGTGGAAGTGGTCATAATGACTTGTCAAAAAGGCCTTTAGAGCCTTTTTGGGGAGGCTAAGCTTTTTAATGCCTACTGATGATCAGAAGTTTGCATCATGTTTTGCTTTAGACAGTTTGCTACAATATCATTACATAAAATATTTTCAGATATAACAAGTGAGCTGTGATAGATTTTGGACAGTGATACAGTAGAATGTAGTCATTAAAGGGGTGCCTGTCAAGGGCTGTAGGCAAGTGAAGGAAAAAAACCCAGAATTGGATTTGCTAAGAAGGAACCGTTCTGGGATTGTGTCCACACCATGCCATTCCCAGCTCCAAGGACAGGCAGGAGGCTGTTCCCACCAGGAAAGGGCCCTGCCAGCACCCTGAGCCTGACTGAAGCACTGCCTTGCACTCTGAGCTATTAACATTCCAACGTGACAGCTACAGGCCTAACGTTAAAGCAACTGAATTCACATGGCACAATTAATACAGACAGTGAGAGAGTCTGAAGAAAGTTTACTCCTCCCCCAGCCTTGGAAAACAACTTGTTCTAGCACTGGACTGAGCTGAGAAAGCACAGGAAGGTACTGTCCTTCAGTAGCTCTCATTACATCTCTGCTTTATTACTATAGGGTACTTGCAAGGCTTCCCGGTGGTCAGACGCCACTGCTCTGATACTTCAGAAGTAGGGACAGCAAAGACTATCCAGAGAAATACATCCTTAACCACAAAAAGTTTGGCTTTTGATAGGTGTTTTAAAAGCTTGCTGTATTTTTACAGCACTGAACGTGCAGGCCGCACGGTGGCACTAGAGTCCCAGGGTGAACATCTCCAGCTCTGGTCTGACAATTAACTACCAGCTAGCTCAGTACAATTCAGGACACGGACAGGAAAAGGCTGCTAACCTGTGAGGTATCCTGCTGTTTGCGTCTCAGAAATGAACAAGTCATGTTTCTGATCCTTGAAGGCACTCCACACAGAAGAACGGGACAGAATTTCATTTACCTGCAGTATTTGAAAAGATTAACACGATGACCAAGTGACATTTGTCATGTTCTAGGGGAACACTCATTTTCTAGAGCCCAACCATTCTGAAGAGGTTATCAAACAGCATGGCAGTAGTTTAGGCTGCAATATGGAATCACACATTTCCAAGGAGCCTGTAACAACTTGTTTTTCCATCTGAATTGAGCAGCTGAACACATAATGCAGAAGGCTCATTAAGTTACCATTTCTCAGCTTGACTTTCTCCCTCATTGCCTAGTTAGGTGACAAGGAAACCACTTGCCTTGCACCTAAAGCAGAGGTAGAACAAGACTCCTCCTGTACCACAGCAAGACAGGGCTAACTTGGAGAGACCCATCCCCAAGTGCCCCTCTCCCTCAGGAAGGCTTTCAACACAAGGGCACAAGAAAGGCACCAAGAACTGGAGCAGTTACTGGGACAAGTGTTACCAGCTTGAATATAAATCCACCCCACTGCTGCAGTGGGTCTACAGCTGTATTGAGCCCAGAAACAAGAACAGTTTCCATTTCTAACACAAGCTCTGAAGAGCTATCAGTAGAAGCCTGATAGTGTATAGAGCATTTCTGCACTTGGATTTGTCTTTCTTACTGCCCTTCACATGCATCGAACCAATGACTTCTCCACAAGAGAGAGATTAAGCCTCTCCAGCCCATAATGATTATGTAGTTGCATGGTGCTCATGTTTTAAGTGAAATGATGCATGTTACAGCTATAAGATGAAACAAGGGATGTGCAGAGTTTGATCCTCCAAGTGTGCAGGGTCTAGTGAGGGATTCACCAGCCCTTACCTGTTCTCCATACTGCAGGCTGCGAGACATGGATTTCAGAGCTTTAACAATCTGAGCTTTTGTTGCAGATGGGCTTTCCAAGTTCTCCAGACCAACACCTTCAAGCAGCTTGAGAAGATAGGGAACCAAATCTGCTTTCAAAGCCTGCAAACATACCCACAGGAGTTGTCTTAATACATTCCCTATGGATGTTTTACATTACTAGCACTGCTGTGAACCAGGAGTGCCCACAGCTATTACTGGGTATGTTTAGGCTGGTCAGTTTTCTCCCAGCTGTATGAACACACACAAGAGAAAGCAAAGCCACAGTCGGGCTGTTGTGCTGTGTGTAGGTGTCAACTCAGCTGCATTAGCCAGCGTTCCTGCGTCACGCTTTCACAGTGGACAGAAGCCAAAGCTACCCTACGTGTTAGGTGACATCCTACACTTTAGTGGGTACTACTTACTTGGGCTACCAAGTCATTTTGTTCCTTCTGAAACATTCGATTAAGTGCTTCACAGGCCACACCGACTATATCCGACCTCTTCTTCATCCCGCTCATGAGGGGGCTGATGGTCTCCAGCGATGCCATCGCTCGAACACAAAGCTACGGGGAGACAGAAACAGCCACAGTACTTTAGTTTATGCTACATTTGATGGTTACAGCAGATATGGTCAACCAAGATAATAAAATTCTTAGTGCCTTTAATCTATCAATTCCCTATGAATTAGCGGTAAGTTCCTGCTCCTCTGATACGCAGCATTTACAGTTAAAATAATGGCCTTCTAGGAATACTACCAAGCAACACAAATAACTCCTGTTAAGGCTTTTCTCTCCCCTGGAAGGATTGGTACCTCATTGTCAGACAGTATGTGCATGACACGAATGGCACTTTTCGGAATGGCGTTGTTCTTGTGATTCATCGCTTGGATTATCTTGTGGAGGTGGCCCAGCGGAGGAACTTGGTCAGCCAGCTGCGGCTGGGCGCTGAACAGGCACACAGTTGCTGTGGTGATCGTTTCTAAGGTTTCCCCCTGCAGAAAACCAACAAAGTGTAACTCCCAAAAGCCCAATGTATCACCATTAGCTTAACATGTCTCACTTGCTCTGCAGGCCAGATTTTTTTCCCCAATGCTTCCATCATCTCACTTCGCTTTGAAATGGTTAAAACAAGTTTAGAGGAAGGTGATCACTTCCCATATGACAGACATTCACTGGTTTAATGAACACAGAGCAGACAAATATCTAAGCACTATCCCCAGTATCTAGAGAAGGCAGTGCCTGGCAGCAGCCTCTGCAGGTACAGCAGCACATGTGCCAACCTGCTCACTGGAAGTGTAACAGCACGGGTGTTGGGGCTGACCACTTGAATCCTTACACAGTGGATTTTAATCCTTAAATGTTAAAAAAAAAAATCAATCCTTTAATCCTTAAAGCCTGTGCAGCAGCAGTCGCCACACTCGCTGTACTCCGCATGGCTACACAAACTGCCATCACATGTTTATCACAAAGATGTCTGGTTTATTCCATGTGCAAGTTAGTTCCCTCCCTGCAAAGTCTAACCCAGAATCTGTCTGAACACTGTTGAAATTTTTTTTTAGTAACATCATTAAGTTACTGACTTGAACATTGTTCTCATTTAACCTGTAACACATTAGTTCTACAGCACTTACACTACTCGTTAGGTGGTGGCCTTCTACAGGTCAGTTTACACCAGGGAGGGAAGTCAGTGTTGCAGGATGACACCAGAAGTGCTGAATAAATTTAAACCGTGTAGAACAAATGCCGTTTTCTTAGGTTTGGTCAGTCATAATTAAAGACACTTCATCTGTTAAGCCTCATGACTATCACAAAATAAGCCTCCAAGACTTACTGGAGCTAGTTCTGTGGCTTCAAGGACTTTGAAAGCACTGACTCATGTTCAGAAGTTGCCTAAAGATATCTGTATGCTTTTACAGAGAATCAAAAAGCAGACAAAACCCCCATCATTCATGCTGGGAAGAAAGTATGAGAATCAAAGTTAATCAGATATTAAGAGTAGTAGTTTAAGACTGCTAAACAAGTTCAAAGAGCAGAATCAGAAAAACCATCTTACATGGGGGTTATTTTTCTCCAGTAGTTCAGTAAGCTTTTCCAACAGTGCAATGAGAAATTCTCTTGGTTTCCGTAAAACCCAGGCCGGCTGGGCAATAAAAATCCTCAGGAAGACTCCCCCCACTGAAAGTTCACCTTCTGCCTCACCATAGACCACAGCAAAGTCTTCAGGCAGCTGTAGAATTGTAAAGCAGAAGGAGTTACTGGCAAAGGTGTTTGCAAGAGCTGCAATTATTTCTTTAACATCACAACTCTAAATAGTAAGGGGCACTGAACTAACTGTGTTCTCCAAACAGAGCTGTGCAAAACCAGCCAACACTTGATCTTGAAGAAGCTCAAAGTAAGAAGTGAGAGTGGAAAGAGCAGGGCAGGCAGTACACCTACAGTGGACTTCCAAAGAACGCAAGTCACTGAGTCGACACCTATCCTAGAGGTAAGCACTAGTCTAAGAGCAGTACCACACAGCTGATTAAACAGCCCTTTCCTTCCTTTCTGCACACTTCAGGGGAAGGTTTCTCACCATCAACCCAGGGAAGTTTCCAGATTCCACCTGCATCACAACAGCCATCCTGCAGATGTTTACAAGTTGTTTTAAGTTTGAACTGTGCCACTGTTGTGAGGAACTGATGCCTGGCCTTTCACAGATAGTGGGACGTACTACAGACTGACACATCTCACTGACTGACCGACCTCATGTGATGGAATGGCTCAGGACAACTCATTTTGATACTCAGTGTCTTAACATTCCTGAACATTTACCAAGAGCTAGTTCACAACAGCTATGTAATAAGTGACAGGAATTTTCTCCAGCAAACCAGGTTTCTCCTTTGTTTGTTGACTGATAAGTTTTAGAAGGACCTGAACTACCAGAAAATTCAGAGTATTGCTGGCAAAACCACTGCCAATAAAGTGTCTGATTTCAAGGTACAAGTACCACCAAAAGCATCAATACAGCACAAAACCAGTTACGTTAGAGTAGCGAGTTCCTGCTGGTACTTTAAGAGGAAAGCCTGTCAAGGTTACATACGTGGCTGCCTTAGTGTCCCTAGAGGCACTCAAAGCACAAGCCAGATACTTTACCTTCCAGTTAGTGTCAGGGTTGTCCCGCTGAACTTTAAAGTGCCTTTAAAAAGAAAGTAAGTTTTAATGAGCTGTAAAAGCAGCAGTCCCATTCCATACCTGACACCCCTGTCCCACCCCATCATTGTGAAGTAGTTCTAGTGTCTAAAGCCCATTTCCTCCTCATGGTAACCCCCTCCCAAACCTTACAGCAGTGAGCAAACACCTGGATTGTGCACAAACCACACTTGTGTCACAACATGACGAACAGTGAACAGGTTTCTTTTGACTGAAGCCTGGCTTTCAAGGACTCCACTTCTCACAGGCAGAGCTCTGACAGCCCTTCTACAGCAGCTCTGGTTTACTGTAACTAGGAGAATGCCTCATGTAGAGAAACATTTAGTCAGCAGGTCTGCACATACTCAAGCATCATTTCTCGAACTGTTGTGGATACTCTCTCCCTGGAGCTGTCATTCCAAATTAACTCGGGATTTTCATGAGTTCCCTCAAAGATATGGACAGCAGCTTCAGGGTTGTCTCTCATGGCATCCATGAAGACTCCGGGTAAAAATTTCATTAGTGTAATTCTAACCTAGAAAGGATGAACAGAACTGACATTTAGTACACCACAGGACAGCTGACAGAGAAACAGAACTCCAGGAAGTCCAGTTCCAGAACACCACATGATAAAATAGTGCTACCATTTTAAACAGTGATAACTAGATTTCATACCCATCACTGGCTATCTAATCTTAAAGTCATTACAAATGGAAACCAAGCTGCTTGTAGGAGCTAAAATAGATAAGCTTCTAGAAGTCTGCTCAGATTAAGAGTTAACTGCTTTGAAAAAACTGGACTGCTCTTCACAATGTTTCAGTCACAGAAAGTTTTTTGTTCAATCTTTAGAGAGAAGCAGATAATACCGTGAGCTGTTAAGATTCTTACCTTTGGACCCACCAGCTTATCCGCAGTCATTTTGGCAAAGAGCTCTGCTGTTTGAGCTCGGACCTGTGGATGAGTTGAGTTGCAAAACATATCTAATAAGTAGATTAAAGCACCTGTACAGAGAGATAGGAAAAGATTCAGATTTTTTCTGGTCACAAGTAATATGAATTCACCAATTCCACACCGATTGTTCTAAAGGGAAGAGTAAGAATTGGCCACTAAGTCCAGTGTGGCAGAAACATCTGCTTTCAATGCAGTACTGTACCTTTTGCCATGGCCTCTTTAATGATTTTTGTGCTAGATGTCAGAGCATACAGAGTTTCAAGGACGAGCTGCCGACCTGTCAAAATAAAGAGTTAAGAACTTTGTGACATACAGACTATTAACTAATCAAAGGTGAGCTAAAGTGACCTGAGCAGAAAGCTGTATCAGCACAATAAAGCTTGTGACAATTGCGAGCTTAAGGATTTCTTACTAAATTTAGTTGGTCAAGGAAGTGTCAAATCATAGATCCCAGTACAGTGTAACTTTTTCACTAGATGTTTACTACCTAAATACCCTGGAAGAATTAGTCAATGGAACGCTACAACTCAAAACACAATCTGAACACCTGCAATTCATGTTTCAGCTCACACATTTAAGAAAACAAACAGGTGACACAATCTTTTTTTTTCTTTTTTAAATCATCCCTACAGAAATGCTGTTTTAACCTAAAACTCAGACTCAACCAGCTGCATTCTAACTAACTTCAGAGTTGGAAACCCCTTGCCTTGCAAGGCTGAGAATTACATGGTACATACTTGAAGGTAAGGAATGCAGGAGTGCCAGTAAGTTTGCAAGAACCATTGCCTCAGCAATGTTGTTAACACATTCTTGGTTACTCGTTACTATGTTCACTACCTGTAAAAGAAACACTTGATTATATTCCAGCCATTCAGACATTGTCCAGAAAATGCAGTCCGTGATGAAGTCAGTCACCTCACTGGCCAATACAGCTGATATTTACTATGTTTATTCCCACCACCAAATCTCTTGTCACCTCAGGGTGGGAGGGAGCAAAAACATGGGCAACAGGCCATCGCTTGTTCCTCCAGGGAGGAACTGACATTTGGAACCTCAATCTTGATACTTCTTAGGGCTACTCTGAGTTACACAGTCAGGTTTGTTTATGCTGGTTATGAAAAGCATCCAGACAGGGGGGTTCACTTTGGGGTTTTTTGTTTTTGCCTTTTTTTTTACCTCCAGAGCCAACTGCTGCACCTGGCCAGCCCCATGAACACGGAGAAGGGAGAATATCAACTTGAAGTGACCTATGCATTCACACTCAGAACCTGCAAGAGACCAAGTAAGTTATGCACCCCACATTAGCTGCAGCATTCACTGAAAGCCATCCCAAGCCCACATCTCACTATAAAGAGAGGCATTAAAGACTACATCTCTGTATAGTCTGCCACAGCAGTTCAAACAGCTCCTGCAGGACAGTATCTGCCTCAGAACTAGAAAATTATGAAGCCCTGTCTATTAATCTAGCTTCCACAAAGCCTCAATCAACAGTACTTCAAAAGCAGAGGATAATTCCTCCCTCTAAGGCACGTAACTGAGCTAGTTCTTGCACTACCTAGTTACTTGCATTCTTACAAGGCCACTAAGCAAGTTCAGTTATTTTATTTATCGGTGGTCATCAGTGACAGCTGCCTTCAGGGTTACAAGTGCCAAACATGAGAATCCAGCCTGAGGACCACCTAAACAGCTATTATGAGAAGCCTGGATTAGTAACATAAGTTGCTTTTAGAACTAATATAAAAGTAGAAAAATATCCTTATCATGCATTTCAGGCTTTTCCAGTCTGTATATTGAAATCTGCTCACAAATCTTTGCTGGCATTAGCTGCCCACTCAAGAGCACCTTCTCAGCTCAGGAGGTTCTTTGATGCAAAGGAGTTTAAAAAAATCAGCTAAACGTTCTTTGAAAGGTTATAGAAAGTTTCATCCAAGAGGCTGAAGTCTTCCTGGCAATGTCAGGCTAGGATCAGAGTTAAATTCCAGTGTTTCAGAGAAGATAGACAAGGTCTGTATTAAAGTTTTGTGTGAAATCCATCTACTGATAGCGTTCTCCAAGAGAGGAAAAGCCAACAAAACCCAACCCAAACAAGCAAGCCCATATGGCTCAGCAACACTGCTAAAGTCTGTGAGCCAGCTAAATAAGCTTCCTTCTCACTGGAAGATAAAGACTACAGAGATCTGCATTTAAGGTTGTCTACAAGAACAGCTACCAGGGAAGTTCAGTTTTAAGCCTACCTGGGTTGTGCTTTATGACATTTCTCAGAGCCTCCAGGGCCATTTCCACTCTCCGTAACCGATCGCCGTGTTGATTGGACTCTACTTTCCCAGTCTGCGTTATCGCCATGAGCGTATGAAGGTACTGGGCTTGTGAGCCTATGTAATCCAAGAGGCTTGCAGCAAATGCTTTAGGAAGCTTTAGAGACAAGAGCAGTTTGAGCTGTGTGATGCAACAGTACTGACACCAGAAGAAAGCATATACAAGTAACTTATACATTTTCACACATCCCTTTCTTCCACACAGGAAACACTTTTCTACTATGATCACAACATCTGGAGCACGTTAACCCTATTTAGATATAAACATACCCTTAGAAAGCTGCACTGCTTCAAGATGATGTATTTTCTCTGTTCTGCTTGCACTGACAGATAAAGAAGAGATAACATTCCAAATAGTAGTTTCAACAAGAAGGTTTTAGCTACTATATCTCACCTCTAGTTGGAAGGTAGGGACCTCGTTGTAGACTCTAACAAAAACCTCTCCCACTATAAGTTCCTTTGCATGGTCACTGAAGACAAAGTCAGATCCATAGCTCTTGTCACAGTCGCCCTTTAAGCAGAGATAAGCAGCACAAGCTCAGACAGAAAATAATCTTGTAGCAAGTGTAGAGCTACAACCCAGTAATGAAATTACAATATTTGAACAGAAAACTTAAAGCTTTAGACAGAAGCAGTCTGTCTTTCAATCAAGACAGATTGAAACATTACAAGAAATAAACCAGCAAACTCTGTTTGTTTCTTCTCTTTTTAAGACTGAATGAAGAAAGTGACTTTGTATCAACTGCTCCACTGCATTACAAGTGCATGTACCAAAAGAGAACAGTTTAAAAAGAACAGTAGTGGGATTTTAAGTAAACAATCTTACTCTCTTAATCATGCTATCTTGTTGAGATTCCAAAAACTCAAGTAGTTCAGCTCTTGTCCCATTGTTCCAGATCAAGTAGGGGTTCTCAGTGTTACTGTTAAGCGTCTTCAGTGTCTGAGAAGTAAGGAATTTACATGTAACACATTTACAGCAGCTCTGAAGCTTTATGTACAGTAATCAGCGTGTTTCATGACATTAGTTAACACAATCTCATTAACAACTGGACCAATTTCATTAGTAAGTTTAAAGTGTCAAGTTTCCCACTTGCTGGAAAAACAGTAAGGTATTTGGTACAGTACAATCCATATTTTAATTTTTCTTCATTCTGCTTCAAGCCATGCTTACTTCAGATTCTCCTACTTTTCACAGTGCGCAGCAACTACCTGCAGTATCTCCTAGTAGATGACTTCCTTGGCACCACTCTTCAAGAGAGAAGTTTAGCCTTTGCTCTCCATCATTATATCCTTAAGCCTTCCAATAACTCCTTTGCTCCCCTACTTTTATTGCTGTTATTCTATAGGGCACTGTTCCTGTCCATAGTGTTTGAGGCTACACGAGTTTCTTGTCCTTGCAGTTACTCCAACTGCAAAGTAAAACCATGCTGCTATTCTCTGTACCAGGTGGGTCTAAGAGTTCAGTGTTTCCAAAGCAACCAGGTACTCCATCCATAAATCAGTAGAGAAAGTTCTTGGCCCACAGATGCTTACCTCAGTAGGACTGACCACAGCAAGTTTCCTTGCAATATAGGGTGTCAACATTCCAGCCAAGCTCTTCCTGATGGTTGGATTTTCAGGTGTAGCTTGTTCTTCAGAGAGATACCCTCCAAGGCGACTCAAGGCCAGGAGACTGAGCTTTGCGAGGCTGTTTGCTACCTCCTGAAAAATAAACATAGTTATAAAATACTTAGAGCTTACCAAAGAAAAGATTGGCATCGTAGAAAGAGTTGTCCAACACTTCTGCACCAGAAAGAACAGAACTGATATTCTCTAGTTACCTACATCACTAATTGTGCGCTGATGTCTAATAAAACACCAGGTGCTCCAAAACAACGTAGTAGGATCACTGTGTTATGGGCTTAAAAACCACAATTAGACACGAGCACTGATAAGTAGGAAAAGCTTGGGCACCATGATGAGCTGAAAGCTACAAGAGCTATTTAGTGTGGCAGCTTCTGAGCAGACAACAGCTCCTGCTAGTACAGTTAACTAACAGCAAAATGAGCCTTTTCTGACAGCGATACAAAAGTTAACTACAACAGACTGCTAAAGCTCTTCTCATCCCTTGCTGAGAAAGTACCACCATACTTTGAGGGTCACCATTTAAGAAATGGAATTGAAGCATAGCTGTGGGGAAAAGGGACAATAAAAAAGTGGACATTTCAGGCAAGTTCACGGTATCACTAGACAGCCCCTTCACCTAAGCCTCAAGAGGGGAAAAAAAGAGTTTTCTTCTGATAGCACAAATGGACATTTTTACTGCTGACTGTAGATAAGAGTCTTGAATGAAGTCTGTTAGAAACTACAGGTTTTTGCAGCTTTAACTTTTGAACTCAAAACATGAGCCACTCTTTAAAAACACCACAAACCAAAAAACCAACCCCAAACAACAGTATTTACACTACTACACAAAAATCCCCTTCCAAAAAACTACTCTGTTAACATTCCTCTTCACGTCATTCCATGACTGACAAGTATTTGAATACCCTTATTTTGCTACCAAGAGCAGGGAAGCAGCAACCGCCGGTGTCTGACAGCATGAACCTTGTTTCCATTACCTGGTGATTTGAATCCTCGCTTTTCTGAATACCGCTCTCTTCTAGCGTATAGTCGTAGTTGAAGAGGTAACCCAGTAAGTACCAGAGAACTCCAGCTTGGAACAAGTGTGTTTGTAGCCAGTAATCTAAGGCAAAGGAGCTAACGCACTCTACTCCCAAAGCAGCCACTCGGGGTATGTTCTGAAGGAGGAAAAAAAAAGTCTGCCTTAGTACTTGTGACCTAAGAAGGCCAACTGACTTCCTTACCAAAAAGCTTAAAGCCCAAACTTGCTACTTCTAGAGCACTACCTACAGAGCAAAGATGAAAATTGAGGTAGACAGAAAAGCTGCAGTTGAAGTTCAGTGTCTGGTAGCCAAAAACCATGGCATCCTTCAAAGGAAGAGTAATTGAATAATTATTTCATATGATTAGAAAGGAGCATTGGTGAACTGGTGGAAAAACAAGTTTAGGAAGGTGACAGAGATCCCCCAGGGAACTTTTTATGGCTATACATTAGTTCTGCAGGGACTAAAGAACACCCAGGCATTGGCAGTCAACTAATGTAGTCTGCTTTTAGTCTTCTGCTTTCTAGAGTCTTCTGCTTTCACAACAACCAGTTAATCACCCACTTGGGCAAACGGCAGGAGCTCTTACCTTGCCGTAATACAGCAGTCTGCAGAGGTCCTTGATGATGTTGGGCATCTCTGTGATCTTCTCTCTGCACTCCTCAAACTGAGCTGCTACACTGTAGCACTTACTGATATAGCCACATACCTAGAAAGCCACATTTTATTGGTTCCAAGCAGAGGGAAAAACACATATTTACAATCATAATACCATATAAATATTTTATATTATACATACACACTTATATTTCTTAACACATATATATACACTATAATATGTATTGTCTGTTGAGAAGCTGATACAAATCAGTTAAAGTGGGAGCAACTCACCTGTACAGACATATCATCTGGTTTACTAGAACAAGTCAAGACTGCTACACAGCGATTAAACGCTTCTTGCAGTACCTGTGAGGAATCGATGATGCGCATGTTAAGTCACCACAGAAGCTGATAAAGGCTGGCAGAAATAAAACATTAGCAAGAACCAGGGCAGGGATTGTCCCCCTGGACTGGGCACTGGGGAGGCTGCATCTCAAATCATGCATTTGATTTTGGACCCCTCACTCTAAGGACACTGAGGGGCTAAAGCGTGTCCACAGAAGGGCAACGACGCTGGTGAAGGGTCTAGAGCACAAGTCTTGTGAGGAGCAGCTGAGAGACCTGGGGCTGTTCAGCCTGGAGAAAAGGAGGCTCAGGGGAGACCTCCTTGCTCTCAACAAATCCGTGAAAGGAGGTTGGAGCCAGGTGAGGTCAGTCTCTTCAAAGGAACAATCAACAGGACAAGAGGAAACAGCCTTGAATTGCACCAGGAGAAGTTTACGTTGGACACGAGGAACAAGTTCTTCCCCCAAAAGGCTTCCAAGGCCCGGCCCAGGCTGCCCAGGGCAGTGGAGGAGTCCCCACCCCTGGAGGGGTTTCAAAGCCATGGAGATGTGGTGCTGAGGGACATGATTTAGTAGTGACCTGGCAGTGATGGGGGAATGGTTAGACTATGATCTTACAGGTCTTTTCCAACCTAAATAATTCCATAATTCTAATATGTGCAAAGAAAATCCCTCTTCTTCAGGGGCTTGTTCACGTTTGTCTATACTTTCACATACAGAAAGCAGAAGCTCTCAGGAGTTTTGGAAAGAAGTACAGAAACAAATGTCATTTGCTCATCCACAGTTCACAGACAAGTCTAGGACCAGACAGGGGTGCACACTGCAAGAGAATTCTCTTCCTGCATCCAAGAGAGACAGTCATAATGGACAAGTGTCTCCACAAGACCAAAAGCAATTCTCAGCTGCATCTGCTTTCCTATGCACTGACGATCTAGAATTTTTAGCTGTAGAAAAGCTAAGCGAAAAAAAATTCATTTCAGTATATTGCTTTCCATTTACCTCAATTCCATTTTCTCTTCTCAGTTCTTCTGCATTCAATGCTGAACAATTGACTGTATGGAAAGCAAGTTCTGTAGCAGCAGGCAGCAGAGGAGTTTCTTTGGAAAACAAAAGGTCATCTGATGTTTCAATAGTAATAGTCTTTATCAGCATAGGATAGCCTGCATACTTGTAAGGTTTCAACTCTGAAAGAAAAAAAAAGTCAAAGTTTACATATATGCAGAATCTAAGCAATTTAAACCACTGCATAATTATCAGTGGAAGATATATCAGATATGATGCTTGTCTGTCTCCAGAGAAGCACAAGCACAGCTCCATCTGCCAAACCAGTAACCAAGTCAACAGAACACAGACAACTAAAACTGACTGCAGGGGTCACTAAGGAAGTGAACCTAAGCCACTCTTCTGAGCCAGCACACTTACCTTCCTTATGCCTGTTGAAGAGGATGCTTTGAGTTTTCAAGATCAAAATTATGTTTTCTGGATCTGGCCCATCTATCACCTTGGCAGACTTTGTGCACAGAAACTCATACGCCTTATTAACTTTTTCAAACATATCCTGCAAAGAAAGAGACAGTCTCAAGAGCTGGTACAAACCCCCTAAATTACTACCAGTCTGCATGACCAGTTAGATGCAGGTAAAATAAAGCATGGTGGGTCATCAGCCACAACGGTAGCTTTGTCGCCTTGTTACACCTCAGAAAATACACCAAATAATGCTGGATCTCCAATTGATTTTCTTTTTTTCTCCTAAGGAAGAAGTTTCCCTTTCTGCCTTTTTTTTTTCTCCATAGGCAAGAGACTAAAACAAAGTTAATTCCACTCTGACAGAAATAGCAGGTACAGTTAAATTGCCTGCAGGCATAGTCAGAGAATGCAGGCTGTCTGAAGGAGATGTATTAGCTTATTTAGGTCCTGTGCAACTCTAAACCAGACCCTTTGAGATGTGGGTCTGACCCAGTTACATAAGTATACTCTAGAAATCCTAACAGTCCTTAAGTGAAATTACTCATCCATAATATTAATCTGTATTTTAGTATTCATCTAGGGCAAAGCCTTTAAAAGGGAGAAAGAAAATGTAAGTGGACATTTCAGAATTCTCAATACACAACAGCTGAATTTGACCCCACTTTATTAATACCATAATTTTTTTTATTGTACGTACCCTGCCTTCAGGATTCTTGTCAGGATGGTATTTTTGTGCCAGCCTGAAATAAGCTTTCCTGATCTTGCTTTCATCATGTCTGGAAAAAAAAAAAGCAACAAACCAAGCCCCATTACATTGAGTAACACAAAAAAAAGCGCCAGAAAAATAAGCCTGGATTACAACAACAGGACTAATGGTAACTGCCATCAAGTGAAAACTACAGAGCTCATATCTCAGTTTGAAAACGCTGCTTCATCAGCTGACAGTGAATGGGGGTAATCACGGGGCCACAGAACAGTAAGAAGCTTTAGAAATACAGTACTTTAGTACCCTTTAGTTCTGAATATACTAACCACAAGGTGCTCACAGTCCCTAAATCTTCTAAGTGAAGAGTCCAAATGAGCTGTAAGTGATAAAAGTTGGGAATTCATGATCTGTAGTAAGTGCACTATTCTTGAATAATAAATACCAAAGTGGTGTCAGTCTCCTCTAGAGACCCAAAGTCAGAAACCAGTAGCAAGACAAGAGGTAAAAACAACTTAAAAAAAAGAAAAGAGACAAAAAGACAACTCTAAGCATTTTCTCCCCACTTTCAGTTTATCTGAACACTTCACAATTATGCTTTCAAAAGCTGAAGGTGGATTTTCACACTCTGTTTCTTGTTATCTAAAGCAGTTTTCCACTGTGAAAGAAGCAGGTGCTGGACATAACTGAACTGGTACCGCTAACTGTTTGCAATTACTGAGATAAACCTCAGTTTCTTCAGTGTATGGAGTTTATGTAAATGTAATTATACAACTTTAAATACTGAAAACAACTTACTGGCCTTGTCCTTTGGGAAGGTTAAGGACTTCATAAGCATCATCTATTGACATGGTAGGTGGCTTCTTTTCTACCTCCTTCTTCCAAGCTTCTAATGTATCCTTCAACAGTTTAACCTAAATAATTACAATTTATTAGTGTTTCATTTATGCTGACACCAGAACACATCATCTTCATTAATAAAGTGCTATTCCATAAATGAATCCTTATCAGACAGATAAGTTCAGACCTAATCCTTTTACCTTTAGTAATTACGGATCCCCCTCCAGACAGAAAGCAATTAAGACTTTACTTCTCTGCAGTGCTATATTTTATTCAAGACAAGAGGATCTTAAGATTTAAATGTCAGTCACAGTAGAACAGGGAGATGCACGTAACTGACATGCAGTTTGCATCTTGATGCTACAAAAACTGCATCAAAGCTATAGGAATAAACTGCTTAAACAGATCTAGATCACAGACTTGAACCAAAAAGATTCATCAATTCAGTTAAAGTACTGATACCAAAAAAGCTCAGTTTCTTGTCTGGTGTGGACAAATAAGAAGCCAAAGGTGATCATTTTGTCCCTCATGAATACAAACCCCCAACACTTGAAGTTTGTTGAAACATTGAAGTTTCTAAGATGCTTTGTTTTGCCTTTGCAGCAGCCACCACAAGGTGGACATACATAATGTGGTTGCTATTTGGCATGAAGATTGTTCTGCTTCAGGATAAGAAAGCATTTAATGTATTTGCTTATGAACTGAAAGTCAGAATCAATCTTGCAGCGAACGTAGCATTTTATTTCCTTTATTTTTGTTACACTATTAGAACTCTAAATTATGAACAGCTAAATGACTCTTAAAATACTTCTTACTTACTGGATCTTTAATTGGCCAGTCTGGAAATCTGAGTGTATCACAAAGATGCTTGAGGTAATAGATGTTACAGAACAGCTCATTCTCCAATTGTGGATAGTTGATAACTGGGATAGGACAGTACTGGTAGAGTGCTCTTGTATTGCTTTGAAGACGAGGGGTGAAGTCAGCAAGATGAGCAGCAATCTTCTCTATCATAAGACGCCTAAAAGTTAAAGGTTGATTTAACACTTGCCAAGTGTTCAATGATTTCTTCTGAAAAGATTTTCTTCAGTAGTTTCCCCACATTTCATAACAGACTCAGAACAGGATTCAGTCCTATGCTGTTCTAAAGCTATTTTAGTGCCACGAAAATTAGTTTACTATAACCAATGAAAAGTATTTTGCCCTCCCTCAACACCTCTTTACTTTTTGGAAGACCCTAAAATTGTACTCTAATATTAGAGGTATAGGTGATAAGAGTAATGGGCTAAGTACAGCAAGTACAAAGCAGTTCACATTGATAGTGAAGTCTCCACTCACAAAAGGAGCTTAAGTATGCTAGATGCAGATGTAAAGCATGTTGTCGGATGCTCAGGGAAATATTCCCCTTCCTGCTGCCAATTCTGCTTCCCCCACCCCTATTGTTTTTGATAGCAGCAGAGGGCAGTGCAGGACATGGCCCCTGCAGAAGACAAGAAGGAAGTAATGAAACTGGACTCCAGGTATTTTCAGCTTCCTTTAGAAATGACCTCTTAGACAAGACCTCTTCAGGATGAAAAGTAGTTTGCATTCATTTGTCCCTCTGACAGAAAACAGTTACCTCATTTCATTGCTCCAAATTGCTTCTGGAGTATCAAATTCTCCAAGGAATATCTCAGAAAATTTTTCTGGTTCATAGTTTTCTAAATAACACACCATTGCTTCAGGAAGAATATGTCCAAGTATACTTCTTTGAACTATATCTTGACCTTTTGTCTGCAGAAGAGAGCACACTGTCATCTCAAAGGTAATCTGAGCTCAGCCTTACTAACCAGCTTGACATCTAAAAACCCTCCCCCTTTTCCCTTACAGTTCTGAAATTCTAACTCTCGAGAACTTAAGAAAAGAACAAGCACCAAGTATTGTTCAAGCAGCTACAGGTGATCTACAACACTATATATGGAAATTTTTGCAGCCTACTCACTTCTTCAGACTTGAAAGCTTGTTTTGTATGTGTGTATTTCAAAAACCTAGAAGAGAAACAACAGTTATTTTCTGTTTAATTGATATTCAAGGCACCCTTGAAAGATAAGCAGACCAACATAGTCCAGCTGGCAAGTCTCATACATTCACCTTTTATCTCAAAGCATAACAGCAACAATTGAATAAATGTCCCTAAAGTCATCAAATCCTTGGGAACTCCACCAAGTTAAGCACTCCCATGTTACAAATGTTGCCTTATGTTCATAATTTCAGTTTGAAAGTCTTGTTCCTGAAAGCTTATTTTCTCCACACACACAAAAATTTAAGCCAATGGACACACAGACAACCCCTCCCTCCAGTCCCTAGAGCATTCAGAGCAGCAGTTCTCCCAAGCATCACTGCTCAAGAGGGATTTTTAGCTACTCTTTTTCCTCACCGTGCAATAGGAAGTACATTGGAACCCGTGTACATCATGATAAAGAAGAATACTCCGCTCAGATAAAACCGAGGTAACTGAGGGTTATCTTGCATGACATGAAACAGCAATATTGCTACTTTTTCCACAAGGATTGGATCAAAAGTCAGTAATAGCTGAAATAAATACAAACATTTACATTAGGTGCTTGAGCAGTGCAAGTTACCTAGCCAAAACAGAAGCTTGAACTCATTCAGTATTGGGACAAGCCAGTAAACTTCAAAGAATTTCAGCTAAAGAATGCTTCAGCCCCAAAATAACACGGTGAATCACAGAACGTCTAAGGTTGGAAGGGACCTCTGGAGGTCATCTTGTTTAAACCACCCCCTCTCCCCCACCCCACTCAAAAGTGGTCACCTAGAGTTGGCTGACCAAGGGTCATGTCCAGATGGCTTCTCAGTACCTCCAAGGATGGCAATATTTATTAATGAGATACTGGCTGAAACAGCATGCACTGAAATGAACCGCTGCTTCTCGGAGATCTGCAGGATGGTGCAGATGTCATTTGATGGGTTTGTCCCACTTAACAGGGAAGACTGTAGAGTAACTCAGACTCATTTAGCTATGTTTGTGAAGGGCTGCTTACCTGAGTGATATGAGGAAGGCAAGTACTGTCTGACAACAGCCTTTTCACTCTAGGCAGAGGTCTTATAATAGCATTGTCTTGATCCCTAGAAAAATGAAGTGGCACAGCAGTTTACACACGGGTGCCTTTTCTCTTTCAAGAATGAACAGCTTCATTAAGCCATAATTATCACACTATTGAGATCATTTTCAGTGTCTTTTTTTCAAACTTCAGAGTTTGTCATTAGACTTGATAAGTGTGGCCTAATGCCATGCGTTAAAGCAGCTTTGTTTTTAAGCTGAACAGGGGCCTGCCTGCAATATTAAGACTATGCTGCTATGCATTATTAGAAACACACTTGGGCATTCCTTGCAGTGCCTTGCACAGTATTAGTATTGTCTCATTTACAAATTCTGGGGGCAAATAGAGAATTAACTACTACTTTTTAATACAGGTCATTAAAGTACTACTTGGTAAGAAAAAGCTTAAAGAGAGAACTTATAAATTCACACATCTGCCACATGAAGTCAATCTCTTCTGAAAATGAGCGTTTACCTGCTGGGAAAATATCCACACATTGTGATGAGCATGTTGAGCACAAGCGTGGCAAGATCAGTCTCATTCAGCACAGGCTGGCCACTGGCAAGCAAGCACCACTTCAGCTGAGGGATGACCTGCAGTGGTCGCCAGCCATCCATACCTTGAGCCCAACAACGAGTTTTGGAAGTCAGCTTTCCACTGTTCCACAGCTCCTGCATCTATTGCAAGATGAGGATGAATTTAGTCGATTCAGCACTGAGCAGCCTTTGCTCCTGAACATTCATGCCCAAGACAAGTCTAACTGCTCTATGGCAGACTACTATAGTTGCATGAAATCCTAATGTCTTTATAACCATCAGGAAACAGCAAGTAAAAGTTGACAAATGAACTGCAGGATAATTGGGGCACAGCGGGGCAGGCAGCCTTACTACAAAGGCTGTGGCTCTCTGCACAACATCACATCCCTTATCTAACTTGGGTCTTATTTTGAGAGTTACTTTGAGAATATAGTTTAGCATTATTTGCAGTTTTCCCCCGTTTGAAACACACCCAGTCACCAGGATAGAAACAATTTGTCAAATTTGCGAGTTTGAAACTGGTACCTCTTGAAAGCTGTAAGGACCACTCCTTTCTTTGTCAGCATTGCCAAAGTACCATTCTTTCTCACTCTCCCTCTTCATATCAGGTGCTGCCTCAATTACATTGCTCTGGAAGTTGATGTTTATAAGAACAGCTTTAGCTTCAGTATAAGTATCATATTTCCACAGAAAGTGTGAAAAGGACATTAGTTTTATTTATTGCTTGGGTTTAAGAACTGTCCTTTCAGCAAAGCAATGTGCTAATAGTAAGAAACAAAGGCCACGTACCTGCAGAGGGACTGTAGCTCTGCTTGTGTGAAGATGTGCCAGAGTAAGCAGATCTACAAGAATTCTGATGCCATTTGAATCCATGAGGTCCTTCACATTTTTCTGTGAATGGATGAACTGAGTTAACAGAAGCATTTTCTAGATAAGGGTTGCTACAAGTACTGAGCAGTTTTATTCAAGTAAGAGGTGACCATAAGGAGTCAAATCATTCTGTAAGGTGACTAGAACTGTACATACCACCACAGTATCTCTACATTTCTTTCAGCTTTCTCACCAGTAAACAACTACTGCATCCCAGAAAGCTGTATCAAACATTGTTCTAAAACCTCCTCAATATTTGATTTCTGCTCAAGTTAATCCTGCAAGAGTAGTTCAGCCCATTTTATACAGCAGAAGGACCCATAAACTGCTGTTTAGTGTCCACATCCACCTTACCTTATTAAGGATCAGCTTGTTGAGAAACAGTATCAGTCTGTCCCGCTCAAGCCTGTCAGTGCACTGTGGCAGCAGAAGAGAACCAATTAAAGTTTGATTAGAGGTTACCTTCAGAAGTCAATAAAGTAGCACCTGCAAAGACCAGATGACTTTTTCATGCCCAAACAAACTGCTAATTAAGCATCTAGTTTCATACACAGCTAATAAACACAGCTTCCTGCCACTGAGGAGGAAAGGCCTTGTCACCCTCCATCCCCTTTGCTGCTCTGTGTCTGATGCTCAAACCACCTTTCCTGCTAAGTCTGTTGTTCTGAAGGGGCAATGTGTGCATTCCCCAGGGAGCCATTCACAAAAATAAAGGGAAAAATAATGTTTTCAGGCAGCAGGTAGAATGGATCATAGAATCAGAATGGCAGGGGTTGCAAGGGACCACTGGAGATCATAGAGTCCAATCCCCATGCCAATGCAGGAACACCTAGGGCATGTCACACAGAACAGATCCAGGCAGGTCTGGAAAGTCTCTAGAGAAGGAGACTCCACAACCTCTCTGGGCAGCCTGTTCCAGGCTGTCACTCTCAGTGAAGAAGTTTTTCCTCATGTTGAGGTAGAACTTGCTGCCTTTGAGCTTGCTACCTTTTCTCCTATCACAGGGCACCACTAAAAGAGACTGGCATCACCCTCTTGACACCCACCCTTCAGATATTTGTAAACATTAATAAGATCCCCTCTCAGTCTTCTCTTTTCCAGGCTAAACAGC
>WUAM01000107.1:25840761-25868911 GCA_024336885.1 Actenoides hombroni | reverse complement strand
GTCCCTCTTGAACTGGGGAGACCAGAATTGGACACAATACTCCAGATGTGGTCTCACTAGGGCAGAGTAGAGGGGGAAGAGAACCTGCCTCAATCTGCTGGACACACTGTTCTTTATGCACCTCAGGATACCATTGGCCTTCCTGGCCACAAGGGCACATTGCCATCCCATGGATAACTTACTGTACACCAGAATTCCAAGGTCCTTCTCCTTGGAGCTGCTTTCCAGCAGGTCTACCCCTAACCTGTACCGGTACATGGTGTTGTTCCTCCCCAGGGACACTCTACACTTATCCTTGTTGAACTTCACTAGGTTTGCCTTTGCCCAGCTCTCCAGTCTGTCCAGATCTCACTGGATGGCAGCACAGCCTTCCGGTTACCAGCCACTCCTCCCAGTATCAGCAACATGAGGGCCTGTGATGTTATGTCTCTGGTGAGACCATTAAGACTCAAGGCACAATAACAAGAGATGGCATCACTGTGGTTTCACAACGGCCATCGCTAACATCAGAGTAAGAACCCCTTCTTCAGATGGCATGGAAGTGTTTTTGCAAGCTGTGTCAGGTTTTGGACATAGCTTAGACACTTAATAGGCAAATAGTTACCACTAAAAAAAAAAATCTAATCCATCAAACACACCCACCTAAGGCTACCATTTCATTAGGTCTGGGGCTGTTGCTACTGCTCTTGAAGTCAGTATTTTGAAATAATGTGACATGGAACAAGGTTCTCCTCTTAAAGGGTTCATGCTTCTGTATTTTTCAGGAGCAAACATGAGACTGATGTAACACAAATTTCCCTCACACTATTTCTGCACAGCCTGGAATCTCCTTAAGGCCCACAAAATGCAGATACAGAGAGTTTCATACCTTTATGATCAGCAGGTTTAGTGAAACTTCACTGAATCAAGAGGAAATCCTAGGAACACTTGATGAGAGCATGAGAAAAGCAGTATTCATGCTGCAGCTTCACATTCTGTAAAACCAGAACTTGGGTTTCACAGAACTTGAAGGATCCAAATCTCTGCTGGATTAGCTGTATGTTAACTACTCTATCAAGTAATTTTAACTAACTCTTACCCTTTCTAACATCCCAACAATGTACTTAGTATCAGAAAATGGTCCTATTTCTTCATGACATCTTCCATAAACAATGGCCAGTGCTTGCAGACATAAGCATTTCATATTCACTTTTGGGGTAAGCAAGAAGCGATGATAGAGTTCATTGAAGAATTCATACCTAAGGAAGAGATGAGATTTTAGTGAAGGGAACAAACAGCCCTTGGGAATAAGATAAGATTTGTAATAATGGCTCACGATCTCTTGATTGCTCCGCTTTCTTCCGTTTCATCTTCCTCCAGTAGCAATCTTAGATAATAATCCCCTATTTTTATTTCCTCAGAAAGGCACTCGTATTTTACCTGTAACACAGAACAAGTTACCTGTAAATATTGTTTCTCCATTAGTTTTTTCTTACATGACAATACTGTACTTGCTTGCATCCATAAGCTCAACAAGGTTAGCAACCCCTCCTACATTCTGAAGACTGAAATCTGAAAGTTTGCTGTTAAATAAGCACATATCTACAAAATATACACCATAAGCTATTGCTGCTCCCCAGAACAAATGAAGTTTCTCATCCTACTTCCAGCCTTTAAGTAACTTGTTTATAACATCAGCTGGTTTTATTAACTAAACTTGGATAGTACCATATTTGGTGACTCAAGCTTTAATAAGTAGTTATTCCATTGCAAGGTATTTCACTCAGTGTTCCTACTATGAAACACAAGCATGACAATTACTAACTACACCTGCTATTACACTGGGTAATCCAAGCCTAGAGGCATCAGTACACACAACAAGCAGCTGAAATGAAGTTGCACAATGAGAGGCATCATTAATTTCAGAGCAACTACATTAAATTTCACCACATGCCTCAATGCGCTGTGGTTATAAGCATTTGGCAAGCACCTCATTTGGAGGTACCTCTAACATCCCACAAAAGCCTCTCTCTGCAGTGGGTTCTCTTATCTATAGTTTTCAGGCCACCATCATGAGGCCACAAAGTTATCTACAGATTTGACCACAGCACAGGATATGAAGCCATCCCACTACCTAGTACACTTCCAGAGCAATCTCAAGACACTATCTCCCTTAGCAAAGTGACAGGTTCCAGAGCTGACAGAGAAGCCTTTGTCACCACTACGTAGTTAGCTCAAATACTTGCAGCGTAGCTTGATGAAGTATTCACTTTAAATATTTAAAAGCAGATCTGAGACTGCAGCTGTTCAAAGATGTTACAGAAGCCCTCAAGCCTGTGCCAAAGTATCCTGGGCTGTAACTGCAAGAACACCAGTGACCTCCCAGCAGCGTGAGCTGCACAGGAGTGCAGGTGGGAAGTCTCTACTACTCCATTTCACAACTGTACTTTTGATTCCTCCCCAGGTAGCACCTCTGAAGTACAGAGAGAGCTGGGATAGCAGAAACTGTGCTGCCCAGAAGTCCTGTGCATGACCCATACTTGAAGAAAACTTCAAAACCTAAATGCCAGTGCAAGAAATACCTATGCAATCCCAAACTTAACTATTCACTGCATCAAGGTAAGAAGCAATCTGTAGCTGTGTGATATGGATGAGTTGCATACGTAAAATAGTTCCTTCTCCTAAAGCATTAGCCTCATGTCTTGAAATTCTAATTTGCCAGAGTAGTCAGCTGAGAATTCCTCAAAAGCAGCAGCTGACTCTCGTTTCACTAGTAGTCCTCTGCTCAGATTTGAGCTAGAAAGCTGTACTGCAACAAGGCTGGCATGGGGAATAGCTAAGAATATCTTACAGCTGAATTACAGGTGTGGCCCTGCTCTGCTTTAGCTTCACACATTAATTAAAGCTGCATGGAACTGTAACACTACTGGAGATAAGAGTACAGAAAGTGTTTATTAGTACATTACTTGAAAACATCTTGCAAGTTGTTTTGAGAAAGCCAATTAGGACCATAACAAGTGCTTTGCAGAAGACTGAAAGGCTATTTTGACTTTAGCTATTGCTGTTCCTAGGGTGTGAAAACAGTATCCTCAATATATGATGTACAGAGCAACAACATGGTTTAGCCATGTAATAACCTATTGGTTGGCAAACCCATGGTTTGGCAAACCAGTATTTAACAGCCTTAGGATCACCAAGACATGATGGAAATAAAGACAAGGAACTTGCTATCACTAAGAAGCCACTTGTGAAGCTACCCAAAACAAGGCTGATTGAGCACAGTCAAAAACATGTATGACTTATCTTGGCAACAATGCAATACCAACTCTTGTCTTTTCCTCTTAATTCAAAAACACATCAAGGGTTCTGACCAAGCTTTCATCTCTACAAGATTGTTTGTCAGGCTGAAGAGGCTTCAGTTTTGTAGAGCGACACTGGACAGCAGTACCTGTCCACAGCTTCAAGCCTTAGCCATTTGTTCCATAGTCCCAGGAGATTTCTAGCTTGCAGTCAGGGATTGTCAACACAAGAGTCACTCACGTATTAGAGACAGAAAAGGGACATTTTAAGCAGGTATTTTACAGAGGCAGTTTCTCTTACCTCAAACTCCTGATGGTTCCATGAGATAACATTAGCACTACCAAGTTCTCTGTCGATATTAAATGCTCTCATCTCAGACTCAAGAGTATCTCTCAGTTCTTCCCGGGTTTTGAAGTTCCAAATCAAGTTTGATCTAGCATGATCCTGAAGGAATCTTAAGAAAGAAGTTACATAATTTAAACCACTCAAAACATTATCTGTAAAACAGGCAAGACAGTTTATGGAATTTCCTCAAGCTTGCTCTCAGTTTGTTGAACAGTCATGTTAAATGGATTAATAAAGCTTAACACCCCTTGCCAAAGTACTAATATCTTTTTTTCAGATGGAGGGCCTTCCTTATAAATTCTGAGAGCTGTAAGAAGTCACAGGTAAGTGAGCTGCATTTCTGATCCATGACACTATTTAAAATACAGCATCCATGTGTTTGCTCTTTGTCTGCCTTAAGCTCCTTTTGATTCCAGTTCAAGTTAACCTGTAAGCTACTCCAGATGTTTTGACATACCAACACAGTGCAATGATTTTCAAGGCTACTTGGCTTAGCCCTCAATACCACACAGATCTGTACCTGCAGTCTGTTACTTGCTCTTCCTTTTGAGTCGAGGCAGAAAGAAAGAAAAAGGATGCAGCTCGATAACATTTCAGAATCCTCCAAATTCCCCCCTTTCCTAAACATAAGTTAAGTCCTTAAGTATACCTTAGGATTTCATCTTTTCTAAGTTCCTGTTACAAAACACTTGCACTGTTTCAAAGCAGGCAGAAATTGGAATCAAGCCACAGCAACTCAGAAGATATTAACAAGGTATCCAGCCAGGTAATAACTTGTATCTGAGACCACCTCATTAATGTTAGAATTTTACCTGTAATAGAAGAGATCCCAGTTTGCTTCTATTTTTATTCTTTGGCGTCGTTTCCGTAATATCACTGGCTTTTGAATAATGTTCTGCAATAGAGCCAAATGTAAGAAGTTGAAACAGATACTCCCCATTTTCCTCTTTTAAAATAAGTTGAGCTTTTTACTCCTTCAGAAGCCACACTAAATTAAGCCTCATTAATAAGCCCTCCTTTTCTAGCAAGTAGTAGCAACAGACTTTCACAAGCGTTATTTACACCAAGTTAAATCATGCCAGAGAAACTTTCAGCTGTTTAAAGTCATTCATTTTGACGCAAGTTATCCCTGAGAACAGCTTGGTTCCCATCACCATAAGCACTCATCAGCTCCAAAGCTGATAGAAGGGAAATCCCACCACAAGAATGGTTTGCTCTTGAGGAAATAACCAGAGCAAGTCACAGAAATGAGTCACAAACCTGACCGGGCCACTGAAAGGTTCCCTAGTTTGATCAAGCATCAAACCCAAGTTACACTCTACAGGAGGTACCACATGCAAGCAGCAGCCTGAGCAACACAATCCACACGTGTGGCAGACACAGACTCACCATATTGTTTCTGTCCTGATTGTGATGGAAAGTTGGAAAAAAAAGAAAAGGTACATTTAACAAGCCACAGCCACTGAAGTAATTCAAAGTGGTAATACCAACCTTTCTACTACCTTTCCCAAACTACACTGGCATACATCACAGTGAAATTATACAGCTCAACACCATACAGGAAAACCAGTATTTAAACTCACTATCTAGACAAGATGTTTGAAGTGCATTTTGCCCTTCCACTACTGTTTTCCACATCTCTCCATTAATACTTCATTTTGAACCTAGTTCACCATTATTCCAAAAATATTTCCTGTCAAAATGCTGCACCACAGTCTACATCAAGGAGATACACTTACCAAGTTAAGGTTTCGTTACACTAAAGCTTATTGTTACATCAGATCAAGTACAACGACAAGCATTTTCAGTACTCTGCATCGCACTGCTCTTTTCGCTCTTCCTCACATATAGAATAGTTTGTTTTATTTCCAGAATGCGTAAAACCAAACTTAGTCAGGAGACTAAAGAAAGCTAAGGGAGACACCTCATAATTCAAAGGGTTTGTCAAACAGAACATGACAATAAAATTTAAGGAGAAAGATTAACAGTAAGAACTCAAGCAGTGCTTGAGCTGTCCTCTTACAGTAAAAAGTCACTTATCACTTCAGTATTAACCATGAGTTTATGTATAGTCCTATGCAGCAATTTAAGCACCAAGATACCTACATTCAAAGTAACACACAGCTTCTTCATCAGGTTCCATAACTAAAGTATCACTAGTGTGGAGTACATAATTCTGGATGCAAAGAACATTCATCGTTTCTTCCAAATGTAGTTTAGAAACTACAGAAGTTGGAATTTCCTGTTCTCCTGTATAATTATCTCAAAAATGCACATAGGCTGCAGTCCAGTTTGATAAGGTCGGCTAGAACAAGAACTACCTAAAACTTAACCCATAAGCTGAAGTAATCCATTTGCCTACTTTATGTTCTCCCTGGAATCCATTTCCAACCTAGGATGAAGAGCAGTAAGAGACAGAGTTTGCTGAAAGGAAGCACAACTATGAAGTATCTCACATTCCCACACTTCTACTGCTGTCAGACTTCCTCTGATTTCACGGAGCAGTAGCTGTTCCTCTCTACACTTAGTCAAGCTGCTGTAATTAAGATTTTTCAAACACAGTTACCTCTTTTTGAGCTATGCCCATTCTATCTCTCCAGTGCATCAAGACCAGATCCACCTTCTCTTTAGCAAATTTTTCAACTTCCTTCGCAGCTTTTCCAGCCAGTCTCTGCCACTCTGGCACTTTATTGAACTTGCCATACTGATCCTGCAGGATAAATCCTGTTAGTTATCTGCAGCTCCAGGTTTATCAACGTGTCCACAATGCAACAGTCCAGTTGCATTAGAAACTTCACTAAGGCTGTACATCTATACAATGGCAGATGTATGACAGCTACACGTACTTACAGTTGCGATTTTGAGGTTATCTCTAACGTGCATCCTATCAGCATCTTTTTCAGGAACAGGATCAGCACTGTCAAGGTACGCCAGCAAACCTGGTGGCTAAGAACATTTAAAAGCAGCGTAAACACAGGTGACTAACAGAACAGAAGCCATCACGTTCGGTAACAAGATCATCTCCTTACATTAGAGGTATCAAAAGAGATCTTGCATTCTAAAGCAAGTATGTAAAGCTACAGCAGCTTTTTGTTTTCATTAGAGAAATACCACAATCCAACAGAACCATTCAACGGCAGCACATGAAAAGCTTCAGTACAGCAGAGCTCTTGCCTATATCCCATTCCTTAAAGGAGCACTTAATGAAGCTAATGACTGCAAGAAGTGTTGATCCCACAGCAGTACTAAAGGGGACGAACAGTGGAACACTAGAGTCCATCCATATCCTCTGATACAGACTGGATGTTGCATGTGACAATAGAGATGAGATAATCTCATTTGAGTAAGCCTTCCGGAAGACAGTGACCAAGATCAGGACAATTTGCTCTGCCAAAACCAAAAGAAACTCCTATTTCAAATTTTAAAAAAGCAATAGTATTTTTCAATATTTAATAATTTCTTACAACACTGAAGTAACTTAAGCATGGACCCCTCAGGAGACTGTAAGGGTGAAGGAAGATGGAAACTATCAGCCAATATATGCATTTAGCTGTAAGCATATAACAGTGGGACAGGCACAAAAACATAGGAATTAAGGCATCAGTTCCGTGTAACTGGCACTAAGCATTAGAGACTCTGCTTTCCTATGTCTCCCACATTTTTTGTCCCTTTAATAAAAAAACCAACCTGAAGTCAGACACCTTGTGTCATACAGCATTTCTAAGAGTGGCAGGAAAGCAACAGAATACTTCAAGAATCCAAGATGCTTTCTCTCAGCCATCAATATCCTTTACATAGCAGACCACTGATCTCCCACACTGGATCTCCCCCTCGGAAATGAAAGGGGATACGTTTGTAATATAGACTACCCCACATTTTCTAACACTGCAAGCTCCCAGGTTTTATTCTTTCCCAACTCCACACCCCATTTATACTCACCAAAATACGTTTCAACAAATTCATAGCAGTCTTGTTCTCAGCTGTCCAGAGGCCAACCAAATGTCTACTTAACTGCCTGAAAAAGCCATTAAAATTAACAAACTGCAAGTTAGCATTTGAAACAGATTTTTAAACCACTAAGCTGACACCTTTACCATGCTGGTGAAATGAAGATGAGCAAAAGCTTCGTGCTCTTCAGTGAGTAAGAGCACAAAGCATTATATTGTTCCAGTTCAAGTATATGCTTTGCATGCTTTAATGTGTTGCCTTTAAGAAGTTCCAGTGAAGTTAGTGGAACAGTAGCAGCACATGCTTTTTGATCCAGACCTCAAAAGAACACTTGAGCAATAGAGCAGAAACTAGTCATCTAATAACCAGCTTATCTAGTCAATCTTAAGTTACAGTTAAAGTTAAGAGTCTAGAAGCCATCAAGAATTGTTAACTGCTCCACTTGAAGCTCCCTATCAGTTATGGGCAGGAAAGCCTTTTTGAGAGCCTGCCTTCTGTACCAACTGATGTTTCTTGCCAACACTTGTCACTAGGGCTCTGCTGCCCTGCACTGAATCACTGCTTACAAGCATGTCCTAAGTAACAGCATGACAGAGCTCTCCCAGCTGACACAGTGGCAACAAGTTCCACTTGTCACTACAATGCTTAGCAATTGTTTAAGTACTGTAGGAACAGGAACCTAAGACTTCTATAATCTACTCCTTGGGCAGAAATAACTGAATTACCACTCCTCCTCCCCAGCATACCCTCAGGTCCAGACTCAAAGCTCAAGTTCTACTGACTGCTAGATTCAAGGACTGATTCTGTATGAGGAGACTTCTCCCTCAGACAGGATGGCTGACCCTAACTGCATGCCAGGTGACTGAGGATTTGTACAGTTGTATAATACAAGTTAAACCTTTTTACAAGTTCCAGACTTTCTACTTGCCTTTTCCTTCCCTGAATGTTTTCAGAAAAAAATAAATAAAAAGTTGAGCTTTTAATGAGTAACAAACCCAAGCCCCATTTTGGCAAAAAAATAATTAAAGGTTTATTAAGTAGCTGCAGCCTCAGCTGAAACTTGCTCTACTTAAACACAGCAGCTGAGGAAAGTTTTCTCCTCAAGAACTGCAAGTTTTCTTCCCTGACCTCCCCATGTTTTTCACATTAGCTAGGCCATTACTTAGACTTTAAAACATGATATATCAAGTGAGACTGACATACCTATTTGTAAGCATCCTCTGATCTGTGCTTATTGTAAACATAGCAGTGTGCAAGTGACGAGGTAAGGCACCTTCACTGAGGGCAAGATCTTGCATTTTGGTAGCAATCTCTTTGTCTCCTTCCTTTGGAAACAGGGCAAGATGATTACTACAGAATCTTAGTTAAGCTGCTTTTATCTTAGTCTACAGTTCCAAGGTCTTCTTGACCATCAATTCTGTCAGCTAATATCCAAAATCCAGAAGCTATAGGATGATGGGCTTTAAATGCAAGTTCAACAGCAACCTATCCAAGTTGTAGTACAGCCATGGACCATACATTGATACTTGTATCCACAAGAACAGTAACTGGATAGGGTACAACTCCCATCTCCCATCACAGATCAGGAGGTTGGTAGTACATCTACAAGTACCACTTCCACACTCCAATTGCAAATTAGGGTTAAACAAAGAATGACAGCCACAAATTGCTTGTTGATTGACTTTGGTCAACAGTACCCATTTAAGAATAAGGGATGTTGTTTGGTGTAGACAGCCACACAGATAACAGTGTCTCAGTTTAGATACATCAACTGCAATGAATAATTAAGAAAAACAGACTTTCGCTGCATTTTTACTTGCCCATGTCCCACCATAGTTCAAGTGACAGGATTCAGAATAAACAGCACAGCAACTTTTAGCTAACGTTATCAGGTGTATCAGAGGTTTGATAAATCTGCAAGTTTCCACTATTTCAAGTGTTCATTCACTTCCATTCCAAGAAAGTAACTAGATGCATTTCAGATGCATGAGACATTGTGATACAGTGAGGCACTAAATTAAGCCCTGAATTTCAACACAGAAAGTGTCGAGAGTCAGTCAGCAAGGTCATCCTGCAACAATCATGAGCAGCCCTTGAGAAGTATGGACTTGGCCCATACATCATGTAGTATGGAAACTATCAAAGCCAGATCATTCTTTGTTGAATCAGAAAGAAAAGAGATTGACATCACTAGTCTGCTTTGGGACACTACTGCCTGCTAATCCCAGTCCCATTCCATCTGGCAACATATCCCAGAAAATATGGCCTCTCCTTCTTGACAGACCCTCTTCAACATGCAGGAGAAGTCTGGTGGCTCTGGGGTATGTGACTGAGCTACATACAACATTAACAGCCAGACCTTGACTGCAGTATGAAAACATGCAAGGAGCTGCCTAATGTCCCAACTCACATGCCTGCCAAACCCCCCCAAGTGTAATGTAAAGCAAGTTGCTATATTAAACCACTCACAATTACGCAGGTGTTCTGTTCCTCCCCCTCCTCACCCCCCCCACACACCCTCCAGAGAAGCTAAAATAACAAACTTCTACTTCCAAAACAGACAGTATGTTTTTAGTGTGCTATCCCAGGAAACACTGATAAATCTCACCTCTATTATTGCCTTCATTACCAAACCTGCTCCTTTCACAATTGCCATGGAAGGGTGCTAAAATAGAATGGTGACAAAATCATTATCCAAGTGCAAAATTTGAAGATTAGATCATCTGTGATTCAGTGTCCTTAACTCAGCTACATGGCTGTGCTACCTCCAGTTCTGGGCAGAAGTTCGTATTTCAGTTTTAAGAAAGCCAGCCCCAGGAAGAGTTCTCCTATACCTTTAAACAAGACACTATCATGCAACTATCAGGTGGCCTTCTTAGTCCTAAACTCCTGAAGCAGAATGTACCAGAGAAGCTGGAATAATGCTGGGGAAGCCATCTGACACAAGCCGACTAACTAAGCAGCAGAAAAGCATACTGTTTTAACAGAAAAGACAGCATCAACATTAACTAAAAATCCTAGAATTCTTACAGGTTTACTATTGAAGAGGATGTCACTTTTTTTAACTTTTAACTCTCCTTTACCAGGAGAGAAGCAAAAAGGTGGCAGATTCTCCAGTGAGAGGAAGATGTGAGCATCTGCTGAATCTAAAATACCACTCAAATATTAAGCTAAAGTGTTTCTAGAAACAACTCTTAAACAGTCTATTCTACAATGACTTGGCATGTCCTTCACTACAGAATAACCATCTCAGTCTGAGACCTGAAGGCAAAGTAACAGGTCACTAAAAACCTTAAGTAGTAAAGGTTTAACCACCTGAACAGTAGACAAATTTCTTACCAGGAGAGTAAGAAAAAAATCCATTCACTGACTACCTAAGGCCTCTAGTAACAGTAAAAAGAAGTCTTACCTGAAAGAGCTTAAATAGGGTTCTTCCATTAGATGCCACCATTTCCAACAACATGTCAAACTGCTGCCCCTCAGTAGTCTCACTATATGGAGCACACAGGGCAAATGTCAGAAAGTCCAGAAGTGAACTAATTACTAGGGCACCTGTCCCATGGTCCTGAAACGAAGACGACAGGTATGTAATACAGATCAGAGAATGGTTTGGGTTGGAAGTGACCTTTAAGATCCTCTAGTTCCAACCCCCATACAGATACAGCGCTTCTCCCTGGCCTGAGAGAATGTATGTGAGCTTTGCTCAGTACCCATGATGCTGCAGGAGCTCTTGCCTGTCATACCATGAAGTGGTCTGCAAACTAAAGTCACAAGTTTAATGTGCGCCATCACTGAGTATGGCAGTACTCGGGTAAAAGTGTTGGCTCCTACAGCATATTGAAGACTTGTGACCTCATACTGGTGTGCTGCAAATTACTTTTCCTAGTTTTAATCCCATAATCACCAGATTATGCTATACTTTCAGAGAGAACACCCAGTTTCTGTATTAAACATGCAGACATTTGTTGCAGAACACTCCAGTTCTGCAGTACAGACAGCTCCTTTTTAACCTATCAAGATCCAGACCTATTCAGAACAAGCTTCAGTGCCAGCCACAGCTGCATTTCTGCACTCTGCAGCACAAACACAAATCAGAGACACCCAAGTATGACAGAAATGTTTTGACTGCAATTAGGAAAAGCACTTAAAGAAGTTACCCGTTTTCAGAATTTGACTTACCACATGGGAATTGAATTTCTCTAGCAGACTTTCTAGAAACTTCTTCGAAGAAAGAAGGGAAGCTTTGTTCAGCTGCTCCTGCCTCAAGTCGTAGTCATCATGCATAGGCTATAAAAAACCCCAAAAGTATCCACTGTGAAGTCACGTTGCAACTCGCAGTTTGTAACCAAAAGCCATACTCTGAACCCATAAAAAGCACACCTGACTTCACGTTCAGCAGGAAATCACTGCACAACAAATGTTTCATGTTTGAGCACACTGCAAGTTGAGCGGCAGCCCCCATTTCTGCATCTTTCAGTCAACTGAAGTTCACACATTCCAAAGTGAAAGATTCTCTAGGTGAATACTTACACACATGAGAGCACACAGCATGTCAATAGAGGCATGGGTTACTCCATCGTTGTTCCTCTTCAGGGCTTTCACAACCTTCACTCCTAACCGTTCTCGAAATCTTTTGAATGGAAAGCAAAACCACCAAGGTTAGAGAGGGAACTGAAATCTTAGTTTTAAGACAAGAGTCCAGTTGGGGACCAAAAGCAGCCTCCTCCCATTGCATCTGGCAAGCCAATATTTTGACGTTTACATACATTTGAGATTCCTCGGTAGGAAAATAATATCAACTTCATTGTTAATGCCAAGAACACATTCACCAGAACGAAGACATTTCTGTAGTTGCAGTATAGTGATATGTCACAGTTGACATAAAAGCCTCATACGACTAGAAGCAGTTGTGTAGAGCCTTCCACTTTTTCAGAAGTAACACTTAACTCCCATTCTCAGCTTTAAATGACAGGTCATCATCAAAAGCTCAAAAGCTTTCTTTGCACCTACTACTTCCAAGCCTGAAGAGCCTTTCACTTACTTTGGAAGCTGTGTGAAGGCAAGGAAGCCTGCCTTTGAAGCCACTAGGCGCCTTACTGCTTGGAATTGGCTTTCAAGCTCTGCGTTAGACGCTGCAATATCTCCCTCTTGTGAGAGCAATGCTGTTATGGCATTATTAATGAGTTTCTCCTTGTTTTCTGAGAAGAGACCCTGGTTAAGAAATACCAATTATTAGTATCTTCATGCATCAACAATATCTTAAGAGGATGGGCACAGGATTTACTCTTACATCTTGTGTAACTGCATGTAGTACCCCACTGTAGGAAATGTTAGCGTTGAACCTGAACACAGCATCTGCAAAGTTGCCATCTGGAAGAAGACATAACAAAAGTTAAGTGCACAGCACCTAACTAAACACATGGATGCTTTAAGAAGCACTGTAAAACCATGCAATAAGCATTAGCTTACTTGGAGGAGCAGCCAAAAACCTCAGATGAAGGCTCTCTACTTCTTCATCTACAGGCATACTGAGTAATCCCCAACGCTGGCCTTTGTGCGTGGAGGTCATTTTCACACAGACATCTCTATTACCAGAAGCTCTCACTCCATCCAACAAGCTGGCCAGGAGAGAATCTCTGGGTTGGGAGAAAATTTAGATCAGAACAGTGATGCCAAAGAAGCAAGTCGAGACAAGTAAGGAAAAAAAAGTTAAGCACAGGATGAAAGGCAACAATACTTGGAATCTCTTACTAACACTAATGCTAACAGCTCGACCCCTGGAGGAAGTCACTAACTTGCAGGTGTTCCTGTATTCATGGTAAGAAGCAAGATGTCCTACCCCTAGCAGAGCCAGCTTCAGCCTTTCACTGAAGGGCTCAACTCTGGATTATCCACTAATGAGTTAGACATGTTGTGAGCCAGTTCCTCCCTGGGCTGTCTGCAAGGCCTCAGAAGGATTAGGCTGCATTACAGCTGCAAGCAGTCTCAGGGACCTCTCTGGTGGTGGTTTTAAATAGAATCAACTAATACCATCTCAAGCAGACAGCTCAAAGGGTTTACAGACTGCCCATTTCCATATCACTTAAGTTGTGCTTTCTTCCCTTGTCTCAGGTACACGGCTTAACCAAGTCCAGTACACAGAACAGCATAACTGTTCAACACCCTGACATGTCCATCAGAAAACTTCTGGACAGATTTGTTTAAAAAATTGGGATGAAGGTAAAGGGTAGAGATTTAGATCCTATAACAAACCTTGATTTGTAAGTGGCAGACCACTAGAAGAGCAAAGCTTTGAGTTAACGCTTCCAAGGGTCGGTGTTTATGGAAGCTGCAGAATTAGAAGCACTACAATGACAACTCCCATTTGAATCTGTAACCCACAGGAGCTCCAGTTACCTTTCTGTTGAAGAGTATTTCCTAATTTGTCCTTTGATAAATTCAATGGTAAAAAGCTGGGGGTTTTCACAGTCACATACTATTGCAAACACCTAAAAATAAGAGACAAGGATCACATTCACGAAGCAGCGTTAGTTATCTACTCTATAAGTTACAGCCATCTTATGTATACTATCAAATTCCTACTTTTGTCTTTTAGAGCTCCTGTTTGAAGGGGTACTGAGAAAGGTGGCCTCTCACCTCTCCTAAAGGCTTCAAAGTTGCAATGTTATAGGTAGCTGGATCCCGCTCAACTAAGCAAGCTTCTGTAAGAGCCAGTACTCTTTTCACAGGTTCCTTCCAAAAGTAAAAAAAGGCACATCAGGAAAGAATTCTTAGCACTTAAGAACCACCAAGTCAGTTCAGTTTGATGCTCTTACCAAGTGTCTGGGTGTTATTTTTTGAACAACAAACTCTGCTAAAGATGTTACAGATTCATCGTTGCTGTATTTTCCAAAGCGAAGATTCAAGTATTGCTCAAATTCCAGGGATTCTTTCCTTATCCGCAGAGAGATACCTATGAAGTTGCCAGCATGCTCTATTGCACTTTTGATAATTTCCTCCCTCTGCTCAGATGCAAACAGGTGCTGCAAAGTTTGACAAGGAAAAAAAACACAGTGAAAATTAGCTCAAATAATCACAGATCCATAAAAAATCCTCCACTATGTATCTAACAGTAGAGAATCTTCCCAGCAGCTGGGCTTGCCTTGGCTAAGTGCATGGTATAAAAAGAAAAGGTATTTATGACATGAGACCCACCATTAAGTTTACATTTGCCTTTCAAAAGAAAAATAAATCTACAGCAGCTATAGCTACCTCAGTCACTACTAGCAATGTGTACATCAGTAACCATGAATTCATTCCTAAAGATCCACTACAGCTACTCGCAGAACAGTACACAGAAATCCTTTTAAGACTCTGAAACCAACATTCCACTGCAGCATTTCCCAAGCAAAGCTGCTGGGCATTAGATCACAGACCTCAAAAGGAAGCAGTGACACTGACCAATGTATTTCTGAATTGAATCCCCCCCACCAGTAGGTCAGCAGTTGGTAACACTGCCTGTCACTTCTGTTAACTGTTGGAGTGGCAGCAAATGCTATGTCCACATCACATTCATATTCACTACCCAAATATAAATAACAAGGTATTTTATGCTCTGTAGTTTTTAAACATGCAATAAGCATAAAAACCCCACACACACTGCTCTAAAATGTTTTAACTACTTTTCTGTGGAAAAGAGGTTTTAAAATGTGTCTGCAAGCCTTGAGGCTCCACAGCCACGTCCCAAAGATGCACATACTTGTATGGTCAAATTAAGTTGAAGCTTCATCATTAAACATGCAGTTATAAACATCCTCAGCACCACAGCAAGATGTTTTGCTTCAGTACTCACCAATCTACTAAACCCTCCATAGAGGATACAGAAGCCTCCCTGATAGCCAGTAATATCAACAAAGCCTTCGATGTTTCTGTAGTCATAGGAGCACAGGACTTTATTTGTTGCAGGATCAATTTGGTCAATACCTCCAGGAGTCACTTCCAAAATCACAGGTTTCCTGGTATCACTCCAGTGATGTTTATAGCAGTTATACCTCTGCAGAGAGACACTTTCAGACCTCTACATACACACCCCTTTACTACACAGCAATAGTTCTTTGCCGATCTCGTAAGGAACATAAAGTCCAAAACTATATCATTTTCCTTAATGCTCTTATTGATGTTAAGAACACTGGATCAACTGACAAGGAAGTCACAATGTGCTTTTTGCAAAGTCACAATGCATTGTGAAGATAACGGCAGTCCCAAAGCAGCCACTCCCAACAGGGACTAGGCTGCTCTTGCTTCAGGTGGTCTACACACAATGTGCACTGTGCTTAGACAAGGAAATTGCTATTGCATCAGAAGCTGTTATTCAGCTAATCAAACTAAAATAAGGCAAACTTATCACTATAGGGCAATTTTTTCATCTCCACAGTCATATTCCATTAAAAGATTTACTGAAAACAGCAAAAGTTAGAGGTCTGTTCTAAACTACAGTAAGCAAATGGGACCCTAATATTCCAGAAGTGCTACTGTTCTCATCACTGAAGACTTATTCTATGCCACACTTAAAGTAACTTAAAGTGCCATCTTCTGTGATCAGAGGACAACACTAAATATAAAGCCCAGCTCTGCATACTGCCTTGCTAATTACTGTATTACCAAGGTTCAATACATGGCAATCTTGTCTGTAATCCGACCTACAGAAATCCTCTTGGGAAAGAGAATTCCCACACCATGTTATGCAGAAAACTATTGAGGGTTAGAAAGTGCTGGAAGTAATAAACATTGAGTAACGAATCAAAGCGTATGTGTTTCTGCCTTCTCTCCAAACAGCAAAGCCCTTCATTTCAGCAGCAACATTCAGAGTATTCACGTGTACCACCACAGGGCTCAGGCCAAGTGAACTCAAATACTCTGTTGAAAAGGTTTCCATTGCTTTTGAACAAACTCTTAATTTTCTCTTCTCAAAGCAAGACTTCAGGTCCACGCTTCCAAAAGCTATTTTGGGTAGCGCATTCAGCACAAGCATAACATACATCAACAAAGTAGAAGTTTAAGTCTTTAGATCATTTCATAACACTGCACATGATCCAGACAAGCCAGACACTTACCCGTCCTGTGATTTTTCCTTCTGAGAAGTCTGTTCTGAATCTCTGTTTTTAAAAAAGTTAACCGTGAATGAAGGCAAATAATATAGCAAATCTACCCAGAAAGTCTACATTGAAGTTGACTCTGTTTTAAGGGACTTGAACTAAGCCTCCTTGAAGGCTCACCGTTCCGCTGACCTTGAATATGTTCTGTACTTGTAGCTTTACTCACTAGTTAAGAACCGTGGAATGGCTTGAGTTGGAAGGATCATGCACTAGCTGCTGCAAATGACACTAGGTCAAGCTCATTAACATAACAGCTCAGAAGACAACTTGCTTTCCTAAAGCTACCACAAATGGTTATGATAAGCAAGTACTTACTGCTTGCTTGAAGAAAAACAAAGTATCTTACCAATGCCTCTGTAAGGAGTTCTGTTCTGTGCTCTGTGGAAAACTTCAGAGTTTCGGACTTTTTTCCACTCCCTTTGCGAAAAGTGAGACTAAATTCTGTTCCTTGTCCTTTTCCAACAGGAGAAATACTACAGATATCTCCATAAGGCCACTAAACAATTGAAAGTAATTAGATCATATTGTTAGTCATTTTAAACCTACATCTTCTCCACCCAAAATCCCTTAGTACCAATAATAGCTGAGTTGCTGTTATGAGCCAGTAGCCAGAGTGCTGCCTGACAGCTTGAGCTTCAGCTTCCTATTTGAAACTCTGCAAATGACTGTCCCAGCTGCCTTCAGGGACATCACCTTACAGCAATCACGCTTACCCCACAACAGCACACTCAAAAGCAAACTACTACTTTGTTTATTACTATAAAAAACTATTACTACAATAAAAACAAATTGCCTAACAGTACAAAAGCCACTGGATATTTATGGACTTAGTGAAAGCAACCCAGTTTTCTGCTGTGCTCTCTTGTAGCAGCTGCCATACCTTCTGGTTTGGCTGAGATCTTGTCACACTAGATAGTTTCCGCAGACTGAATGCCACTGTTGACTCTGAATGGTGAGCATAAGTCAGCAATCAAGTTCAGAAATGCTAATTACCTGATTTGTAACTTCTAGCGTGTTGGGATTGTAGGTGGTGATGGCATGGGTTCCAACAGAAAAGACTCGCTTATACCTAGAACACAGAAGTGTGTTAGCTTCTCCAGAAGTCACAGAAAAGTCAGGCTAAACTGCAAAATTTAGGTTAAGAAGCTATACACAAGTCATTGTTAGGAAATGCCATTTTCTTTGTTGTTAGTTTGAAGCTCACCCTTATATGTTGAGCTCCTCTGTTATATATATCTCCATAAAAGGCACATAGAATACCACCAAAATCTATTTCCTTATGCATATCTCTTCCTAAGTATTGGCTAAGGCAGGGCCAAAGACTGTTGGAACTTGCACTTGAAGGTACTACCAGACCAGAGTAAGTTCTAAAGAGACTGCACAGACAGCAAATACTGTGTAGTATCTGCAATACTTAAACACATCTGCCTGAAGCTGTCTCGGACACCAGCTGTAACATGAAGTGGTCCACCTTACACTGGTCACAACACTGACAAGTCAGTGGTACTATGGCCAAGCCTCTTTTTTTTTTTTTTCCTTGAGGAAAAGCAAGACTACTAAACTCAGAAAGACTCAAACTACTGAAGCTCATCGATACCACAGATAGGTTAACTGCCACAGTGCTTAAAGAGCAGCTGCAGCAAGGAAGTTACTTGCCTTTCAGGCATATCAAAAGCAGCAGCGAGAACGAAATTTCGATGCATCAAGAACAAAACGGAAGCCTTACCATGGTTTCATTTCCTAGACAATCTTCAGAGCATATCCTGAATCAGCTCTTTATAGACAGCCTACTTACGTACTTCTGAATCATAAAGTTTTGCAACTTAAATAACCCAAGTTTGAAACAGCATATTATTACTAACCCCTTACTACTTGTACCAACTCCTTGTTCTAGGGTACCTCTATCCGGAAGCAGTCCTGCCCAGAAAGTCAAGCCAAACCTGAACCAGAGCCAGCTCTAGCAGGTATTCTCTGACCAAAGAAAGAGGATCTGAACACAGATGCCTTTCTTGAACCAAATAAAAATACATCAGTTAGTTGTCCAATCATAACTGATTCAGTGCAGCAATTCCAATTTCAGTTCTGGGTGAACTGTGGGTTTGCTGGGAAAGAGCAGGGTAGGATCAACCAGATGGCTGGCTGGCTAATCTGGACCTGTGCCATCCAAGACATGGCATCAAGCAGCAGGTCATTTCTCCCCTCTTCCTCTGCTTGTGTGTTGCAGTCCTGTGATGGTTTGACCTTGGCCAGACACCAGTTGCCCACCGAGCTGCTCTATCACTCCCCCACTCCTCCTCTCAACTGGACCAGGGGGAAGAAAATAAGATGAAACTCATGGGTTAAGGCAAAGGCAGTTTAATGAAAAGCAAAGCAAAGCCATGCATGGAAGTAAAAGAAAACAAATATTTATTCTCTACTTCCCATCAGCAGGTGATGTCTGGCCCCTTTTCTGGGCAGCAGGGCTCCAAATGCAAAGCAGTTGATCTGGAGGACAAGCAGATGTGTCGTGTGTCTCCCCCACTCCTTTTATTTTTAAGCTGACATCATATGGTATGGAATATTCTCTTGGTCTGTTTAGGTCAGCTGTCCCAGTTGTGGTCCCCTCCCAAGATCTTGCCCACTCCATCCCACTGAGAGGGGGAATGCTGAAAAACCAGCCCTGGGGCTGTGCAAGCCCTGCCCAGCAGTAGCCACAACACGGGTGTGTTACCTTTCCAGCTCTCAATGCAAAGCACAGCACTGTGAGGGCTGCTAGGGGGAAAACCAGCTTCAACTCAGACCCAATACAAGTTCATTCTCTCTCACTTGCCAGGTCTGCAGTACAAGCCAGCATTTCTGTATAATGTCAAACTTGGCATGGGCTTCAGGAACATTCAGACTGCTCCCTCATGTTACCAGACTGATCCTCTCTTCTCTCAGTAGTAGTAAGGTCAAGAGTACCTGGCTGACAGTCTGTCAATGCCACAAGCTTCATTTTCTTTTATTATTCAAACAAACTGGTGCATGCTCAAACCATTACTGTCCCAATGAGTTTAGAAATTAAGCAAGTGTTTATTTTCTTCAAAACTTACAGAAATCTATAATATTGAAGTGGCCTACCACCTTAAAGATGTTTAATCTGTTTGAAAAACCTATTTGTTTTTCCAGGTAGCTGAATTTTCCTTACTTAAGATGCAGGTCCAAAGAAGGCATCACAATGAAACATAACATTTGAATTTACTTTAGTACATAGTACATACTGAGAGTGTGTAACTATGAACTAAGTGGACTTAAGTACTCAAATAGAGGCTTACTAAAAGCCATATAAGCTTCTACTGCAACACAAGAGGCAGCTACTCACTAAATACTCCTTTCCACTTGATCATGTGAAAAGTGTCATTAAACTTTTAAACTAAGCCTCTGTTTCAGACTTTAGACTTGGCTTGAAGTTCTGTAAGACTTCAGAATTTATCAGAATGATACTGTCAAAGTTCAAGATCACACTACTCTGACTTCATGTAGGAAAGGGCTCTAATGGAAGGCACTGAGCAAGAGAAGCAAGCTGAGTTCTGTGTATTTAATTTTCACCAAGTGGCTCAAGTTGTATACATACCAAATTTACATCTATACCACAGAAACTTCAGAGGAAAAGACCAGAAACCTTTTTGTCCCTCAACAGAAAAATAAAGAGGAACAAACTGTTTTAGTGTTCTACTCCAACATAGTATCTTATTACTAAAGGAAACTGTTTATTCACCCATGCCCATGCAAAACCAAATGCCTGAATCCTAACTCAGGTAAGACTTAATTTACACAAGTATCAGGTAAAAATCTAACAAGCTAAAACTAAACATTAAACTACTTATTTTAAGTCATTCAAAAACACTCCTGGCATAAGAATAATTTTATGCTCAGTCCACCCTGGACTCTGAACCACCCAGGGCTTTAATTTTTGCTGACAAAAAGGCGGGGAGCTCTTTGATTAGACACTGAAGCAATCCCACAGTTTTTCAAAGCACAACTGGGAAACACCTGTGGCAGCCACTCCTCACAATGCCTTCCTCCCTTCCTTCCCAGCATTCCCAATCCTTGATAGGAAAATATAAAGTATTTATCAGCAGAGTTAAAAAACCAAACCAGTTTTAACTTACTGGTCAAACAACAGATTCAGACATCATCTCACCATCTAAACATTAGACCAAAGCAGTGCCTGTGCTCCTGAGGTGCAGACAACATACCCTCTTTGTTCTGTTGATGTTTAGAAAGCAGGGAAAACATCCCAGTTCCGCAGCACTACTATGCATGCGAGAAGCAACAACAGGCAAGGATATCAAAGAAAGTCCTGTGAAGCTTCAAGTAGTACATACAACAGCTGACTTCAAACACAGTGTAATAGATCCCAGGTATGACAGTTTAGCAGAGAGCTTGATTGGAAGTTCCCTAGCCTTTGCAGACAGAAATATCACTGAAAATTCTTTTTTAGATTCAAGACTCTTGTGGAGTGCACTTCTAGCAACAGAAGTCTTCAAATAATCTCAGTAGTTTAACAGATAATCTTTTACAACACTTGTTAAGTCTATGTATGGACTAGTGACCCTCATCTATTAAAGTACATAAGAAACTACTCCAAAAACCTGTTCTGAGAAAAGGCACTTACTATAGAAAGCATTCAGTTTGAGGTGTAAGTTCAAGAGATTCAGAAGCAGCCTAAGTCAGGTGGTCTGTTGGAGAGCCACGGTGAAGTGTGGAAGCATGTGCAAAGGAAGGCTAGGACACAACACTTCAAATCCAGATGGATTCTAGTGAAGATACTTTCAGTTCAGAGACTGAGCAGCAGGAGACTTTAGAGCAATTTTCATCCATCAGAGGAACTATGTAGTTAAATCCAATAATGGAAAAGAATTGTCACAAAACAAGAAAAGCCCCAAACAAACTTTAAATTGCTTACTTTCCCCTCCATGAATGTTTTGTTGTGTAGAAACAAGCAAGATCTCTGTTCTCTCTAATTATATTCATTCTGTGCCAAGACCTGAAAACAAAAGAGACATCCTGTTAGTACTTATGGTTTTCATTTAAAACTGAAATTCACTTATCATCAATATGCTTCAAGACAAAAAAAAAGATTTTTTTAAACAGTCAAATTACTGCTCTGTCAATTCCACACACAAAAATATTAGGAATATTTATGTTTATCAAAGAATACATGGACTAAGTTGCACATTGAGTGGAACATGAATTATTAGTTTCCTTACTGATTTTGTTACACCAGTTACTTTTTAGCAATAGCAGGGCACAGTAATTAAGCCCTATTTGACATATTATTGTAAATCATCTATTTTTTTGCACCTTTGCACATCCAAATTCAGGTCACCATAACTTGAACAGAACTTATGTCATCACTAGAATGCTCAACTCCTGAAAATCCCATAAAGTTATCCAAGTACCCTGCCTTCAGAACTCCAGCTAAGCCAGATTCCTATGGCCATTTAAAAAAAAAAAAAGGAAAAAACAACAGCAAGAAGAGATCTGGATAGATAACAGCAGCTTATTTTCAGTCTGATACGGAATCTAAAGTTGAGAAACTTACTTATTAGCCAAGTGCTGTGATTAAAGAGCTGACCAAGTACCCTTTCTGTGCTGTAAAAGTTTAAGCCAGCCTGCTGCTCACATCGTGACATGCTTATTTCACACATGAATACCTATTCCCTCAACACGTGCAGGAATTCAGGGAAACTGGCCCACAACAGCTTGACTGGATCAGTGCTTCAGGAGCTGCAAACTTCTACGGAGTACTTCTGAACACCAAACACTGTCTGCCCTGATCAAAACCGGTGCATGTTCGGTTCCTGGGAATGAAGTGCCCTTGTGCATCTAACAGCAGCAAAGTGAAGGACAAGTGGAGGTACCCTGATGGAGTCACAAGAGGAGTGAAGCTCTCATCCTCAGTTTACTGCTACAGCATTAGTTTTATTTTCACACGTGTCACAACAGGCTTCCCTGCCCTCGATTACAGCCTGGTACTACTCAGGTTCACACCATTAACACAGTGGCATCCACAAAACATCACATCTTTCCGAAGCCAGTCTGCAGGAATTCATATTCACAGCTTGCCTGAAGCAACACTAAAGTAATCCAGTCCCAGTCAGAACTCCACTAAGTCAGACTACAACCCCAGTTGTCTTTATACACTCAGCTAACTTGATTTGGCAAAAGAACTCTCACTTGGAGATGGATGACCTGTAACATTAGATCACCACTAATTTCTTCCCTCTACAACTTCAGGCTATTTTCTTTCTGAGCAAAGACTCTAACAGTTATGTAGTGATGAACATGACATATGGACAGCCTGACTGAAATGAACTTGAGAATTCCTTCCTTCAGGTGAGGAGCCAGCGCAGTCATCACCTACTACAGAAAACTTGTGGTACTGCCTCTGGAAAAAGACAAAAGCAGTATTTACCTATTTCTGTGACTCAGTCCAAGTCTTCAGAGTTAATAACTCACTGACTCGTGGCAAGTTCAATTCTCTACATCCAGCAAAGTTTCATGAGGGGTAAGATATTCAACAGCATTAATTCTGAAGTTCTTCGTTCTGCTCAGTTTAAGAACTGTGTTGTATTATTATTGCCTTGGACAAGCTACACACATCTTACTGTACAGCAGCACCCTTTAGATCTGATAATTCTGTGGTTTGTTATTTTCCAGAGCAAAATGCGAGATACTCAATCTTCATACCTCCCTTTAAGTCATCTTCCTGGCGTTGACTAATTTATTAGTAAAAATAAAAGTCTTCTAACAGGATCAGTTCCACTGAGTATGGGATAAGACCTATTTATCAGTAGTTCCAGCTGCATCACCAGACTCCTCTAACCAGCTCTATGAAGTCTCCCAGACCTGACCACCACCTGCTGCTCTGGAGTATTCAAGGCCAGATGTTCTCACTCTTACAATGTCTGAACACAGAACTGAGAAACACTCATTTAGGAGCTACCAATGGCTTCCATTAACGACAGCTCCAGCCTCTCACTCGATTCAGGACACAGACAGGTGAATTATTGTATATGCAGTGCAAGTGACAAGTTCACAAGACTGCTTTTCTATTTAAGCTATTGAAACCAGTCACCTTTGATGCTTTACTCACTATGCTTCTGGACAGGGATTGTAGTGATGTCCCCCACTGAGAAGACTAGCACAGAGGCAATATATGTCAAAATCTAGTAACAATTAATTCTTGTACACATTTTCCTGCAGTTTAACAGAGAACAAGGCTAACAATAGCCTAGTGTTCTCAGCTGCTATGGTGAAGTCCAGCAATCATATTTCAGTGGTTCCACAGTAAGAGCAAGAGGAAAAAAAATAATTCAAGACTAAGACATTTTAGAAGAAACAAAAAAGTTACCTTCCTTCACTCATTCTTGTAGAACCAGCGTGGCCTCACTCTTACTACAAGATCTACAATGTGACACACTGTCATTTTAGTACCTGTGAGTATAAACTTTGACTTTGTAGAGCAGATCAGGTTTTGCTATCGACCAAGTTTTGCCATATTGCCAGTGTAAGCTATACCAGCCTGCTTAGTCATATCATTCATTTACCCAAGAGAACATTCTTCATATTGTCACCTTTACCTCTTCTTCCTGTACTCAAGACACCTTTAAAAAGTTGACTGACTTGACACAAAACTGGAGTTAAATTCTTTATTTCATTCACAAGCATCCAGGACAGTAGGGCCCCTATTTTAACGATCATCTTAGTGCCCTGGGGTACCTGGTAATAGCAAAAAATCACAACTTCAAAGGTTATTTTGAGCATACTATGGCACTGCCATTGGATACTGCATACTCACAGCTCCCACAGGTTTAATACCAGAGAAACACCTAGTTCAGTTGTTCAATTTCTGCTGGAGCAGAGGCAAGGAGAACTCTGAAAGCAGCAGTTCATAAACATGTTTCATCTGGTTGAGAGGGAGCGAGCACGCTGAATGCAAAGCGGACAAATAATCTGAGGCTCCTGCAGGCAAAACATCGTTCATGACTTGCAACTTCTTTTGGGAGAAGAACTAAAGCTCTCCTCCAATACCTACATATTTTAATTAGCTTTTTCACAAGAGAGAAGTTCAGCAATACTTTCCTATTCGGTTCTTGTAGTACTGTAAATTGCAGTAAAACAGCTTTTGGGGGAAGAGTTGAAACCACATTTTTTGTGTGCTGCAAGTACCAAAACCAGCAGTGCCTAAAATCAAAAGGCCTGTGCTGCTGCCAGGGCTTCCCCCCGCTTCAGAGTTCAAGCTACACGAATGTGTATTACACAAGCTGTGTTCAATTTACATACAGTTTCCACTTTTCCAGGATTTCACATTCTTCAGACAAAATTACCAGCTGTGAAAACAGAATCTATTTCGGGAAACAGAGACAAGTCAGTCTCAAACTAACACTTGTAGAGTCAGAAACAAAGCTGTGACCTTGCAGGCACCAAAGCAACAGGCCTAACTGTAATTATACACATAAAGTCAGAAGGCTGAACAGGGGTTCAAAGTTGAGTGCAGAGTTTAAACTGACTTTTTTCCTCTATTACAAAGCTTCTGTATCTTATGTGAAGGTTTACCCTATGCTAAGGTAGCACTTCAGAGCGCCACACAGCATTATTATTCTGTTCCACTGGTGGGAGGAGGAAGACAAATGCTGATAAGAGACTGAGATTTCTTGGAGGGGAGAAGTGGAAGACAAGTGCTGATAAACCAAGATTTCTTTTTAAAAATTTATTCCAGCAAAGCTAAAATACAAAGTGAAGTTCCTGGAAAGTCTATCCTACACAAGGACTCGCATCAAGCTCAAGTGTCACTTTTCTGAGAGAAAGAAGACATACCAAGAGGATAAAAACAGGGACCAATTGGAAAGAAATGAGAGCAAAGCACTGAAAAAAAGCCTCCAAGATTCTGTTAATCTGTGGTTCTACATACCTACAATTTAGCTTAAAAGTCTGGAGCCTGAATTCCAGTCATCTGTAGCTTTAAAGGCATTAAGTAAATACATTTTTCTGCACTGAAATATTTTAGCGCTCTGTTTCATCTGCCTCTTTCACCGTGTGCACTAACGGGCAGAGTTTTGCTTCAGACAAATTCTTTTTATGAACCAATAAACTTTTCCTGCTTCCTAAAGAATAGTCTGCTCTTGAAGTACTAAAGCCTAAGTTGCTGTGGAAACCAAGATTTGTTCATCTGTTGTGCAGGAACTCGCAGCCCTTTTTGTAAGGGGACAAAGCTATGAGACCCACCAGATCCCTGCCTCAGTGACAGCAGGGCTACCACCTTCAGTAGGCCAGGATGCAAACAGGTCCAGGAATGATGGTGACAATGACAATGATTAGTGTCCATCCTCCAGCTGACTTCGCCTGAGGACCGGGGGGGGGATAACCAGAATCTTCCACACTTGATTTTTTATCCCTCCCCTTTTCCACCTACATTAGCACTCTGCTGTATCAATGAACCCATCTGTTCACCAGCCAGACAGGCGAGTATGGGAATCAGACGGTTTACTCACTAACACAGGAAGAAAGAAGTGCTCCTTTCAGTCATACCTTAGCCACCTCGTCGTATTTCTTCAGAATATTGTTCTACTTTAAGTTTTATTAGTAGGTAGGATAATAGTTACACTTGGTTTTGGCATGAGAATAGTTTTTTAGAAGCAAATTGAGAGGATAAACAGTTGAAGGTTAACATCTTCAAGATACAGTTGAATGCCAGCTGAAGAATTATTTTATTAAGTCAATAAGCTTCACTTACTGAACTTCAAACATTAGTTAAGAGTTATCTGCTCAGTCTGAAACACAGTTCTGGCCCTGAAGAGCAATCCTGAGCACACAGCTTAAAAGTCTGGAAAGACACTGATTCAGTCCCTCAGGACAAACACACATTTGGAAACTATGAAAAATCCCACATGACACCCAGCAGAGTGAGCAATACATATGAAATCAGTCCTTTTAGAAATTTATTCCAGCAAGGCTAGAATACAAGGTAAAGTTCCTGGAAAGTCTACTCTACACAGGACTCACCTCTGACTCTCCAAACACTTAGGAACTGGTGGCAAGAGGAAAAAACTGTCAGCAATAATGGAAAGGAGTCAGTAATTTCCGGTTACGTGTTCCAGCACTTGGCTGCCTGAAGCCAAGCCAAGACAGAGCTATCAATTGAAGCGGACTAGAGCCAAGAGCCATTTTTACATCTATGATACTGGTCCTGCTATTTTGAACTAAGCCAGGGCAGACTGAGCAGCACCTTACTAACTGAATTCAGAAATGAAACTTGCATCACTAGCAGTCCCTTCAACAGCCTTCCTCCTTTATCTACATATCTCGCTACGTGTAAGTAGCCTATGTAGACAACCTTCTAATTCTCCAGAAGAAAGGGCTTCAATTTCACAGGAACATTTTCTGCAATCCAGTATTGTTTAGTCAGTGCTAAGTAACGGGAAACACAGCAGCTATCTACTCAACTTCATCTTAGACTCACTGCCACAGATCTTGTTGTGAAACACCATGAAAGAAAGAGGGGAAAACACATTTCAGATTGCATTAACTTCAAAAGCAGTCACCAAGCAGAGTGGGAGCAGCATTAACAGGAAGACTCCAAACAAACTTAGATGTGTGTCTGCCCCCAAGCAGCATTCTCAAGTGTTCCCTCTGCTCAAGAGCGCTGAGCTGAAAGCAGACACACTCCCCTCCCGAAACTGAAGCACTAAGACAACATTTTTACAGCCCTGAGCCTGGCCCTCAGCAGAGGCCCAGCTGTCAAGGTGCAAGCTCCACAGCACCTGACCAAAAAAGTCTGTCCCAAAGACTGCTGGCAGCTCACTGCAGACAAAGGCATTTAGTATACTTTCAGAAAAAAAAAAGTTAAAAGCATCCACAGAAATTCAAAAACGCTTGGAAAAAATAAGCGCATTAAGGGTAGATTTTCTGAAATGTGTATTTAGTCCTGGTCATGCTCTTCAGCCATACTTTTAGCACTCAAAAAAACTCCCCAAGAAAAATCTGTCTGTAAGAGCAAGTCTCCTCCTCATCTCCCCCACTCCTCAGCAATTATTTCCCAAAGTATGATACTTATATTTTGATCTGAGGCCAGGAGGAGAAAAATAACATCTCTTTTCTTAATGGACACACGAATACTCATCTAGGAACGAGGACAGATTCTGCCCCACGGCTACAACAGCTGCATCAGGTGCAGGGAAGCAGCGGGCAGGCTGAGGCTAGAGACGACCCCAGCCTCTCCTCTGCTAAGGCACAGGGAGAGAGGCTGGTAACAAAGCAGGTCCCACACCTGGGTCCCGGGCTGCAGGGGCCGGCTCCTCGCAGCCCCGGGCACCCGCCCCTCGCCCCCTCCGCGGCCGAGTCAGGGAGCAGGGGCTCTGCCAGCCAAAGCATCTGTCACCAGGGGGCACCCAGCGCCGCCCCCGCCCCGCCCCGCCCCC
>WUAM01000107.1:25794503-25840661 GCA_024336885.1 Actenoides hombroni | reverse complement strand
CAGCCAAAGCATCTGTCCCCAGGGGGCACCCAGCGCCGCTCCGGCCCGGCCCCGCTCCCTCACGCCCCAAAGCCGGGCTCAGTCGGCCTCCAGCGGCGCCTCGGGGCCGCCCGGCCCCGCCCGGGGCTGGGGAAGGAGGCGGGGGCCGCCGCTGCCGCCTCCGGGATTTACCTGGCCGGGGAGCCTGCGCCGCCCGGAGCTGCCCCTACCAGCGCTGCGCCTCCCGCCGCTGCCGGCGATAAGGGTGAAGGGCGGCCGAGCGGAGCCCTCGCCCCTCACCTGGCCGGGCAGCAGCCGCTGCACCGCTCCGACCGCCTCAGAGCCTGGCGCTGGAGGCCGCAATCTTAGCTCCGGCAGCCAGAGCAGCCCTCTCGGCGCAGCCGCCGTGGGGCCCGGGGCCGTCACGGGACGCGGTCAGCTGATATACCCCCGCCCACCCTCCCTCCTCCCTCCCGCCCCGGCCCGAGGAGCCGCCTCGCTCCACTCCCTCTCGCCGGCAGCCTGAGCGGGCGGGGTGGCTCTGAGCGCATGGGCAGAGCCGCGGAGGTGCAAAGTCCCTTCCCATCACCTCGGGGCCGTGGGCGGGCAGAGCGGCGGGCGATGCGGGCAGGGCCTGGGGCGGGGGTGAGGCGGGGTCGGGCTGGGGGGAGCCCGGCGCTGCCGGTGGCCCTGGGCGTCCGTGTGCCGTGCTTTCACAGAGCTTGGCCGCTTGGTGGGGGTTAGGGGAGCTGCTAGGGGAGCTCCTCGGGGGCTCCTCAGGAGGCTGCCAAGTGGTCGGCTCCGGGAGCCCCGGCCTCTGGGGCAGCGGCGGGCTGCAGGGCTTCCCGCCTTCGGCCTAGCGCTGCTCTCACGCTCGTCACACCAATAAGTAGCAAATGAGAGTGGTGCCTTAATTACGTACAAAATACTAATAGCCTGTGGTCTCCTGGCTGAGAATGTACGTCATCGATCCATGAACGGCACACAGGACAGTCAAAAACCTGAGTAGGCTTCTTAATTGTGCGTGTAACCTGTGTGATTGTAAAGATAGTGTTAAATCCCCTGGGAAAGCTGCTGCACTGCTCCTTTACGTGGTTGGCAAACCACCCTCCAAAGTTCTGGGACTCTTAAGCTCTCTGCCAGCTTCCCATATTCTGTACCAGACATAAGATTTCCCAAAACAGTTGTGAACTACAACAGCATTACAACAGCTTGCCACGATCTCTAAATGCCTAAAGATCGACATAAGTAATTTGAAATATGACCCACGTTGGAACATGTGAGCTTACCAGGCCTTTCCTTTACAACAGCATTCTGAAAGTCTGAAAATGAATTGGGGAACAAATTGTAACTGGAACTAGTTATCTTGGAGAAAATATTAAAATCACAGGCGGTATATTACTATTTTTTAATATCCTTGTCATTGTCTTATAAAACATCCTTCATGTCTTACATTTTACATAAGATATTTAAGTACTAATAAGTCATTCTTTTGATAACTCTAGTCCTCTGAATCTGAGGCACTGAGGTAAAATAGCACTAATGGGAAAATAACATTACTCTGGGGAAGCTGATAAATTACTTCTGGTCACAGAGCTTTGAGGGAAGAAAAAAAAAAAGATTTAATGTTTTATTAACATACTAGGAACTGCAGAAATCTAATTTCGGAGGGAGGTGATAGGATTCAAAAGACTTTCTTTGGCTGAGTGCACGGAAGAGTTTTTGGAGGGACTTGGAGGAATTTTTTTCTGTTCTTGTTGATTAGTTGGTTTGGAGGATTTTTATGTTCAAGGGGTTATATTTTGTCATAATACTTTTTTATGTTGTTAATATAGGTAGGTAAAACAACTAGTAAAGCAACAGCTTGATAGATGTTTATTGTTTGAGACCAAAAAATGGCATTTGCATAATGAAACTGGTGTAACAAAGTAGGAATCAATATTGTCATAGCCAAATTTTAATCAGACAGCAAAGATTATATTTCAGCATATTTATTCAGCTCGAGCTGGTATTTCATAGTAACCTGTATGTTTACCCATCTATTTTCCTTTATAACTACCTCTATTTTTTGGATGTGCTTTCGTCTAAGCAGTGATGTTAACTTTGGTTATAATGCAAAGGAATCATAAAATGAAAGGAGGATAGTGGTTAAGAGTGGGAAAACACAAGAGAAAGTGGAATAATCATTTAAAAATTATTATTCAGAGAAAAAGCAAATAAGAAAGGTATGTTTAGTAGTTCAGGCGGGAAGTTATGGAAATGATGTTGTGCAACATGGTAAAATAACTTTCAGAAATTAAAGTAGATCAGGATTTCATAACTGTTTAATTGCAAAGCCTGTGTGAAATTATAATTGTGTGCAGACAACAGCATTCTAGTTCTCTTGGTCATTTTTTTCTTGTGAGATGATACTACCGGATATTTTTAGAGATAAGGGTTTGGTTTTGTTTACCCAAAGGTTTGTGGAAAGCCTGGAATACATAAATTGTATTTTTAAGAATTCAAATTTGTAAGTTTACAATTTGATTATTATATGCTACTAAAAAGAAGGTGAACAAAATCCTCCCTCTATTAAGGTCAATGGCAGTTTTATTCCTAGATAGCTGTGACTAAGGGCAGTGCTTCACCCTTAGGTTTTCCAGTCACTTACAGGGCCAGGGGACATGCTACAGTAATTCTTATTAATAAAATAAGAATAAAGCAGCACGGTTTTGATGCCTTCCTGAAGGATAAGATGTTAAGCTGCTTCACTCCACACTGGAGAAGCAGACCCATTGTCATTACTTCTAGATCTTTCACCTGAAGAAGTACTGTAAATGTCGATCTGACCTTGTGAGTTTAAAGACTGTCATTTGCAAAAGGATTCAGGCCACCTTCAGTCTAGAGAGTGTGGTCTCTCCTTACCTTCCAGTTACTGAAATCTGGCAGGAATGGAGAGTTCCAGTCCACTACTAAATAATTAACACTCCACTGGCTATTTCTGTGATCAGCACCGCGTCTGAAAGTCAATGGTTTCGGAGGGCACGCTGCAGTGCAGAGCCAGCCCAGAGCCGTGCACGGGTTCTCTGCAGTAAATACCATGCTTGTAAATTCAACCAGAAGAGCAGAGGTCCTATTATTTTTAAAACAGATATATTGTGGTTTATAGCAATAGCAAAGAACAAGTTTCTACCCAGACTGCATGCAAAGGACAAATTAACTCCCTTTCCCAGTGCTGTCTGTAATGATGGGGAAGAATTTTGTGTCAGCTTTCTGGAGAAAGAAGAGATTCCTCTGCCCTTCCTTGTCTTACAAGAAAATAAGTTGCTAGTAGAATTGGGAATAATTGCTATACTTTCTTATGCACAACATATTTATAGTGTAGGAAGGTGCAGGACCATCCAGCCTGAGACCGATGACTGTTTTTCTGCCATAAAGTGGTGGGGATCTATCCAGTCTTTTTAAAGTTTGTATCTAAGCGGTACTCCACAGCTTAGTAGAAATTTAGGGTAATTAAGAGGGAAATATGCTTAATAATTGTACTTTTTAGGTCACCAGATAACAATAACAATAATACTTTTATGCCTAATTATAGGACTTGACTGATGGAGGATAACAGAAAGATTTTTCCAAGGAACAAGGGGAAGGTAAGTGTAGAAGTCCCACCTGAAAGCGATGATGTACGATGCCTTTGAAAACCTCTCTCGTGAATCATGTCGCTGTTACTCCAGATTTGCTGCAGATGCCAAAATACAGGTTACACAGAGGGCCTGGTGGGAATCAGACTGACATTGCTGCTACTCTTTGGTATCCCAAAGGTGCATTAAGACGATGCTGACAATTTTGCCAGCTCACTTCAAACTTTTATGTGTCTTGGCATGTTTTGTCTAAAATAAGTGCAGATAATAGTGATATCTTCTCTGTGAGATTAATTAAAAGGTAACTTCTGGATGCTCACTATTAATAATTCTATATTTCCTGATAGGCTCGTTAAACGATAACTTGTTTGGTGTTCCAGCTAATAGCTTGATAATCGCTGCATCTGAAGCCAATTACCTTCATGATACTGTTACTGATTTTTGTTGAATTATTAATAAGGAACATCTTCAATGCTGTGATTCGTGTTCAACTGTATTCACATTCATACCATTCCTTTTAGTTACAACAAGCCCTTCTGTTTGGGTAATACTTTCATTTTGGCATCGACGTACGTGCGGTAAATACTGCGGTACTAGCCTTTGATCTTTCCCTCCACTTAGAGAACTGTGTAACTCAGTCTTTTTCGTGTGTCTTTTGAAGACAATCTGCAGGTTATCTTTGAACTCTTTCACTGTCCAGTAGGCAGGTTTCAATATAAGTTGCAATCCAGTCTTAGTAGTTTTAAGTGGATGTACAGCGAATGTGGTAGTTTTACTTAACATCTGAGATGTCATTCGTCGTGCAATGAGTCTTTTCATGGACTTTAATAGCAATGGACAATCACGTAATGATTATTAACAGAATTACATTGTTTAAAAATGTTCACACACATTCAGTGAGAACATTGATAAAACACAACAATGAACATTTCCAGATACCGCTCCGATTAGGACAAAACCTGCTTCTTCATGACAGGGAAGCATGGAGAGACAGGCCTGGGGCAAGAGTTTGCATTGCGATTCCACTGTATATTGCAGTTGTTAGCTCGTGCTTGTGTGGGGATTTTGGCGTAATGCTGCATCACTCTTCTAAATAAAGATCCATCACAATGTCAAAAATCTTGAAATAAGCAAATCTTGTATCAAAGCACTAAACCCTCCTGCCATCTCAAACCTGTTGGGTAGAGCAGAGCCTGTAGGTCAGGACAAGCAGCCACCAAGTCTACTTGGTACTACAGGGCTTGTAAGCTCCAGGTGGTCCACAGCTCACAGAGCTCCTTGTACCCGTAGCACCAAGGAGACCTGGAGCCTGCAGGATCCAGACAAGCAAAGTTGAGTGGCTCCTGTCGTTTGGGTAGTGCACTGAGGACCCTCTTTGCTGAACCGTGAACAAGATCGTTCAGCTTGGCAGGAAAAAGCAGCAGATTGAGAAATGGGGCATTGTCTTCGTCACACGAATCACTGCTGGTGCTCGTGCAAATGATGACATGATGGAGGTGGGCTCACTGGTGTTCACTATAGGTGAATGTTCTCACTCTTGTCCTCAGGCAAGAGTTCTGGTCATTCATGTGATTAATGTGTTAAGCTCACTGTGCAACACCAGTGATCACTGGTTCTGGTCTGAACCAGGGTGGTGAACATCCCTAGGCATCACACCCCAACCTTGGTAGAAGGCTCGGAGGACTGGGCCCAGGTGAAGTGCTTATGAAGCTCATGTTATCAGCTATTTAGAGTGATACTCAGATTCCATCCATGTTAGCAAGAGCAGGAGTGTAGTGTTCTGCTGCAGTAGTGCTGAACTCGGGCACTGCAAGCCGTGGACATGAAGATGCTCATCGTGTGCCTTTCCCCTGCGACTGAATGAGATCTATGCTGTAAGAACACCAGACACAGCATGTCAGAAAAAGAGCATCAGTGAGCATCATTTTCAGGCTCTTTCTTTTTTTTCAGTAATAAGCAAGAGGAGGAATTTGGAAATTTCTGTTTTCTTTTGGGTTGGTAGATTATTTTTTTTCTTAGCTTTTCACAGTTTCACCTTCGTTTTCCTCATGCTGTTGCTGGTTTTGGTTTTCTCCGTAGGACTGAATCACCAAGTTCCTTACCAATTTCTCAGTATTGCAGGGATACCAGCATTTCAGCTTTCAGAAGTGCTGCTTCTGATGTCAAAAAGGTATTTTGCCTTTAGTATCCTTAAAATTGTGTGTAATCAGATGACTGGGCCATTTGGCCAAATTAACAGCAACAGAAGTACACGAACCTGAGAAAGCACAAGCAGCAAGGCTGAAATGCCCACAGTAGGTTAACACCAGCTCTAGCATCCTCTTCAGGCCTTCTATTCATCTGCATTGTCTTCCCACTCCTTCTGCTTTGCTTTGACACAGATCGTGACCATCAAACAGTATATAAGGCATATGCTGTTGTTTTTAAGCATAAGCATATGGATACTTATGTAAGCTTGCTTAGTGTTAGTTTGGAATGATACTCTTAATGCTTGGGGTTTGGGGCCAAATTTCCCTGAACTTCTGCTGTCCCATTTTTAGTGTAAGGCAGAGAGGCGTGTAAGAAAAGAGCCTTGAATATATCTCTATATACATCTCTTTATTTCTGGAAAGTATTGAATTATTATTGGATTATACAAATAAAACAGGTTTGGATTATGTGTATGATTGTGTTATTTGATAAAGTACTTGACAGTTGTTTTTTCCCTCTGACCAGTACTTAGATATCCGGTGCACTCCTTTTTTTTAGGAACACTAATAGAGCTTTTGACAGAAGCTGAAAGCGATGACTTGGCAAATAACAAACTGTTCAGTCGTGGCCCTAAATTGATTTTCAGTTCAACCAGTAAACAGTGATGCAGCAAGGACTTTGCTGATTAAAAGCAAAACTGGAAAACTGAAGCTGGGTTTGACAATGTTCCAGCTTGTAACAAGCTCATCACATGGGAGTTTGTTTCCTTTTACATTCTGCTCATGATAGCTGTTGGCTTCATGCATCTCAATGCAGAATATTACTGGTTTGTTGTATGGTTTAGTGGGTTTTTTTCACCTAAAAGGAATTTAATTCCTTCTCTCAACTTACAAGAGAGACACAATGCCCCTGCCTAAAATTTGAGATGTTTCTTTTTACTAGTTCTTTGTTTTAACCACTCATATGTTTAACTATCTAGGAGGACCTTCCTCTGCAAGCCTTTGCATCTGCAAGCACTCTCAGGATGAGCCATCAGCCAGTGGAACCAGGCATGTGTGATGAGCAACCCTGCAGGTGAGCACTTCCAGCAGATGGATGCAAATATGTTACATATCTTCACATTCCTGTGGCTGGTTTTGTGTCATATATACTCTTAATGTATCTCCTCTTTGTGTGTTGTCTTGACTGTACTTAAGGCAGCATTGCTTTGTACTACAAAAGACAACGCAGGGTAAGTAAATGGTTTCCGATCACTAATTCATCTACTTCAAGAAATGCCATTTTTTACTGTCATTACTCCTATGGAAAGCATATATTTGTATACATTCGTATATAGTACATATAGTATATATACTATATGAAGTGTGTATTTGTATAAATTTGTTGCGACAGTTAACTTTGTGCTTTCAGTGCATCATCATTTTCAGTAGTTACACCAGTATAAAGTCTTGAAGAAGAACTTGGAGGTGGGAATTTCCTTGCCAGGAGACATTTCTCAAATTGCTACAGGCTTATCCAGTAATAGCTTAGTTTTTAAGGAATTTTATGTTCTAGATCTTCCCAAAATTAGAGAACTACAAAGTTGCAAGCTTACTAGGCAAGAAAAATCTGTTTATAGAACAAATCTTGTCTTTTGTTGACTTCTGATTGAAAGTTTGTATCTGTGTGTGACAGCAGCCTTTGATTGCAGGTGACAAAATGTGAAAAAATCCCCAGCGTCACGTTGAGCGGCCTGCTATGACGAGGTGGATTTATCACTGTAATCAACAAGAAATGGGAAAATACGGGTGGAAAGTCTGTGGTTGGCATGGAGGTTGAGTGCAAAGCTGAGCCTGTAATCAACAGCTAGACTGATGGAAGACACTTCTCATGTTCTTCCATTTATGGATTCTGTTGCATTGGCCAATTGCCTGAAGCAGTTTGATATAAGGTGCTTTCCTTTTTCTACTATCATCTCTAATTTTGGGCGAGATTAATTTGATCATTCCAGTTGTTGAGGAAAAAGGCTCCTGACAATAGCTTTCAGACATGCAAAGTCATTGAACACATCAAACAATCAGCCGAATCTGGTGATACTGATTGCAAGCAAATGCTTTTGGGCTAATAGCTAGCATACTTGTCTGGCAGTATTACGTGTTTTTATAAAACAAAGAGCTGAGCTATGCAGCTGACTTGTTAGAGAAGGTAACTGAGAGAAGTCATGCCCCCCTTCAGCAGAGTAGAAGATACCCAAAAATACCACAGACAGCACCAGGGAGGTACTGATCTGTCAAGCACAATGCAATTATTCCTTCCTTTTCTGTAACACGGCTTGAGATGCACACAGACTAACAGAAGGTGAGAAAAACATCATCATCCTCTGAAGTTCGGCCATAGAATGTGACTGAATAGGAGGTTTTGACTATGGAGAAAATTAGTGATTAATCCCTCAACCAAGTGTGTGGTGAAGTCTTATTTTATGAGGCAGCAGGATTGTTCATTCAACACTAACCTACCTATCAACTTCCTGCGTACATGATCTCGAAGAGAAGTATCGATCTCTTTTCTACTCCTTTAAAAAAGAAGTTAGTTCTGGGAGAACAGAGCTGGCCTTTTAACAGTCAAGATTTTGAAGCATCGAACATTTAAAACAAGCTTCTTAGAGCTCCGGTGGGCAGCTGCAGGCGCAGCGAGCTGGGCTGGGCAGTAGGCACTAGGTGGCAGGCCGCTCCCAGGAATCTGCGGGAATTGGGCACTCGAGCTTTCCTTACGCCCCTGGAGCTGTAGTCAAAGGCGATGGAGAGCTGCTGAGACCCCTGCGTTCAAACATCCTGCCTGCTTTGAGAAGGCACGCCAGGGATACTCTGGTGAGGGCTTGCAGGAGAGAGGGTGTTGTGTCTGTGTGCCCTGCGTTATCAGTTCCTCAAGTAGCTGTGGCAGCCTGCCCTGCCCTGCCCTGCCCTGCCCTGCCCTGCCCTGCAGTGGCTGCCTGCCCTTGGCCGTGCTTTGGAGGCTCTACCACTGTCTGTGGTGTGTTAGTGCTCTGCTGGCTTTGCCACCCCTGCAGAGCAGTACGCCTGTACTTCACTCACTACTCGGAAATCCCTCTTAACTCCAGCTACCTCAAGGATTTTTTTAACCAAAACAGAGTTTAACACATGACTTACTGTATCTGAAGATCTCTGCAGATAAATCAAAGCCTCCACTACTCTCTATAAACATGTGACATAGATGATGGGTCTAAAGCATTCTCTAAACAGCAGACCATCCCTTCAAAATGCCTGCTGTACAGTACCTAAACAAAGCTTTTGACAATGCTCTTTCTATGCTTGCCCTTCCTTTGGACAAATCTCCTTTTCCGTATTTTGCATTAATTTCAGGCTTAAACTCACCTCGAGGGGTTTCCACAATGCCCTGCTGCTAACAAATAATGCACTTAGAGAAATACCTTGTCCCTTAACTTTTGTCTCATATGTTTCAGCACAAGGGAAGCTTGTGGTGCTTCTACAGACTGTCTCTCCCATCACCTTTGCTTTTCATGCCATTATTTTTCTGGCTGGCAAAGTCTCTATCTAGTATACACCGAGACATTTCATTCCCCACCTAGGACTGGGCAGTGGTGTCAGAGCAGGGGACTGCCCCCAGACTGCTGAGAAGCAGGCAGCCCAACAGCTGGTAACACCTGGGGGCGCTGCCCACCCACTGCCTGAAGAATCACAGAACGTTAGGGCTTGGAAGGGACCTTAAAGATCACCTAGTCCAACCCCCCTGCCAGAGCAGGACCACCTAGAGCAGGTCACACAGGAACGTGTCCAGGTGGGTTTTACATGTCTCCAGAGAAGAAGACTCCACAACCCCTCTGGGCAGCCTGTTCCAGTGTCTGTCACCCACACTGTGGAAAAGTTTTTCCTTATGTTTCTGTGGAACCTCTTATGCTCCAACTTGCACCCGTTGCCCCTTGTCCTGTCATTGGACATAACAGAAAAGCCTGGCTCCATCATGGGTGGAATGGTATGCATAGCATTTAGCAGATTATCTACAACTAGTTCTGTCACCAGACAAGATTTAAAAGCAAAAGAATCTATAAACATAGATTTTCTGTAGTGGGAAAAGCATTCTAAAACTACAAAATAATCAAACATTCTAGAAATTATATTTTTATTAAGTTTATACTATTTTTAAATTGTACCTCCTCAGTTGCTTCTGAATTTAAGTTGGCTTCTGAGAGTGGCTTTGCTAATGGTTAATGGAGGCACCACATGGGTCTGCGGGAACTTAGTTCTTTTTGCTTTCCTTCGCAGGCTATTTAACATTTCTACTGCATGCTTTGCTTAGACTGAGATTATGCCATTAGTCTTCAGGCTGCTTTCTCCTGCTTCTATATTAAAACACTATGGTACAAATCATACAGATTGTCCGAGTTCCTTTCCACTTACAGTGTTAGCTTGCTATCAGTTTTGCATCGATTGCTTAGCGTATAAATGGAAGCTTGATTGGAGAATGGGGTGTTGAGCTGGGCACAGTTCCGCTCCCTCCTCCCTCACACATGCTCTATCAGGCTGAGGGGTCCTCTCACAGTGACATTCACCAGGGTCCAATGCACATGGAAGGTCATGGTGGAAAACAAAAACACCTCTGAGAGGAACAGAAAGAATAGCTTCGGGACCATCTCAGTAATTTCCTGACAGAAGAGCTCATTTTCAAAAGGATTAGATTTTATTATAGAAACCTCCCCAAATCATACTATTCTATGACCATTCCTATAGTGTTTCCAGTTGTCTTAGGATTTGCTTTGAACAGACAAGAGTCTGTAACATCCTTCTGTCTCAGCAGTGCAGTTCTTTTAGAGTTTGTCATTGTTATTTCAGGATATTTGGTCTCTTGAACAGTCAAGACTGATCAACATCAAGAGCCTCATATAAGTCTTTGTGTTTTCTCTGATAATGAATATACTTAGGACTACATTTTGAATCTACATCCTAAACCAGAAAGACAAGTCATTATAAAATGACACACTCCAGAAGAGTCGGAGTGTGTTCACACTCTCAAAAGTGGCAATTACATCATTGAAATACAGAAGAAAGTTCATTTAAAGTGCTTAGTGTGCTTTTGATAATGCAAGGTATGCTTGTGAAAATCTACTAGCATTTTGTTTAGAGCTACTCTTCTGAAGCATGAGGTAAATAATTATTAAGTCTTGCCTGCAATTCTGCAGAAAACAGGATTCTTCTTAATGCTCAAGTGAGACAGTCATTAATGACAACAGCATTTCATTCTGGAGAATGATCTTCTTCACAAAGAGAAGTGGTATTCACATCCTAGTGAAACATTAACCAAGTCTGGAAGTTGCCTACTCATAGAAGAGACCATGTCATGTATTAGCTCAAATAATTTGCTATTATTTCAGTAGCAACTCATGTTCATTTATTTGAGTGTTAATACTTGGCAGCTTCTGATAAAGCAGCATTGTTGCCTAGATCAATAAAGCCAGCCCTTTGTAGGTAATAAACCTTTCATCCCCATCTTTCTTTGTAAGAAATGCTTTAAGGAGTACCATAGGTTCAGCTATTTCATGCCAAGAATACAATTCTATGGATATTGCTGATATCACCTCAACAGGGATTCATAAGGGCCAAAGTTATTTGCCTAAGAATTAAGCAAACCCCTACTGTCATCATCAGTCTCAAATTCCATCACTCTAAATCTTTCTTCTTAGTAGAGTAGAATTTTTTGTGTTTTTTGTTTGTGGAGACACATTCAGAAATACCTCACTTGTCTTTTGGGGTGTTTTGGGCTGAACAGGTTTAGTTTTTTTTTTAATACGGTGTATTTGTCATTCTGGTTTCTGTGTCTTACCACACCTAAGAAAATGTGTTGAAGTGAGAAGAAATAATATAATTTGGCTCACATGTCCCTATGTGACCAGTACAATGAACAGGAGTGCTTCAGCCTGAGCTGGTGTTCCACTGAAGTCAGACAGCTGTGCTGTGCTGACCCAGTGTGTGCAGCATTCAGGGCTGAGAATGAGCAAGTTCCAGAATGGAATCGGTTCAGTAAGAGGAGGTTGTTGCTGACAGAGCTGGAAAGTGCTGCGTGTGCACCATAAAACCCTGCTGCAGAGCTTCCAGTTGCTACCATAATTACTGTAGAGGCAGATGATGTCACTGCTAGAGGGTAAATGGCAGAGCCTGATGTCATCAGTGGGAGCGTTATTCATGTCAAAGCATCAGTGCTTTAAACATCTCAGGAGCAAACCTGAACGTTCACTTTTGTTGGGAAGCTCTAGGCATACCAAGAGCTCCATTATTTTTCACTCAAATACAATTGCAAATGTTGAATTGTTTCTCTAATGTACTTTATTGCAGTGCTACAAGTTTATCTGAGACAAGAGCTTTTCTGATCACAACCAGTCTGCAGGTTATATTGAGCAAACTGTAAAAATGGCTGAAAAATTAAAAAAAACCCCACAAGCTTATTTGACTCTTACAACCTTTTACTCCATGAGAGAAATTTTACAGGATTTAATCACAGCAAGACAGAGTCTTTACTAGAAGTGAGATTCACGGCCTAGATTACTAATGTATTACATCTTTATTGTACCTTCATTAATTCTGCAGTTCCATCAGCTGAGTTTCTCCACTACATTCTCTGTAACCCGTGTTCACTGGATCCTTTCTAAAAGTGCGTGGACGTTTTCAAGTATGGCTGTCTGTCAACAGGAGGTGTCCCTACAAACTTAAAGACAGCTCCTGCCACAGCGAGAGTTGCCTCATCTCCTGAAGTTCTCTGTAGCAGCTTAAGTAGCATAAACCACAAAAGTTGTCTCTGGCATGTCACATTTCACTTTCTCTCTGGATGTACTTATTTTTGTAAGAAGAGGTCTTGGAGAAAACGTGCCCTGTTCTGCTTCCTGTGGAGCGCAACCGACTGACTGTCTGGTATTTTGAAAGTGCACATTTTCAGTCAATGATACATCTTCACTTGTCAAGCATCTGACTGTCTCTAATATCAGACATAGTCTCCCCTTAAGTGAGGCCCAGCAGTACTGTGGCCATGTAATACAGAGCTCAGCACCAGGTAATCCCTGAGTATAGACATATATATTTATTCAGGAGCCAGGGCCAGTTTTGCAGTCTGCCCTGAGCTTTTCCCCACTAAGAATACACTGCTAATAGTACCTGAACCAGCTCTGGCTCAGTTCCTAGAGCTGCTGTAACACTTTTCACTGCAATACTGACATTTCTTTAAGTTTTTGCACTGAGGATCAGAACTCCTCATTGCAATCTGAAGCTTGTACATCCAAACCATCTGATTTAAGGATAGCTTTCATCTTTTGGACAGCTTTGCCCCAGACTGTTATACAACAAAACATCCTTACCACATGAGGATCAAATCCATCACTTGATTTCCTAAAGCTGATAAAATGGAAATATCAGAGATGCTAGTAAAAGCTTTTTATTGAGTGGGAAATACTGCTTTGAAAGGTGGACACCTCAGTAGCTGAAGTTATGACAGGAAAACACAATGATGTTTGCAAAGTGCTGTATTCCCACAAGTCTTTGCTGTTCTGTTTGATTTATGCTATTTAATATCAATACATCTAACTGCATCCCATTTTAAATGTGTCCATAGGTGTAACATTGAGGGCTGATCTCTAGATCAGGGGTAGCTGACTGAAGCTCCTGGGCTCCAAGTTGCACCCCACAGATGTGGGTCAACGTCAGTCCAGAAGCAGCATATTCACAGTGGTGTGATGCTGTGTCTAAGCTGAGCAGCTCCACCTCTCAGCTATCTCTAGAATTCTGCACCTCAACAGGATTCATTAACTTGAGCAGGTGGTTGCTCGTTGTATCTGTTGGGCTGAATCTTTTGTTGGCACCTCTCTGTATAGTTATCTTGATTTTTAAAAAGGTTTCTCCACGGTAATGTGATTCACAGTATTTTCTGCAGGACTACAGGATGAAAAAAAACTTGTGTCAGCCCTTGAAACATATGACAATAAGCAGTATTTTATACAGCAATATTAGTGCTTGTGATAGTGGTTTATGATACTAGACAGCAATTATTCCCTGCCCTTAGGAGCTTACAATCTCACCAAAATGTATTGCACAGAAGAGATCAACATACAAAAAGCAGAATCACTGTTTGCTTACTTTCAGTGCATGTCTTTCTAACATAAGGGATTGTGAACAGAGCAAGGAGTTAAAGAGGTATTGTAAATTAAAATGAAAGGTGATGAGCAGAGTGGTAGCTTGAGGTATATTGTAAGAGTGGCACAAAGAAATGAGATCATGGAAGGGACCTGAAGCAGGACACAGGACAGCTGCATTGCAGAAAAGATCCAAGGCAAAGAATCATCCATGACTGGGAGCTCAGAAAAACAGGAAAGCTTGTAGTAACAGAAAATACATTTAATTGTAGTTACTTATCCATCTTACTGAAGTGTGGACACTGACCAAGATCCTGGTGCACTAAGTTTCTTGCCTGGATACACAACAGAGCTCCCCCCAGTCTCTACTGGTTTCAGTGAGAGCTGTAGTAGCATAACTCCTTTGCAAAGCAGGCTGCAGGCTTTTATTAGCTGAAGGCCAAGGTCAAAACTTGCATGAATAAATGCAGAAACAGTAAGTGCAAGTGCTGATGTGAATCTTTTCCACACAGTAATTGCAGCTTCTGCTCACTAAAAACATTTCCCCATGCATCAACAAAATAGCCATTTATAAGAGGTAAGAAAAATATTACAGACTGTGATTTTCCAGAAAGACTCATTGAGCAGGGTAAGAGAGAAGCAAAGAGCTAAATAGTAATAGGAAATATAAAAACAAAAAGGCAATAGCATCCCTTCACCCCACTGCTTGGCTTAAGAGGGATTAATAGTAGTAGAAAACCTCAAAGTAGAAATGGGAGTAATTCTGTCATCCTACAACAGTAAATTCTTAACAATAACATATTTCTACAGTATTTCTCACTGCAGATGTTGAGTCTTTCAGGAGCTAGGCCACAGATACCTCAGCTCTTCAAGTTTATTGAATATGCTTTAGAAATTAATTTGGCCAGAGCAAACTGATAGATAGAAGCATCTTAAGGCATTGCTTGATGTCTCTCTGCTCAATATTTCTTTTTTTTTACCTCCCCTTTAAATGTCTTGGTAATTGTTTCTGCGCCTGCAGCGTCCATAATGATAAAGGAGGTAGAGCAGCACAAGGTCAAAAATGCACAACAAGCCAACAGCAACATCAAATCCAATAAAAATATCTGTGAAGGAAAAACAATAAAAGAAAAGGGATTTAATGGAAGCCATAAATGTATGTCATTTTGGATAGAGAGAGAACAGTCATTATAAAGATGTACAATGGAAAGCTGGTCCACACTTGTTAAAGGGAGATCTGTCTATTGTGTGAAAGGTGCAAAGTGTGAAGCCACTGGTGCCATTTCTGTCTTCGTGTCTTATGTCGAAAATCCAGAGCTGTTACACTACCTTTTGTTTTGTCCTCCTTTCCACATTCTTTTGACCAATTTTCTGTAATCACAGGAGAAACGAGTTCAGCAAACTTCTCGAGTGGACAAGAGGAGGAGCATCCTGGCAGGGTGAGTAGGTAAGGATCCTTTGAAGTGTCGTTCCGATAATGCATTTCAATGCTGTATCTCCTGATTAACAACATGGGAAAGGTGTGGGGAAGAAGTTCTTAATTAGGTTTCCTGTTTAGAGATAGAATGTTGGAATTAGGCTCTAACATCCTACTTTAGAACCCGTTCTTCAAGAACAGGAGCTTTGTGAAATACATCTGCAAAGCCCACTTTGCCAAAGCTGGTTACACGACTGCACAGATCACCAGGCAGCTCAGAAGGACCTTCTGAAGGCTCCTGGAATGACAGCAGTACCAGGCTCTGCTAAGCCTACTGGTTTATCTTGGGATTTACGAGTTGCTTTGGAAATGTTGTTGCCATCATTTGAAGAATCAGGAAAACCTCTTTTTCAGTTTCTGTCCAGCTGGTAAGGCCTATTTTCCTCTTCTTCCTACCTTTCACAGCACACAGAGACAGGTGCATCCAGCAAACATAATTGTTTCTAGTTTTAATACAACTTTGTGCCTCTGCACTGCTCCACGAGGCATCAGTTTAAAACAAATTTGTATCTCCTCACAATATTTGAAAAGAAAATGTTTTTTGGGAAGAAGGAAGTAAATTCCAAGCACTCCTTGTTCTTGCATAGATAAGAAGATACTTGCCCACTGCTTTCTTGGTAGAGTTCAAAAAACTGGCAAGCAGCATATGGTGGCAGTTTTCCGTTGAAAATATTGAGAGCAATCTGGACAGCCCCAACTGTGGTGTCATGCTATAGGAAAAAGAAATAAATTAAATCCGTACTTGAAAGTCAGTTAAGTCAACTACCATTTGTCCAGAGTAATGAGACAAGAGCAGAGGGGGAGTGGGAATCAAAATAAAACAGAACCTGTGTGAATTTGACCATAAAAATATATTCAGTATATTCACTCTTGGGAAAAACATGTTAACAGATCACTACAGACAGCAGGGGACATTTCCAAAGAGTTACTGCAGTGTGTGTCTTACACCATCTGGCAGTATTTTGGAGACAGAGATACCAAGGGAAAGCAAGATGTCATCTGGGTAATAAATAGAGTTTTTCAGTGCATTTTGCTACTCCTTCCTTCAGGGGTGTGTTTGGTTCCAAGGTCAGATTGAGGCATATAAGATAGTACATCCTATGGCAATTCCAGTGAAGATACAAGTACTGTTTTTAGGTAGCAGATCAAACACGTAGTTCGATACAAAGACTGTTCCCCTCACCTCCATACACACTGCAGAACTTCTTAAATTACTCTTCCTCTGTTTGGACTGATACAACAAAATCTCAGTTTGGCTTCTGTTTTGATGGAGTCACCCTCCCACCTGCAGTCTCTTCCTCTCCCCATTATCCCTCCTCATGCAGGGCAGCCCAGAAGGAAGGAAGCCCAAACACCATGATGCCTAAACATTGCAAGTGTCTTTTTATACATATTTGCTAGGTTTATTTATATTGCAGGCTAACAGCTGCATTTGAAGTAGTATTCAGGGTCTGGAACTTTTTAGACAGATCAGTTTGAAAAACAAGAGTATACTTGACCGTAAGGCATTAAAGCAGCAGTGAAAGTTCTGGATGCATTTCTTCTTTCTTTTCAGAAAAAAATATAGTAGGGCTAGAAAACACATAGAAAAGGCAGCAGGAAAGATTTAAGGTATTGAGCAGTTTCTATATGAGGAAAGATTAAACAGGGTAGGACTCTGTCTTGGAGAAGGAAAGATGGAAGAAGTGTGACAGAAAATATCTATCATGAGTGACCCAGGAGAAGTGAATAAAGAGTGGCTGTTCCCTGTTTCTCACAACAGAAATGCTAGGAAGGAGCTAAATTAGTATTAAGTCTCAAAAAAAATAAAGAAATGCTTTCTTCCTTTTACCACACAAATCATTGCCACAGGATGCTGCAGGGGGCAAAAGTATAAATGCATTAAAAAGTGATTAGATAAAGTGCTAGAAGAAGGTCTGTCAAGAGCTATTAAACACACAGAAACAGATTCTGTCTCAGGAAGTCCCCAAGCCACAGATTGCTGGCAGGTTGTATCAGGGGAAGCATCCCTCTGTGCTGGCATTATTCTCACACTCCTCCCTGCCGCTGGCCATCGTTACAGGCGGGATAATGAACGAGCTGAGCGGATCTCAGGCTGACCCACACGGCCCTCTTCATCCTCCACAATAAAACCCCAATCCACAGCTATATCCTCCCTTCTTAAGCAGAGGAAGGGTTTGGAGGCACAGCTGAAGTTCTGCTGTGAGCTGGGTTAGCAGCACCTAAGGAAAGATGCAACTTAAAGAAACGAATCCCTTAAGTTGCAGAAAAAATGGATATAAAAGACAGTTTTCTTTACCAAGTACAGTTTGACTGAAACTGAGGTGAAATCTGTGCATCTGCTGTGTTCTGGTACTGACTGGTGCTCAGCTTGTCAGCTGAATTGAACTGCATTGTATTGTTTCATTGAACTTACAGGAAGACTCTGATTATTCTCTTTAAGGGCCTTCTACTGGTAAAATCTTAGCAAAATTTCTGGAAGCTGGAAATACTCACTGCAGAGTAGACCTCCATTTTTCTTTGTCTTGTAGAATTGGCAGCTTGTTTAAGACTATTTAAAATTGTATTCACAAGGACACCTTAAAAAGACAGGAATGAAGAAGAGGAAAATTAAGATATAACATTTGCTTGGAAACAAAAAGGCAAAAGATTTTGAGTATCAACTAGAACACATCTGCTCAGGCCTCATACTCATTTGTTATCTTACTACAAGTTTGTAACCAGAGAGAAGATATGACAGCCGTGAAATACATCATTCATCATCCAGGTCAAGTGAAGGGGCAGAACTTACAGGAAATCATCTAGAACTATCCTGAGAACTGGGGCTAATGGCACATTTAATTTGGTTATGCTGAGACCTTCTCTCCATCATTTTTTGTCCATTTGGAAATGACAGCTGTGCTGGCCTCTTCCTCTAGATGCTGACAAAATATTTGTAACTGTTCACTTCCAACAAATCATACAGTATCAATTCTTCATTATTTCAAAGCTCTTTTGTGCTCCTTCTCCAGGCCAGAGATACTCTAAAGCCAATGGGATAAGGGCAGCAGAAATTCCCTGAAGCACAGTTTATACCATTCTAGGGAGAGAGGGCATAACTGATATGCCCCTGAACTCTAGAAAAATCCAATGTCCAAAGGTACAGCTGAGGTTCTGTATCAATAAGTTTGCATGAGTAAGGTACAGGATGTAGCACATTATCATAAGCATTGTCTCCTCCTTTCCAAGAGCTCTACATTCTTTTATTTACCTCCTTGTAGTCGTGATTTCTCTTCTGTTTTGTAAAGCCCAAATAGTGATAGTAAGGACAATTCTGCCAGTCTTTCCATCTTGTCGATTACGTTTCTGGTGGCCCAGACTGGGAGAGTATAATTGTGAATATCCTAGTGATAAAGGAAAACAAAACAATGGGTTTTTCTTCTTCTTTTTCATCCTATTGCCCAGCCTCACACTACTGCAGTTAGACTCTGAGGCTGTCCTGCAGTTCTCTGCCTGGTGTGGTTTCACTTATCAGCATACCCTGAAACACACTGCGTGGGGATGGGGGATCGACCTGAGGTGAGCGAATGGGAAGAGGGGAAACACCGCTGCATAGGGGATCCCCTGTAGGTAGAATGTGTCCTTCCTATAGAGATACATGGGGCTTGTTATGCTAGTGTGAAAGATTGCAGACATAAGTCTCATCCTCTTCCTTTCCTCTGGCTGATCTTCAGGGTATAACCTCGTTCCAACTTTTCCTGCTGTTTCCGAGCGACTGTCCCGATACCCTTTCCGTCACTGGCCATTTACAGGCACGTATCACCCTCCCGTCATCTGAGAGTGACAGTGTCTTATGGTGTTGCCTCAGTGTATGGAGGGTGTGTTCAACAGCCTTCATGTGCTGCTGGTCACGACTGGGCTAAATGGAATCATCCCATGCTTGGGGCTGGGCTGGTTTTATTCACTGGCAGCAATCACCATCTCCTAGGCTTCTAACTGATAGATCATAATCTTACCTCTTATTTTCAACTTCTGAGTATTTTGATGTTTGACTGTTGGTAGATTAAAGCAAATAATACCATTTTCATGTTAAAAAAGAAGACTTAAGTTTTAGGCAGCATGCTCAGATAATTCTATGGCAGCATATTGGGAAGGAAGATGAGGGAGTAAAGAGAACGGATTTTGGTACCAGTGCTTCAGGACAAAACATCAAATGGAAACAACAGTTTCCCAAGCTGCAAACTGTGTTTTCAGGTTATCTTTTACCAGTGCACTAAATTAGAACTTAGATTAGAGTTTAAAAAAAATAACAAAAGCAAATCCAAGAGAGGAGGCAACTTATTCCCCTGAAACCACCTCGACATGGTTTACCTGAATCCCAGCGCAGGAGTTACATTTTGTCCTGACCTCTATTGCCTTATATTACCTCACAGTGTAGAGTATCGTATGTGTTCCAGAGCTGGAAATTGTCCAGTATTTTCAGATTATTTAGTTCAAGTCCTGTGTTAACTGCCATTGTTTGTAAAAAATCCTGGGGGAAAAAAAGTGAAGAGTATACCACAAATCCTCAGTGCACATGGAACATATATGCATAGAGATTCATTAGCACCCAACCTGGCAACACAGTAGTGTTTAATTTTACACAGATGAAGCCCTTGTAGCAGAAGATTTTGGTTGCAGATTTCATTTTGTAACTGTTTCAGTGTACTGATCTCTACTTCAGACACTGCTTTTTCTCAGCCCTGCTATGGGTAAGTCTGGTGCTCTCTCTGCTGCACTCTCCTCTTCCTCTCCTGGCTGCTCCAGGAGTCTACCTCAGCCACTTCAAGCCTTCAGATACAAGGAAGAAGAAAGCATTAAAGGAAAAGGAACATGAGAAAAGAGATGAGGAAAAAATAGAAAATTAAAGAGAGATGAGGTAAATATTCAGGGTGAGGTGAAAAGAAACTGGAAAGGAAACTAGGTTTTCTTTCTACCACAGAAGGTGAGCTGAGTATCAAAGTCATAGTTCCACAATGATTCCCATTTGGGATTCTTACTACGTGTCACCACAGAAGAATAAAAGGACTCCTTAATATCCCTTATTCCCACGGTGCATGTTTCATACTAGTAGGTGAGAGAGACGATAGCTCACTGGGGTGAGGGAGGCTGACCAGAACAACTGAGCCAGCAGGAAGTTAGAAACAAACCAAAAAAAGGGAAATGTTTGGTTTAGCCCAAGCAATGAGCCTGAAGTGACTTGGAGAGAATGTGTACAGATCATTGCACTTCAATTTTAGGCAGCTCAAAATCAAATTGGAAAATTAATGTTAAATTCACATTTTAAAAGGTCAATATAGAAAAGTATGAGAAATGCATAAGCATATCAAACATACTTTGTGATCGTATTGGCCTAAATTTCTGACTTTAAGAGAATCCTCAGGATCATTTTTTTTTGGCATTTATTTATTTTTGCATTTATCAAAAGGAAAAAAATGCAGTTCTGTAACTTCTGCATTGTAATTACTTCCCCTCTTCTCAGATTTCGTTTCCTTTGCCTTTTGCCTTACCATGTAGGGTTGTATTCTGGTTTGAAATTCACTAGAGGTTTGGGTTTCATTCTGAAGTTCATGAAAACGGGGACAGTCAAGCAGAGGAAAATGCAGCCTCTGGAACAAGAGAAGTAAAATTTAGAATAGCTCTAGAATTAATCAACACACCTCTGTTTTTTCTGTCACTGAGGTTGCTGATGTAGTATTTGTTAGGTAGATTCATGGCCATGCTCCAACTACTCCAAAATGATTTGTCTGGGTTCATGAATTCAGTTAACATAAGGAGTGGACTGTGATAACTTGACTTTTCAGTGGCTACTTGTGGCTACAGTAGCTTGATTTCCCTCACTTGATCTGATTTTGACCAAAAGCCATTATGCATGTCTGTCAGGGGATCACGTTGTGAAATGGATCAGGGTCCACAATCAGGAATTTAAAAAAGCTACCATTTGCCTCTTAATTTCAGAATCCCTCCAGATGCAGCTTGACTTTGCCTGGTGCTGTCATCTGAACTGCTTCTCCATCCACACACCCTGCTCTGGTCTCTTTGGAGGTAAGCAGCATATTACTGCAAACATTTTAAGTACCACTTCATGTACAGAACTCGAAACAAGACTGACAAATAACTTGTGCTCCTGAAATATCAAGAAGCTATGAGCCTAATGGCTCTGTTCTTATTTAGGGGCATGGTTCACTTCAATAACTTCAAGCGTATGCATGACAAGATCTCCTGATAGCACCTGTTTGATCTGAGCCCTGTCTAAATACATACGTGTCCATCAAAGTCAGTGCTCTGGCCAGTATGCTCCATGCCAACTGCAGATGGACAGATGGTACCTGATCCAGCATAAAGTGTCAGTAAAAAGTTATGATGAGCAAAATAAGCTTGTGCTGGTTCCGCACTTGATGTCACATCACTAGACCATTTTTGGCCCAACACTAATGTTATCCTGTAACCAGACAAATTACATCAAGGAACTGACTATGGATTACATATGTGCAAGGAGGTCTATTCTGCCTTGGGGGTGAACATTTGCAGAGTGTGTCTCTTTTCTCTTTGATTTATCACCATGAAGCTTGCAGCAGCCACACTGATTGCACTTGGACTGATTTCCAAGGGTGCCTTGTTTCTGTAACAGCAGCACACTGGAGGGTGAAGGCTCAAAGTTGCAATATGAAACCGGGGAATGTTCCTTAATTACACAATAACAAATGTTTCTCTTGCTGTATGGCTTAATTATCCCTCTCTAGGTGTTATTAATTCAGCCATTCCCTTTGGCCTCATTAAGCGGTTCTCAGTATCGTGCCTGTCAGGTCTTGATAGATCTCAGTGGCTGAAAAATAAACTGATTTGTTTTCTTTACCACACTCTACTTGGCCTCAATTTCCCACTTTGTTTTGCTTAGGGCTTGAAAATACCTCAAGCATCTGCTTGGTTTAACAAAGGAACAATGTTTTTTTCCAGGTGGTTTGCATATTTAAGCGGAATTTGGACTTGCCACAGAGATGTGTTTCAGTGAAACATCAATATCTTGTCCTGAAGCAGCTGCAAAAGTGATGAGGTACTAGAGATTCCTACAACTGCGCTTGCCTTTGCCAAACAGGGTATTGCACTGCTTTGTGATTCCTTTAAGGGCTTTGAGGTTTTAGTTGGCCAAAGCTCTGACCACTCTGACGCTTTTTTGGTCTTCTGGTAGAAGAACTCCCCTAGTGTCCCACATTCAAATAACAGTGACAGCATTCTTATCTGTGGAGGGACACAGTTAAGTTCCAGGCTGAATCACTTTGTGTCTAATGCAGTTTGTGGAACCCCTTTCTCTCTGTACCTGCTTTCAAGCTTGGCCTCCCAGAACGGAGGGATGACAATGGGAGGCAGGTGCAGCCACCCCCTAATGACAGAGTCCATCCTCTGATGGTGGTGACTGGACAGGCGGTTATTTAATAGGGGGGTTGCATACATTTCCTTAAAGTCAACTCTCCACTTCCATCCTCAAAATTAGCCTTTCTGTCAGTACACTCAGTGACTTTTTGTCCTTGTTCACATACTGTTCTTGTCCCAGGAGCCAGTGAAATCAAACTCTAAACCTGAGTCAGCAGGAGAGAGCTACATAGAGTAAAACTCCTACAAGACCTAATATTTGGGCAGGTCTGCTCTTACTATGAACTGCAAGGCAAGTGCTAGGGTTTCATCAAATGTTTGTGTAGCACTAAGCATAAAAGGGCTCTTGTCTGTAATTAAGGTGCCTAAGTGCTACCAGAACAGGAGAGTAATAATTGAAAGGGCATTACAGTGGCTGGTGAAAATTCCATTCCTTGAATAAACTATGGAAGAAACTTTCCAAGGAGGGGAGGTCTGTCTCACTGATTGGTGCTGAGAAAAGCACTTGTTCTCTAGAAGAGTTTAGAGCAACTTCCCCTTAATACAATGCAAAAGTGTCCTTGCCAGGAGAACTGTTAAAGCTGTGCCTTAAAGAAAATGGTAGTGTGGATGACAATTCAGGTGCTGTGCACTGGAGAAGAAGGCTTTTCTTGCAGCTGTTAGAGTTGACCTATGACATCCGTGTCAGCCAGTAGCTACAGTTGATATTTTCTCTGAGATTGAACTCAAAAAGAATGGAAAATAATTTTTAGCTTCTCACACCCCTTTTTTTTTTCCTCCTTTTTGCTTTTGGGATAGTTTAAGGCATTCTGGGAAGTATCCAGCCAGTACTCACCCGGTCTGTTGATTTTTGCAAAACATGAACTGGAATGGGTTGCCAGAGAAGCTGAGGATTCCAGATTTGGCTGCTAGTTGGTGGGAAGAGGCCAGAAAGGTATGACTGGGCACTCATAATGGTGCGGTCATAATCTGTACTTTGGAGGTAAAACTGAAGATAGAATGACAAAGAGTTAAAAATAAAATTGAAACAATAAAAATAATAAGGAAATTCTACCCAACTCATCAATCCTGGCTTCTCATTTTCAGTTTTATGTTTTTGCATAAAGTCAAAGCAGTGAAACCATAACTCTGCTTTCTAGGGCCCTACTTTGTTTGCCTAAATGGAATTGCCAAATCATCTTTCAGTTTGGAATTTAACCCTCAGGCTGAACTACAAAAAATAAGAAAGTATGGTTTAAAAGAAGGAAGCTTCCCCTCTTCTGAGATTCAGAGGAACACTGATACGTGTTGGTGTGGTGCTGAGGGACATGGTTTAGTGCTGGACTTGGCAGTGCTGGGTTACTGATGATCTTAACGGTCTTTTCCCACCTAAATGATTCTGTGATCCACCTGCTATACCTCAGGAATGAAGGCACTTAAAACCAAAAACTTCTCTTGGAAGTGTGTCAAAGCTGTAGGCTTTCATGCCTCCCCATTAGTGCATCCCTCATGTATAGACCAAAATGGCAGTGGTGTCTCCCCCACAAGGGATCTGTTCTGTATGACAGACATGTCCAAACAACTGCGAGGCCTCTCTTTTACAGGGGGAAGTATGTGAGCGTGGCCCATCACATCCCCGGATGTGCATTCACCTTTAACAGGGCAGAACAATACTGGGGCACTAGGTATAAATTCCCATTTCATTTGGTGGTGTGGAGCTGCTTAGTTCTGGAAAACTGGGCAGCGGAAGACCCAAACTGAATATAGGAGCTGAAAGACTTCAGTCTGTGTTTTTACCTTGGCATAAAAGCCTGACTTTCAAGAATGTTCTTCTATTACCTTAATTTTTCCATTAATGAAATGAAAATGCTGATGTGCTTTTAGCTAGCACAAGGCCAGAGTTCTGCTATGCCAGAGAAACATCCTCCAGCCAGTTCTGCTCTGTACCTCTTGCCGGTTGTATGTGCTGTTCAGGAAGCTGGAGTATCTTCTCCTCATGTACTGTCCCAGTTCAAATAGCTGCTGCATTCCAGTCTGCCAGACAAGCATACAGGTGACTATGAGATTAAGGTGACTGAAAAGTATTAAGGTAGAACTTTCTTTTCTTTTTCATCTTCAGCACTCAGTTTTTAAATCATTAACCATTTGTATAATGTACTGTATAGGTTGTAGGTGATCTAGAATTTCTAACAGAAATACTCAGATATATCTATGAAAAAGTGATACATCCTGAAATGCTGAGGCTCTGACATCTGCTAGAAGAAAGACAATGAGCTTGGTTCTATACAAATGCTGGTTCCACAGTGCTGCAGCTCTGGGTGCTCCTGCAGTTATTCGTGTTCAACATTGTTCTTTACAACACACGTCAGGCAGTGACAGCTGAGGAAGGATGATTGATAACCCAGTATTCAGTATTGTCATTGTTCAGCTATTTGATCACCCTGATCAATTTCTGTCTTGCATTTCATACCTTAGGTAACGTTCAGTGCATCCTAGTGAAAGTCTGGGGTGAAAGCAGCCTTATTAGAAGACACCTTGTCCCCAGAAGCAGCCTTCTCCTGCAAGACTTCTCTTGTTTTGTGAGTAGGTGGTTGCCCATCAAATGATGAAATGTGGACTCATCTCTTGACCTGGTGGGCAGGTGTCGTTCCTTTACCCTGCCACAGAGCCCAGTGCTTACTGGTCATTAGAACTTCATCAATGTTAAGCATATAGCCAATGTTTCAACTTGCCAGTTATTTGAATGCAGACCCTCTATCAGGAAGCTGTTGCTTTGGGAAAGGTAGTTACAAAGCTATGATAAAAAAGATTTCAGTTTAACAGGATGAATTACGTTGCAAAAATATTTCTGAATTGTGGGGTATGGCTGACACCAACTATTGGTACTGGAGACTTGCTAATGCCTATGAGACACACATGAAAAACATCTGTCCATGTGCTTTTTTAGCAGCATATATAAAAGTTCTTCTAAGAAAGTCAACGTACCTTGGTAAGCTGTCCAAATCCTTGGGGCCATTCACTTTCCTTGTGTAGATCAGTTGGAAAGTTTACAATTGGTGTTCGGTCACCATGTCGGAAAACCTAACAGTAATACCAGTACAAAAACTGCATTAATCACTGTTAGCATACCTTTATCACTTAGCTAGAAGTCAAGCATACATCCCATGCCATTTTTCAGAGGAAAATATTGGAGAGTCTGCAGAAATCAATCCAAGTAAGACTGGAGAACATTCTTAACACACACAAATAGGTGTAATTGTGTAGGAATACAGTGGGCATGAGCCTGATGATTCTTCCTCCTAGAACGTAAAATGAATCAGCCAAGATGTTAATGCTGAGATTACATCCATGGCTGGGCACCTAGACAAGAAATCTGGCTGAACTTTCAACACTCAGCACCTCTGGGTATTAAACCAGTTACTGATGTGCTTATGTGAGTATTAAATTACCTTGGGATAGACACTTTAGCCTTTTGTTCACTGCTTTTTTGATAGCAGTATCTTTAAAAGTCATTCCATATACACATGGATCTTTTGTTTGATTTCTCAGTTATCCTAAAGATAAAAAAGTATAAACATCTACATGGTTAGCTTACTTAATATTTATTATACTTTAATATACATGTATGAAAATATTTTTGAAAGTCTGTAAGATATTTTTTTCTGTTAAATTCAGTGAGAGCAAAGAGTTGGGTCACTTTCCTATCCTGGACACTCCAACATGGTGAATATTAGTGTGATACATTCAATCGTGTGATTTTTGGATCAGAAATCTTAAATGAGCTTTTATGTATTTTTATTCAAGCATAGAAAGGAAGTGTCAATCCTAGATTAAATAATTCTGTCATGTGTGGGCTTAGAAAAATGAAATCCACAACTGTTTCACATGAGAGGAGATGGTGGGATACAAATCCAGAGGGTTCCAGACAATCTTGCAGGATGCTGATCCAAACTGCTGCAAAAATTCCCTTTGCTGGTATCCACAGTCACATAACCAAGCACATTCCTGGCTTGGCAGAACAAAGTGACAGTGTGGTATATATGTCCATGAAATGACATTTATTCCATAATGCCTCACTGGTGTATAGTTTGATTTTAATTAATACTCTCCACTGCTCGTTAAGCCACATCACTCTTGCCCAAACATCAAAGAGGTTTGTACACACTCGTTAGTTTGCCACTCCCCCTGGGAGCTGTTTTATGTTTGTATTTTTCAAGTAAACACAAGCAGCGTGGCTTAGTGTTTTAATTACAGCACACCCCCCTTTCATCAGCCTTCTGTACTAATGTGCACAAACCTGTGCTCGAGCAGGTACTTCAGGGATGGAAAATACTGCCCTTTAAAGGCAAATAGAATTGGATTTCTCCCTCTCCATCATTTTCTACAACAGACAGCAAGGTTTCCTGGAGTAGATGTTACTATTAGAACCATGTAGAAAACTGCTTATTGTTTTCTTTCTTTGGTAGTTGAATTTCACTGAAGATGTGGCCACTCTGAAATAAATATTTTTCAGGAGTTCTTTTCACTGTCATCAACAACATGTTGATCAACATGAAATTGCACTGTTTCAAGGGAAAAAAAAAAGTTCAGTTACAGCAAAATAGGCCATAAAACCTGTCTTAAGTATTTTCTTTCTGCTTCTCTATGCACTGTACATGTCTTTTCTTACTTATCTGGAATCCCAGATGGTTCTGGATAATAATTTCTCAATGCACCTGTAGTGCACAGGAGAATAGGTAAAGAGCTACATTGTCTGGTGATTGATTCAGTTGCATGTGAGAAAAATGAGTGAGGAGGACTTTTGTGTCACTGTTTATTTCCTGGGTGTTTTGACATGCTGACAGGCATAGATGTCAGGGAGGATTCATGAGCTATTCTGGACAAGCTGATGCCTCTGTAAAGAACGAAGGTTAAATTCCCAGTGACCACGTAGCCACGTACTTTCTTAAATTATTCAGCTTCACAGAAATGCATTTTTATGAGTAACTGGCAGTTGCTCAAACTGACATGATTAAGTGACTATTTTTTTTAGACAGTAGGTAGCAAACGATCATCACTTGCCCAATAAATATGCCCTTTTTATTAGTGAAAAATTACTGAAAATGTGCTAGATTTAAAAAAGCAATGGTTTATGATGCTTTGCACTTAATGTGCAACATAAACCTCAGGGTGTATTTCACTGTCACAACAGTCAACCCCTAAAAACTTTCAATAAGCTGGAACAGAGTAGAATTTCACGTGAACAGAGGTGAGAGGGCAAAGAAATCGAGATCAGAAGATATTCAAATATATGTGGGAGCAGGAGATGTAAAGAAAAACATTTTCTCTCTTTGTGACCCTAAGCAATGGAAGCAGTGGTGGGCGTTCTCTTCTAAAAAGCAGCAGAGTGTGAGTCCACACCAAATAGAAGAAAGTTCAGTTCCTTTTTGTATTTCTGCATCTTCATTGCGAACCTGTTTGGTGTGTTCATTTCTGCACTGCTCTCTGAAGTGCTTCCCCTCAGTCAGTGCTCAAAAACAGTAGATGGAGAGTTACCAAATACCCTCTCCTTTAACTCTATTGCAGCTTGAACCTAATGTGGTGTCTGGGTTCTCCCATTCTCTCTTTGTAACTTCTTGAGAGTGAGCAGATCAAAATGGCCACATGGCTTAGACTTTGGCCAGCATTTGCTTCCACTGCTGTCAGGTGAAGACTCATACTGGAGAAAAACTGGTGCAGAGGAGAGGGTGAACTGAGAATATGGCCTGTGGAGTACATGTAACATCTTCATTCAGAAATGCCGTGAATTACAGTGAATTTTTTGTGTCTGAGTAATAATGAGCCTCTTGAAGACATGTTTATTGACAAGCTCAACATCAAACAAAAAGATTTCTTATTCTGAAGCCAGCAATAGGGATCAGGAAAGAAGAGAGAAATGGAAGCAGTCATGCTGACAGTTCAAGAAACCAGAGATGCAGAAATACTGAGCGTGTTCAGTCAAGGTTTCAAATGGCTTGTCTTGATTAGACACACAGATAATGTGCTCAGTCAACACTTCCTATCCTGAGTTGCAAGGAGAAAGACATGATGAATCACAGCACCTCAGAAACCACACCTCTTTGTATATATGACAGGTGGAGTGAGTGCTGGTGTGGGGGCAGAAGTTACAGGTCAGAACTTCTTTATACAGAGGCAATAAGTCAGTGTTTCATTTCTGCTGGGGTTCCAGCTGGTCCTACCTGTTTCCTATTTTCTTCTCTTATGTCCAGTTTAAATTCAGTGCACAAGAATTATGGTGAAGGCTAATGTTTACATGCAAGAAGGAAAATAAAGTAGCATTTTGACAAATTGGCTTGAATTAGAGCTTTTTCAGCCAAAAGAACATTTGGCCAATAATCAAAAAGTACAGAATCAGCACAGAGATGGAAATTGTGAGGAGAGAGCAACACACCTTCCCACAGCATTGCACAATTCAAGAAGCGAGCAAAAAGGAACATTTGTGTGTTTTTTCTCCCCTGCAGATGTATTTTATATTGTGCAGTTTTGCTAAGAAAGTTTTGCAAAGTCATTATGCCCCATTTTCACAGGGCAGCAATGCTCTCAGGTGAAAACACAGCCAGCTTACAGAGCACAGCTGGAAGATGGCTATTGAATTTTCTCAGAAAGATGCCTATTAAACTTACCTTGGCTGTAGCCATACCCTCATTATATCCCACTGTATCAGGGAAATGTTCTGGGGCCAATCCCTATGCTATTTATTTATGCTAGCAATTCTGTTTCTGTGAAAATCCCATCAGTGAGTTCAGAAGGCAGAATTCAGTTGGACCCAGAGAAACAGTGCTGTGAGAAAAGAGATTGACATTGATAATAAGATTAAACCTGCCTTTTAGGCAGATCACTCAGTCTGAGAAAAAGTATCAGGGATAAAAGGAAGCCAGTTTAAATGAAATTTACCTATTATTTTAATACTAATTGTGTTAAACTACCCTATAAATGAAGTGCTATATATGTTATTCTTTGTTGGTAGGTGGGGTAGGGGGCTGCACAGTTGTGGCAAGCACCTGATTTTGGCTAGGAAGCCTCTGTCTCCATAACGGTGAGCAGTTCCTGTAACTCCTTCTGCAAAACCACTGCTTGGTAGAACACAGTTAACAGCTCAGTTCAATCGCTTCCCTTCCAAGAGTTTGTTCTCCAAGGCTTCCTGACTGCCCCATTTCACCCCTGTGTCCAGTTCTGCCTCTTATCGCTGAAACGACTTTTAAGTTATATTGTTATCCACAGAACTTTATGGTGTGGGTGCTGAGGATCGGGTAGAGCAATGAGCCTCAGCAGGAGCAGGAACTGGTTTTTCCTCTTCACTCTGGCCTCTCTCCAAGTGGCACATCTACAAGAGACAGCTAGATATGAAACACTTCATCTAATGCTAGGTGCTATGTTTTGGACACAGTGCTTCTGTCTGTTAGCTGTATGTGCACATAATGTCTCAAATGGAGAAAGGTGCAAGAGGAAGATCTTAACAATTCCTATTTGTAAATGTGAATGCCAGTCCCTGCAACTTTGTATTGAAAATAGCCCTCTAGACTAACTATTCTAACTATTCTTTGTCAGTATACCCCTGATTAAAAAAAAAAAAGAAATTAGAATGAAAAGGACTATGATGGAACCTTCATGATCCAAACTATTTCATTGAATGGATCTCTCTTTTACCTGAGGTATGTGTGAAAGTGACATCAAAGTAGTGTCTAGTTACTTTAAAATAAGAAATGGCCCAGCAAAAGAAGTTATTACCATCCATTTTCAACCTAACTGCAGTAAATGCAACATGTATCTCAAATCTCTACATAAAAATCCCCCTTTCTGCTTCTCAGCATACTGCTGTGCCAGTTCAGTTACTCTGAAATGGAAAACACTTCTGGGTTTGTGGTAACCCCTGTAACATCATAAACTTCATCGTCCAAGCCCGGAGAGGGTAGGCCATAAGCACCAGCTCTCAGGCTGTGCATCACAGTGTCAGTGAAATGAAGCAAGAACAGGTAAACTCAGACATCAGAACAGGTAAACTCAGACATCAGATCCCTTAACTCCTGTGCACTAGGTGCCTACCACAGAGCTGAGTTGTTCAGTTAACTTGAAATAATAACTAGGGGTTAGGAGAAGAAAATTCTTATAACTAGAGGCATTTTTATCCTCTTTAAGTAAAATCTTTAAATGCGGTAAGCAAGAGGGCAGCAGCAATTACTTCTAAGTTTAAAAAGAGGGAAAGCAACCCTACACCTTGTTTGACTCGATCGATCGTATTCCCCGCAGCAAACCAGAAAACAAACCGACTTACTGCAACCACAAACTTCAGCTCTCTTTCTGCAGTAGTCTCTTGAAGTAGACTGAGGAGAACGTGAAAAGAAAACCACAGGATCCTAGATGGGCTGGGAAGCCATAGCACTGCCATCCTGGCAGAGGATGAAGAGAGACTCGTGAGCTCCAGCAGCAGCTCGGGCTGAAGAGCCCGGCCGTCAGGCTGTCCTTGCGAAAGGGGTGGAACTGCTGCCGGAGAGTTTCCAATCCAAGAGGAATGCCGTGTGACTGCGCAACAAATTACACCGCCCTTTGTTTTCAAATGACTGTTTACATTCTATTTAATCAAATCATAATTCAGTTCCTTTTTCCCTGTGATATTTTTCTCCTTTGGAGCGCAAGGATGAGGCTGAAGTACAAAGAAGTTGCTAAGCATTCCTAAGGTTTCAACCTACCTGTTCTGTTACCACTTCTCAGGGCTTGGAATTTTTCCAGGCTATGACATGGCCACGAGGATGAACTTGGAACCTAGAGCCAGGCAATGCTGTTTCTCTTTTCTCTTTGCTGCTCAGTTAGTTGTCTTTTCAGCTTCCCTTCCCTCTTTTTTCTTTCCTGTTATACATTGTCACTGTGAAATCAGAATAATTACTTAAAGCAACACTTGATGTAGGTTACAATTACCAGTCCCTCACATAAAATAGTTGAATAAATCTTGGAACAAGTATGGTCTTTGAGCTCCTTGCTGAGCAGCTGTTTATTCCTCAATTTGTGTGTGTTGCTTTGCTTTTTCCCTTGGAGTATATCTGTACTTCCCCTATGGTAGCTGCTGATGCCAGATTCTTTTTTGGCCTCAATTCTTCTAAGAAATGTCTCTTGTGAACAAGTCCCGGAGCTCATGTTTTTGTTGTTACTGATTAAGAACACTCTTTCTGACAGTAGCTCACTGGTTTTGAGAAGATTCTTCAGTTTGCCTCTGCTGACTTCCTCGCTATAAAATAATGGTACTTGTAGCCTTGATTTGAGAAGGTCAGAGTAAATGAGTTACAGTGTGCAGAGACCTATGAATAGGGTTGTCTAAATGTTGAAACTTAAGATCCTCTGTGTATTGTCCGAGTCATCCCATTCCTGTCATACTCAAATCTGTCTCAAGGTCTTCTGCTGAGCTCTCCGCACCAGTATTCTCTACACCAGGTATCCTACCATTTACCAGCATTCTGTCTCTAGGGCCCTAAACCCTCCTAAGCCTCAAGTGCACTCTTCTCTGAGTTGTGTGGGTGACCTTATGTATCCATTTCATGTGCTGGATGGGAGCGGAAGGGAGGAGGTCTGTGTCTCCCAGGCTTCCCCATCTCTCTTGTCAGCCCATGCCCAGTTTTCAGCACTTACTGAACTTCTTTTTTCCTCCACTGTTATATCCACACTCTCCTTTGTAGTCTCTCCTGGTGTGATTGTGCCTGTACAGAAGGTGGAGGAGAGTAATCCCTACTTCATAAATAAATAATGCTTTGTCTTTCTGAAAACAAATGTAAGCTGATCATCTTCCTCTATTATTTAAGAGTGCAGGTCATAAAAAGCTTTCTTTACAATGTTTTAATATGCCTTAAAAATCACGAATAGATGTCCTACTTTTTTGATCTGTATAGATTTCTAGATAGGTGGTTCCTAAGCTTTTTGGATCAAGGAATCCATGTTGGCTCTCAGAATTTTTTCTCACCCTTCCTAAGCCCTTACCATGAAATTCCTGACTGATAAGCTTTTACAAGATTTGCTGGTTTATTGTGTTTCTTTGATGAGTGACTATGACTAATGAAGTCTCATTATTATGGGACACTTACAGAACTTCACTTGAGATGTAAACTCATTTGTTTTGTGCTGCTAGATGGCATAATTCAGGAATGTTTGAAAGTATATAACATCTGCATTTTAGAGAAAATCTTTGCCAACATCTCTTAAAAAATGTTTACTCTGTACCTGCAAAAGGCTCTGGAACGGATTTTTCAAATGGAGTCAGCTGGTGCAACTGTAGAAAAACATCATTTAGAGTGGTTTATTATTCATTCACTGACAGCCCCAATTTATATTCATACAACAAGGTCTGGGCGTGATGTTTCAGATTAATGGACAATGATGTTTATTTTTCCCTGGAGTAAGCAAGGGCTAAAGGAAGTCTCCCAGTCTGGGTTCCTGTAGTGACAGTCCGAAGAACAAAAAACAATATAAAGCATGTGTCCGATGGGCTTTCTGTTGAACAGCTATGGGGGGAATAAAATCATTTAGAAATACCTTAATTTGGAAATAACATTTGAAATGTAATTTTCCTTCAGAGAGATCAGACTGTTTGAGGTACATTCACTGGGCCATGTAACAGGGCAGAAGACATGTCTGATGATGTGATGGAAAAGGGGGACCTTCTGCGGGTGTTCTGTGAGCGGTGGCCTCGGCTGCGATCTGGGGATATTTGTGCGTGTGCGAGACAGAAAAGAAAGAGAAAGACATCCCTTAGGTAAGTAAACTGCCATCAAACTCTTTTTTGTAGCTTCTGGGATCTGTTTGTGTAAAATGCTTCATTACTTCTCGAATAGTGTAAGGTCACTGGAATGACTCCTCCTTTTGGGACATCCTTTTGAAGCACTGCTTCCCTCACCATTTCAGGAAGTTCTTGTCTCATTCTTCAGAAGAGGAAAATACTCCTTCAGAGGTATTTTCCAATTTTCCTGTAAATTAAGGTTATAGCCCTTCAAAACACTAAATACAATTACATTCTTGAGTTAGTTCTGCCAAAGTCCCTTTGGAATGAATAGATCTCAGAAAAATTACTCTGGTTTCATATTGCACTTGGATTTTACCACTAGATAAAATAAAGCAAATGTTCATATAGGATAAGCCACCACTTTCTATGATGTTGGTTTGTCGTACTGAGGAATGTTTTCTTTTGATAGAGATCAGGAGACTGTTGGTCATGCTGATGGAAGTTAATGAGAAATGTTAGACTGTAGTCACAGTGTGGAAGGAGTTGTTTCATAAAGCTAATCGCACTGAAGATCACAGAGAGGACACCTAAAGGTAAGACAAAAAGAGAGAGTGGTTCTTAGTGTACAACCTCATTCTCCAAAAACATGGCAAATCTGTTAATTGTTCCTCAAGGAGTGGGTAGCTCAGACTGGGCACGGAAGAGTTAATGAATTTGCACCCCTTTAGATGGAATTAGGAAAAGCACTTACCTCTTTTTATGTCCTACATTCTCTTGTCCAGTGGTGTACTAGGACTGGGGAGACCAGCTGAGTAAATCTCTCCAGTGGACAGCGAAATCTGCAGCCAGGGAGAGTGAGGGGGTGAGGATCTCTCACAGAATCATTCCGATAGTACATTTCTATGGTGTATTGCCTGTTGCAAAACACAAAGGGTCAAAACAGAGTTAGGTATGCAGGGCAGGGCAGCGCAGCCTCGCCGTGGTGGGGTGGTTGTACCTGTGGACAAACTTCTAGCCAGCTTGTTTGTCTGGCCATTAATAAGTGTCATTAGTACTCTGAAAAGATCTTTCTAAACACTAGATGGTCAAAACGAATTTGTGTGTAGTTTGTCTTCTTGGTACAGAGTCAAGGAGTTAAAGAGATAAAAAGGGTAGAGTAAAACCTCTCATAACTGTAATGAAGCAATAGAGGGTTTCCAGTGCTGTGATTCTGCTACTGTCAGTAACTGCTACATTGAGTCCAGTTATAACAATTGAAATCAATCTATAATCTTTTCCTGTGTAGTGAACCTTGTGTGTCCTGTTTGATTAGTCTGGGGTATCAGTAAATTGCTGTTTAGATAAAGTGTAAGTTAGCAGTACAGCTTGCAGATACTTGCCCATTTTTTTCCTGGTAAAGTTCAAAAAACTGGCAGGCACTGTAAGGAGGCACTTTCCCATTGAAGACATTGAGTGCCATCTGCAAGGCAACGAGGGTGGCTGCGTGCTGCCAACAGAAGAATCCTCCAGTTAAAGACCTGTCAGAATGGATTGCATCTACCTCTGGTTTAACAATATCCAGCCCATTACCTGTCCACTTAACATTCCTTCTGTGGCCTCACTAATACCTGCCCTCTGCCCTCTGCAGCGCTGAGCAACTGCTGTCCTTCTGTGGCTGTGCAGGCTGAAATACTGCATGGGTAAAATGGACACACTCTTCAGGACTGCAGAAGTCACTTGCAGTTCATAGCAAAGTTAGTAGGAGTTGTTAAAACCTCTTTTAAAAAGAACCAGTGGTTTTGAATGTTAAGTAAACAGTACTGAGATGAGATCAGCAACCTCTTTGGCTGAGATGTGCCTGAGAGGTCATAATCTAATGGCAATTTAAAACGGGAGCTTTTTACTGAGAGCAATCCAAACATTTCCTTCTCCAATGACAGTGTTTGCACATTCTCAACAAAAATATGAAATCACAATTGAGACCTTCTAAAATGAAATGATTAACTTCTTTTTTTTTTTTTAATCTGAAAAAAACCATGCAGGAAGTGGGAGATTTGTTTCTAAATTATCTTTGTGTGATAGAGGCTCAATAAAACATGAGGCATGATTTTTCCAGTTCTCTGCTCAATGAAAACATTATTACAATGAAATAAGCCACAATGTCAGGTGGAAAATGGTATGCTGCAGGTTTCAAAGTAATATCTGTTCATTAAAGAATGAAAATAACTCAATGATATTTAAGGTTAACCAAATAAAAATGCTTGTGTATTTCATGAAGGAAATAAAGTTTCATGGCTTTTATTGCATTTAATAGCTGCAGGAAGGAGCATAAAAGAAACAGAAAGGACTCACCGCAGAATACATAACCAGTTTTTGCTGGTGTGAAGGCTTTCTAACATTTGAGATGTGCTTTAGAATAGCTTTTAAAAGAACACCTGAAAAAAAATGGGGAAATAATGACAATGAAAGCGATGTTTGTGTTAACATCTGTACACACCAGCTTTATTCTGTTGACTGTATAGGTAATTTGTGCTGCATGCCCTGGTTATTTCTGATAGTGTCTTTTGTATGAATAGTGGGCCTGTTTTATTTCTGTGCAAAATCTTTTGGGGATGCCTAATAGCCCCACCAGCTCCAACCAGTGCATTCCCAGCTGCTCTGTGCCAGCAGAACAGTGCGGTAAGAGCATGGTAATGAACGCTGACCTCTTTTGTGTGCAGCTTCACTGGCTTCCTGATTGCCAGAAAAAAAGAAAGAGCATATCCTTTGGACTTTGGGCCTTCTTAAATTATGCAGTTGTCTGTGTTCTGTTAATGTTAACTGCTGCTAGTATATTAGCATAATATATTAGCATAATGTTGGAATCTCAACAAATTAAGATCTTAAAATGAGAACTGTACCTGCTAGCAGAACTAGACACATGGATTGTCTTCAGCTACTGGCACATTTTTAATAGCAAGTGTCAGTAAAGCAAGAGCAGAGGCTTGAACTTTCTGCTTAGTTTTTTAAGTTTGAGCTCCAACAAAGCCAACAAACTGATCCATGCTTATGTGTGGTTTGTCCTTGTGGCTCACAGAGCCTGCTTGTAGGCTGTTCATATCAAACAAAACTGAGGCCCAGCAAGAGACAGTGGATGAGTGGAGGAGAATGAGTGATTAAAAAGGTACAAAATATTTTAAAATTTCAGCTAGTATTTGCTGAGCAGAATAAAGTTTAGAAGCAGTTTAACAATCTCATTTTAGTGCTCTCAGTAATGGAATATGAAGGCTGTTAGGCAATGAAGTTTCCATCCTAGAGGTGAAGACAAACACTGTTTTGTTAAGGAAGTTAAACATGGTGGCATACATTAAATTCAGACTTGATTCAGGTCAGCCACGATCTGTATATTACTTTGGATTTCTTATATATATATATTTCTTATAACCAAAATGCCACCTCCTTTGTAACATTGGATTAGGATATTCATGATTCATAGCTGCACCATCTCTCTTCCTACTCATGAAAATCTTTCAGTGTTGATCACCAATATCCAGATCCTGGCATCTTTCACAGTTCCACTATGGAATCAGTCATTATGTTTATTATATACCCTTTCTTCTTTCCCATTCTACTCTTGGTTTTAAATGGGGTAAGAATTCGGCTTACCTCCCTGCAAACGTGATTTTTGTGTTTGTTTGTGGAACCCAAATTCCGCCTGCAATAACAATTCTGAGAGCTTTATCAGCTTGGTCCTGACACCATGAGTAGCCCAAACGGGTAAAGTGTAATTGTTAATATCCTACAGTGAAGAAAGAAAACATGGTAATTTTCTTACTGATTCCTACCGCTAACTGCTGTTTGTTCTGGCACGAAATGCTTGTCAGAACAAATTCTGAATGTTTCACTCAATTAACATTTTCTCTTTATAATAAAATAATGACTGTATTTTACATTTAGACATCTGGAGAATTCCTATTTATATCATCACACTGCTTAAATCAAATTTGAAGGGCAATGTTCAACAAGAAGAGGAAATAGAATGCTCAAAATTGTGCAAAAAGCAACTGGCATTATTTGTGCTAATGCAGTTGTCAGGTGCACAAAATTCACTTTGTCACCCTTTCAGCCATCTACTGGGATGTATCCTGAGATCTTGAATCAAACAAGTCCTATATAGATGTCAGGATTTTAAGGGCTGGCAACTCTGAGATGTGAGATCCAGAGATGAAGCAGGAATATATAAAGCTGTAATTTGGATGTACTGGAGTACAAGGTGTATGTATAGGGATTAGACATATAGATGGAATTCATACCTAGGTATATCAGGTCTGATGGATATTGGCACAGTCCTGAAGCTAAAGTGGAATGGATTAGTCTTTCCTTAGGAACACAGCCCAAGATATATTAATGGTCACAATGGTGAGAAGGGAAGATAGTTCCCACTCCCCTACCTGACATTCCCAGTTCCCACTCCCCTGAATTCCTGTTTAATCAAGGCCAGAATCTTTCTTTCAGTGCAGCGTAACTGCTGTGAGCCTGAGCCTTTGGACTGAGCTCACCAGAGGGAGGTTTCTTTCCTAGGGAAGATGCCAGCTGCTGAAAGGATTTGTTTAAACAAGTGAAACAATGGAACAGAGTAGGTTAAGCCAGCTCAGGTCACAATGTATCCCTTTCTCATTTAACAAATGTGATTTGTGTCTTGAGGAAAGAATCAATGAGTTGCACACTATTTAAGACAGCGCTGTAGGCAAGCGTCTCATCTCCAAGTTACCTGAAGGTCAGATGACACTGAGCCAGAAGTAGCACGCACAGAGAGATCCATGCTACTGTAGTGTCATGAATGGTGTTTAAAAAACTATCTAAGCAAGCTCTCTTTGTATGCCTGAACCCAGCAGAGTGGCTTTTATGGCAGTTGTCTGGATTGATACCCCCAGAGTTTTCACTCAGTAGTATGAAAGACTAAAGCTCATCAAATTGAACACTAGAAGGAGAAACCCAACTAACTGGTTTTGTCTTCTAGCATTTAGCAGGGTCCCTGATGGAAGCTGTCAATTTTGCACATTCCTTTGGTGACAGAGTTTTCTCAGTATGATATAAAAGTTGAAATAAAGAGCTGTGGTCCTGAGCTCTCCTGCATTTGGAAAATGTGGAAGGGTGACCTCACTGGAATTACAGTGAGATGTCCCAACATGTTAACATTCCAGTTAACTTAAGGCCCTGACTAACATTCCACTCCAGACTGCTTTGACCAAAGCCAGAGGTACCAGGCAGTGGGACGCAGATACCCCTGACAGTTGGGCACCACAGTATCCCTTTTGTTACAAAATCCATGTTTCTTTGTGATGTGCCTGTTCCCTTTGCCTAGAACAGGCTCCCAAACTTGCTCAAATAGCCATCTGTGTCATTCCAATGGCTGCTTAATTCCTGAAAATATGCTGGCCACTACTGCCCGTAGCTGAGTAATGACTTCTCTTGTCTGTACAATTTCCATAAAATCTCTGTGGAAGGATGCTTGTGTTTCTTTGCCAACAACATCATTTATTCCTGCATGTCTCTGTGATGGGGTTTGGAGGAGTACCAAGACAATTTCATCCAAAATTATGCTTTTGCCTAATTCTGGCAGGATCCCGGATGTGGTAGGCCATTGGTTCCTGGTCCCTGTAGTGGTGGAGGACCCACAGCAGCCTCACACAGCTGTAGTGTCTTTACAGCATTTTTCAGTTGCAAGTTTAACATCAGGCAAGAGGTTTTGAGGAACAAGCTGAAAATAGTCTGTGGTTCAGAAAAGTCTAAAAGCACACACCTGCCCTCTTTTGCTGTCTTACAAACAATAGAAATAAGAGCTAAAAGGAGTTTTGAGGAAGTGTGAGTATTTCTATTGGACCTTGGGAATTTTCTTTATCTTGTTTACCTCATATTGTAAGATGTCAGAGAGCTTCCAGATTCTTTCAGCGTTCAGCTTCTTCAATGGGTATCCTGTATGAGCTGCTAAAAACTTCAGAAATGGCTGGAATACAAAAAAACAAACTTGTAGTACACAGGGCATTTTCACATCACTTCTCCACACTGCCATACTAGCACATAGCAGGTTGGAGAAATGAGCTAGTTTTTGCACTTAAGCAATGAACCATTGCCTAATGGTAAGAGAATTTGGCCTATTCACCTGTACAGGGTTGGTGGTCTGAGTTCAGATCTGAGGTACGGTGGTGGTTCACGCTTGGTGGAAATGTGCAGAAGGGGATAGAGTAGAGGGGACAGGGATACATGAGAAAGTCTGGCAGAAATCCAGCAAGTGCTTAAAGGAAGTGTGATAAACAGGATTTTTCTCGTGTTGGTACTGAGCAGAAGGGAGGTTTGATGTAAATTTGGTAAACCTGGGAATTCTGATTCATTTGCATATAATACCCAGATGCAGAGCCACAGATAGATGGCTGCAGTCAGTGATTAAAGATGGAGAAAACCAGGTGAGTTTTATAGTGTCAATTTGAATAAACTTGTGAAGAAGGAGGTTGCAGCAGAACAGAAAAGTGATGACATACTTATGGCAAAGATTTTGATGGTGGAGAAAGGAAGGAAAGGGTAGCTTACAGCAGCAAGGACGGCACGGGGGTGAGCACCTGAATGAGGACTTTGGGTGTGAAACGTGAACAGGTACTTGAAGAAAGCACTGAGGCTGCTATCAGAAATCTGGGGAATTGAGCTGTGAGAGTTTCATGGTGGAAGAGGAACCTGAGCTAGCAGAGAGTTGCGCAGACAGAGACGTCAGAGGAGTTGCGTTACATGGGAGTAAGCAGAGAGAGGTACTGGAGTGATTTGAGAGGTGTTGGCACTGATTTGATCTGAGTTTTGATTTTGTCTGCTCTCCGAGAAAGTAGGTGGACTGATTTTTTGCAAGGTAATCAATAATTTATCTTTTCTGTGACTTGCAGTTTTCAATTGATGGGAATAGCCCAGTCTGGCTGGATCTACAGTGTTGTAATTGTTTTTTGGGGATGTCATTTACACCCGTTGTGAAGACCGGAGATCTGGAAGGAGCACGTTGACTACCAGTTTTTAAACCTACCTGTTAGATAATCATGACAGAAGTGGTGCATTTTAATTAGATTTCCAGAACTGAAAATACTTTACCCTGTACTTCTTGAGTTGCCTTTGGAAATCCCTTGTTGCAAAGGTTTCTCTCAGAAGCTCATTGTATTTTGGGCAGTGTGAGAAGGGTAAGTATAGCAACTGAAAAGCAAATTGCAAAACACCAGTTAGGCAAGGTGCTTCCTGTTCTGCAATTCCCTCTACCCGTGCAGCATGGTTGGTCTGATTGGCTGCACGAGTTAGGACAAGCTGAAAAATAATTTGGGAGTGTAGTTTTCAAGGATGTTCATCTTCAGGCCTCTAAGAGTCATACTGATGACTACTTACAAAATAATCTTTAAAAGTTCAGAGGAGTAATAGCTGCAGTAGTTCAAAGTTAGAGGATTCATTTACAGAAAATGAAGTTTGTCCCTTGATGGAAGACTAACCCAAACCCTCCTGAACTGCTTTGTGCTTGGCTTCCTTCCCCAGGGATGATTTCACTCATTCTCTTCAGTCTTTCTTTAAACACACGCTCACCCTTTTTTGCAACAAATTACCAGGCAGCCCCTGGACTGCAATAGGAGTCTTTGTGAATACTCAGCTGTATTAAGTGGACTTACCACAGCTTCATTTATTTCAGTTACATCGTAGAAACTTGTCAAGTTTCTGTAACTCAGTTTTATCTTTCATTAATTCGTTACATATGAAGGTTAAAAGTTACATCTGGCTGGGATAACTTAAGAATTTGTTAATTCATTTATCTCAGCTAAACTGAGTTTATTCTTGTTTGAAGTTTTCTGTGTTAAATTTAAAAAAGAAAAGTTAACCCAGAATTTGACACTGAGATATTCGTAGTGTTTTTCTCTAGTATGTTTTTTTGCCCTTTTTGAGTAATAAAGCTCTATCTATATAGTCCCACAGCTAAAAAACCTTTAAAAAGAACTTGAGAATCCTGAAGCAATAATTAGCTTGGAAAACTTCACAGCAGTTCCTCGATCTTTTTAGAAATATAGTCTGTCTATTCCAAAAGGTAGAAAAGTATTTCTGAGTTAGAACCACAGGTTCATGACCAGGCATGGCTTCACCAGTAAGTGATGGACAGTTGTTTTGGGTGGTAGGATACATGTGGTCTCCAGCTTAGCCTGTATATGTAGTGAAGGGGGATAGAGTTAAACCCCAGATAGTAGAAAAAAAATATGAAAACTGTGTTATGTGTTCATGACTTGATGATTTCTTCAAATAAACTTACTCCCCCAGATGTGAGTGAGGTGCAGCACCTGTTTGCAGAGTCTGCCAGCGGTGGTGTTACTGGCTGAGTGTTCTTGACTGTTTGCTGGGCTACCACTGTCTGTGACAGTGTCAGAAGCAGCTCCAGACTCTGTGCCAGGCTGTGAGCAGGCACAGGAAGACAACGTGTCTCCATATCCTCCATCTTCATGCTCCCATCACCCCGAGGTGAGAACCATTGCTCCATAGTCTATTGAACCTGATTCCGCTGTCGTCACAGCCCACGTTAGCCAGACTTGTGAGCCCACACAATTTACCTTGTGTCACATGTGCAAGCCTCCTCACCCAGACTGGGACTCATACTCTACACTCCTGATCTTTCCTTGCTTTTTACCATAGGTTTTCCACAAATGGGGAACTCCAGCTCCACTCAGCTGCCCAACTCTCCCCTCGAGGACAAGTAGATACAATCTACTTCTATAGTGATTTGGTCACATTATAGGTTAATTCTTTTTCTCTGCTTTTATTTCTGCTTTTCTTCCTTTTTTGTCAAGTCCAGGTTTCTGATATGTAAGTCCATTCCTGTGGAAACTCTTGATAATATTTCTACTCAGCTTCTTAGGCCTTTCTGCACAATGCTTGTAACATAATGTACTTTTTATTGCCTTTACCTTGCCCTTTTCCCTGCCCCTTCATCTCATACCCTAGCTATTTTACCAATGATTAAGAAAAAGCAAATGCCCCTAGTTTATACTCACATTATCATGTGACAGTGGCACCGTGTGAACTGGAATTGGCTGCCAAAGGATTCTGGGGTTCCACATCTGGCCCTTTGTTGGTGGGTACAGCCCAGCAAGACTTGCCTGAGCACTCATAAGCGTGTGATCACAGTCAGTGCTTCGAACATAAATCTGGAGCAGTTAAAAAGAAGTTTTGGAAATTTCTCCTGTTAGGTTTTTTTTCCCTCTTGGTAAGAAAGAAGGGGAATGGTACTGTGCTGGGGAAGCTGTCATCAAAATGGAGTGAAGACAGACCATGAGAAAAAAGGAGGAGGGAGAAAGAGCAAAGCTGGAATAGGGCTGAACCTGATGTACAGCCTAGAAAGCCTTTCACATGGTTTTCAGTTAACCTTAAGTCAGAATAAAAGTTGAGCCACAAATCAGGGATGCTTTGAAATGACATTGCATTCAATGGCTGTTAAGTTGTCTCCAACCACACCTGGTTCTGACTGCCATGCATGCAGGAAGTCCCATTAACATCCAGAAAAAGCATCCTACCTCCCGTATTCCCTCCAGTACTTGCCTCATGCTGCTTGTACACAGCACTCAGGAAATAGGAGTATCTCCTCCGCAGATACTGGCCAAGCTCATACTGGTGCTGTATGCCAAGCTGCAGAAGGAACAGAATAGTGTCAGAGGCTCAAGAACTGTGCTATGCATCCATTCCTACAAACAAAAGAGGTAATATTTCCTATTACTTTGATAAAGACCATTTTCATTTCTAGAGTGAAGGAGGAAAGAAGACAGGAGAAAAAACCAGTGAAGATGCTGTGTTTACAGCACTGGATAATATTAGATAAATCTTTCTGACAGGTGTGGCTTTGCATTCTGCTCCTTGGAAAGCCATGTGTATGTTTACCCACTCCAGTAAGACTGAGGGGCAGGGTGACTTAAAGCAGGCAGAGAGATGTCCCAGCACCATCTATCTAGTTTCTGCTCTGTTGTTGGCTCCCAGCTCTGAGCTGGGATTGCAGACAGAGCAACCACCTGTCCATGGAAGCACATCCAGGATATGCATCCTGCAGAATATCACCAGTGGTTCTGTATGGAGGCTGCACTTTTAGTTTCAGCGAGATCTTATTTTAGTTTCATCAAGATCTTATTTTTCAGGAAGACAGAAAATGTTGAATAGACTTCAAGTTGCAGTCCTCCAGCCTTCAGTATTTTGCTGCAACAGTAATTATTATCAACAGTCTGAAATCTTTGATTCTTGGTTCTCACCTGACTATGTCCCCAGCTTTCAGCCACTGGATCTAGTTACCCTTTTGAATGACCCATTCTTTACCATCATAGATCCTATTCCCAGTAAGATAATAATCAGTAAGCTGGAATCAAGTGACTTAATCTCTGCATTAAACTAAATAGATGACAATTCTCTACTCTTGCAGCAAATTTTCCAGCCTCAGCATTTTACTGGCTCTATGCTGAACATTTTCCATTACTAATTACTAACATAATTTTGTGAACACATGATGTGAGTATCACATGCAACGACCTTGTAATGGTCTCATTATTGTCTTGTTTTACTAGTACTTGCTGGTTCCTGGCCTAAATTGAAATATATTTTTTATATATATAATATACATATAATGAAATGTACATTCAACTAGACCTAGGCTTCCACCAGCATAGGCTGCTATTGGCCCAGAACAGGCTGACTCGCTGTCATTTAAACTCAGAGACTGCTTGTAGCTGTAGCTTACCAGTAATTTTTCGGCTGTCCTTTTGGAGAGCTGTATTTGGCAACTTAATATGGGTTTTCCCTAAGTGAAAACAAAGTTCCAAACCCCAAATGTCAACAGACCACAATCCAACATTGCAGTATGTTGGCCCGGGTAAGCTGACGCACCTTGGTGAGCTGTCCATATCCCTGCTCCTTCACAACTTCTTTGTGCTTGTCAGTTGGAAAAAACTCCTGAGGGGTGTGATGACCATGGCGAAATACCTGATAAAATAGGTGGAATTCCCTTTGTGTTACCGGGATTTTTGTGATGGGTATAATTAAGTGACAAGGAATACACAAATGATGGTGAGTACTGTATCTGACAGATGCTACATCTATTTACAGTGCTTTTCTTGGCCCTAGGTAGCTACAGTATGTTTGATTTATTTAGACAAATGTAACTCTTCTTTTTTTCCTAATTAGCTCAAATAAGTTTTTGCAAGTTATAGAAACTCTAAAATATCTTGCCATATTTTAAAGCGGTTTTATATATTTTACAAGGTATAGACCACAGCATTAACTAAATAGAAAGCAAACAGAAGCATGCCAGTCATTTTCCAGAAGCAGTAGAACATTAGTATTTTGGTAGGACTAACTGGGAATTCGGAAGGAAAAAAGCTAATACAGTTGCTGCACAATTCCTCTAGATATGTGTCATGTCATTTTAAAATGTTACCACCAGGTTGGTTTTGTATTTCTTAATCCAAGAATCATTTTTTTCTTAATCCGAATAGGGAGAAATAAAATGGAAAACTGCAGCAGAAAAAGTATATAAATGAGTACAAGGATGTATGGTGTTCAGAACAAGATTCAGGCTTCCTGCAGACAAACGGTATGTCACAATCATTGCAAAAAGCATTGGTTTCACAGCACTGGTTCTGTGTTGCTTATTCAACATCATTGCACACTTGTTTGTGTTTCACATAATGAAATTTGTTTTGGGTGTTAATCCACTGAAACCACTGGAGAAGTGGAAACTCTCCCATAGCAAAGAGGGTTTTTGCACAGCTGATACTTAGTTATGAATTCCTCTTCTACGATTTAAAAAACCCAAGTCCTGTGTGATTCCTCTCCTAGTGCTATGAAAAGGCATTCTTTGGCAATCCAGAAAGTTAAGTCCATTTAGGACTGCGCAAAGGAGACAAAATTATAAAATCTTATTTAAAGCTGAGGATTTTTTGGTACAATGCAATTGTGAATTTTGAGTATGCAGGAAACACTTAAATATTCAGAAAGTGCCCCCTCCCCTGGAGTGCAACAAGAGCAGTAAGTGACAGGCTTTGAAGAAATTCTCCTGAACTGTGTACTTACTATGGACACAAACTTCAGCTTTCTTTTCGCTGTCGTTTGTTGAAGAAGGATGCAGAAAAGGCAGAACAGGAAGCCCAGACTCCAGATCCCACACAGCAGCTGCCTGGCTCTCATCCTGAGGGCAGCTTTCAGCTGTTTGCACACCCAGGTCCCTGGCTGGACGTGGCGATACTGTAGATATGTGGCTAAGAGGGGAGGAGTCAGTTGTGCCCGTGGAATCCCAAAGTGGGCTGCAAACTTGCCTCCTCCTCCCATTTTCCCCTTCTTGAGACAGTGCTTTTCAGGGTATCTGTGAAATGAGTGTATTTTGGATTTGACTGTGGTCTCTAGGAGAAATAAACAGCAGCAGGTTTTGTTGCACAAGAGCAGGGCTAAACCTAAATTCACTGCAAAAATATAAAGATACATGAAGTAACTTTTCACCTCTACTTTAGGTTGACTATGTCTCTAGTGGCAAGGCATGTGCCATGGTTTTCTAGAACTATTGTCATGGTTTAGGGTCAGGGTGTCCCCTCAGACCTGTAACAGATGCTCTCTGTTAACCCCCCTCCCTCCCCAAAGGGGAAGAGAAAGGGAATAAGGGAGAGAGACT
>WUAM01000107.1:25765073-25793912 GCA_024336885.1 Actenoides hombroni | reverse complement strand
GCAGTGAGTTAGAAGAACTGAGCTGAAAAGCAAAATTACTGAACAGAATTAGTTCTGTTCTCACTCAAACCAGGACAACTATCCCCCAGGATTTCATACAGTTAGGTAATTTTTTATTTTTCAAATTGCTCCTGCTGCAAATGCTCTTGTTGTTACAGCATGCATAAATCAAGAGTTGTTTCTGTCGTTTCCCCGATAGATTTTAAATAAAATATCCATCTCAGAGGCAGTGTTGTGAGAGACAGAATCGATTTTAGAAGCTTATTGGTCTATGTTCAGTCATAGTCATAAGTTAATGAAAGCCCTGTTAATATGTAAAAATGGAATATGATTTCTTAGGGATCAAAAGCTCTCTATGTAAGAATTTTAAAGAAATTACTGAAAAAAAATTGTGCTGCTATCCAAAAAGTTTATGTAATCTCAAGCTAGTTGAATGCACAAATAACAAACCTGTCCTTTGTAATTGTTAGATACAGGCTTGTCTAGAGGGATCAGTTCTCTTTCCTGAAGCAACAGCCCTGTATCTTTCACATCTGTCAGAGCTAAAGAGACTCCTCTGTGAAACACTCAGAGGTCAGGCTCTCTCAGTGCAAGATGGTTCATCTGTCATCTCTGCTTTTGTGCCTGACAAGTCTAACGCACTCATGCAGAAATGGGAGAGTATGGGGAGCTACCCACAGTTATTGAGAAGGAAAATTCTTCTGGGGTTTTTTTGTTGTTGTTTTGTTGTTTGATTTGGTTATTTTTGTTCGTTTGTTTGATTGGTTTTTGTTTGTTTGTTTGTTTGTTTTTCAAATGAGGGACCTGGGGGAGGTGTGGGTCAACTGATTAAACCTATTGACACCCTGAGCAGTTTCCTGCCTCCACTGGCTGTCATACTTCATAAATCTTTTTGAAGAGACTGTGTTTTGCTGTTTCTAGAGGACATGACATCAGACACCACCCCCAAAATACACTGCTCCACAAGGCAACATTTTTAATTAGACCAACTGGTATTGCTGAGAAAAAACAGGCGAGGTGTCAGGATTGGAAGGCTCCACTCGGCTTGTTCAGATACCGTAGATACTTCTGGCAGGGACAGCAGGTACACAGGAGCAGAAAGGTTCAACTTTTTTCTTGTCCAGCACCTATTGCCTCACACTTTCTGTGAGATTTCATTAACGAGGAAGGTGAAATTATTCTTACTTTGGAGATGACAAAGTATCAGTGTAAAAACTGAGACTCGGTTCCTTTGATCTGATCTCGATGCTGCTGATTTTGTGGGAAGAGATGCGTAAAGGGCTGGAGTTATTTTAAAGTACACCACGTTGGTTAACTCTGTTCCCACTGAAGGTCATAGAGGGAGAGTGAAAGAGTGTGCTGTGCATTCCCAAGGCTGAAACACTAGAGAGTGGGAGATGGAGCTTTCTTGGCAGCTGACTCATACCTGCAGAAGTCCCTTGTTGCAGGTGGTGAGAGGTGTGAAAACTCTATCTGCTTTCAAAGTCAAGGTAACTGGTTCTTTAGTACGCCTGCAGCCTGTGTTCAAACAACCACTGAAGGGGGAAGAGGAGGAGATAATGATAAAGACAATAAATGACCCTCCCTCACTGCCGTGGAAGTACAAAGAAAAATATAGGAGGTGTAGATCATAGGCCTTTATCTTACCCATAAACTTGATGAAATATTTATGGGATCGTGATAAACATAATATTACTAAGCAAGTAAAAGTACAGCTTTCTGCTGTGTCCTGTGTGGTGATATCTGAAAAATCAGTGTGTTAAGAAGTGCTGCTGGATCTCTGACATTGTTTAGGGAATACACCATAAACAAATGAAACGTTTCCTCTGGTTTATGGTGTACCTGTTTGTCTCTTGCTTGCACGCTGTGATTAAACAATAAAGAAAAGTGAGGGTATCATTCATTCGTCTGCAACAAACCAACAGCCAGAACAGAAATATTCCAACTCCAAGTCACTTGCTTGGTATCTAAATAGATAGGTATCAGCTGCCTCTGTTTGGCTAATGCTTAACACAGACTTCTTTGGTCCTTTATGTTAGGAAAACAAAGGCCTGTCATGTCACCACGCCTGTGTCACAGGGACACTTTACCCCACCTCCAAAAGAATCTGCCCCCGTTTCTGTTAATGATTTCAGCGCTGGCACACGATATTCTTTCAGCTCATTTTAAGGCTGTGTTAGGGGCATGTTCAGCTGTCCTGAGGAGCTGGGTCAGAGCCTGTCAGGAGTAGGAACAAAATGGAGCATCTGCGCCTGTCAAGTAGAGTGATCTGCAGTGGTAAGAGGGACCCTGAAGAGCTGTGCAGGATGTTCTTGCTGCCTCAGGCAGGAGCCATCAACGTCTGCCTCACAGTCTCTGAGCCTCCCTTGGATGGCAGCAGAAAAGGGGAGACAATAGTTGGTGTTGGGACTTGCAAGGAGTGGGGCTGTGGCTGTTCTTAGGCCACTCGGCATTCTGGGTCGTTGCCTCTGCTTGGGTTCAAAGCTGCACTCATGATGTCAGTCTGAGCTAAACTACTTTTTTTGCACAGTGGCCATCTTCTACTTCATTACACTGATGCAAATGTCACTCTATACTAACAACTGCACAAAAGTTGATGAACTTACTCCAAATATATTTCCCTTGAGGTTAACACAGCTGTTCTTCCACCAGTGTTCTTCTCAGCACCTTCTGATCTTCTGCATTTTCTGGCTGTGTTTGGGCTACGTGCATCTGCTGCTCCAGATCCTCATTTGGTATGAGTTGGATTAGCTCTTTATCTTTTCTAGAGTTGTGCTGGTTTACAGGGGCTTCAAAATACACAAAAAAGGACTGTGTTAAAATCCATCTCCTCCACCTGTTCTGATGAAGAACCCTTATTAAAAAACTGGATCCCAGTGGTGATACAAAAAAGATCAAATGACTATCTAGTCATTTAGACTTACTAATGAGTTGTATGGGACTGACAGGATCATGGGTTTTTGACAACAGGAGGTGAGATATTTCTCATACTGGAGGAAAAGAACATTTTCTTCCAGGCAGCCATCCTCACAGCTGTCTAGCTTGGTCAGAAACCAGGAGTGTTTCATCCAGGCGCTGACATAAGTCCAAACAACAACCACCCTGTGTGTAATCAAGCATCAAGCTATTGTCCTTGTGCACCTTAGAATACCTGAGGGGTTTGGGTTGCTGCTTTCTTCAAATTTTAATAATTATATTTAACTTTGAGGTAGGCTACAATAACTATGATTAAAGCAATTGTTCTGCTCAGCTGGAATGATTTCTGATCCTGCCCTAGCACAATGCTGCAAGATCTGAAATGCAAATACGTGGCAGGGAAGAAGTGTTCTTTCAATAACTTTTTGTATTTCTGTTGGAATAAAACAAAAAGTCCTTTACAAAAACTCAAGCTGGTTTTTATAAGGTCAAATATAAGCTAGCAATTTCTCATAAGTATTGGATCTTGCTGGTCATTAGCATCATCTGCCCACGTGGACAGTTTAGATTTTGGTACTGAAATCCTGAATTAGGAGTGAAGAATGAGTAAATTAGCTGCTTGCTTCTGAACTGTTATCCCCCCCTTCCCCCTTTCCGTTCTGTTCCCGTGATGCTATCCTCTTTGACCTCTTTGGATTTTTGGATTTTTTTGGTTATTTTTGCTCTTGTTCATTTTAATTAGTGAAGTGTTTTATGTCAGGACGTAGGCACACTCACATGGCACCTTGCAAATCTCTTTTGACCAGGTGTTTTCTTGAGAGGCTGGTGACTGATTTAAATATTGCCACAAACATTTTCTGAATGAAACTGTCGGCACTGTTACAACAGATGGCTGTGGTTTTGTGTCACTGCACTGTGTCTGTGAGTATCGTAGAATCATAGAATACCGGGTTGGAAGGGACCTCAAGGATCATCTAGTCCAAACTTTTAAGGTAAACTATACATAGAGTTTAAATGAGATGGCCCAGCACCCTGTCAAGCTGAGTCTTAAACCCATCCAGTGTAGGGGAATCCACCACTTCGCTTGGGAGATTATTCTGATGTCTGATTGGAAATTTTCTTCTGGAGTCCAACTGGAATCTCCCCAGGAGTGACTTGTACCCACTACCCCTTGTCCTTTCCATGAGACTCCTTGTAAAAAGGGAGTCTCCATCTTCTAACTAGGCTGCGTGGTGGTAGTACTTCAAAGGTGGTACTCCTTGGCATTGCCAATATGACTTTTATCAGTGAAATTTTCATTGACTGTCAATATGGTTGCTAGAAGCAAACTGTATTTTTGCTTTAGGTCATATACCCAGTTTCTTTCACATAAAATCAAACTAAATTAAGTATTGTATATCAGGGTGATAGAAATGGAGGTGTTTTGTGGACTTCCACTTAATTTATAATTGACATTCAGCTTGTTCTGTCAAGTATTTTGATCTGCCTCTACAAACTACCTGGCAAAGATGATCTATTTTCTTACCTAGTATAATCCTGTGTTGTCCATGTTTGTCTTCACAGACACATCCATAAAAAACCCAAAAGGTGTAAAAGTGCCTTTTGCAGAAATACGGGATAAACTATCCAGAGGGCAACAGCTGGAATAATGAACAGACAAATGCTACTGGCAGTTAACCTGCAGCTTACTGGTAGTTAACCAATAGTTAAGGATCTGTTACTTACTGAGCTGGTAGGAGGGACAGCAAGTTGTGTGTGGGACTTCAAGGACCCAATTTCATAGAAAGAGAAGTGCCAATAGAAGAAAGATGTGCTTGAAGTCATGCAGAGAATTGGCCTTTTGGAACTGTTGCTTCCATGGCTGAGACAGGTTAACATTACCCTCAAGTACTGATCATTCTTGAAAACAACCAGGCAACCCATTAATTAGCAGCTTAGTTGATAATTAGAATGTGGGTTTAGTTTTGCAAAGTGTGGGTTTATAGGTTTGATTTATAGCCTGTTGGGCTTTCCAAAGAGTTTGGGAAAGCATTCTGCTAAGCACAGGTATACCAGCCAACACACCTTGGATCACTGCAGTGCCATCCAGGCTGTTCCACCTGCATAACTGACCTTCAGGAGGGGTGGCATGTTTGGTCAGCAGCATGGGATGGATAGCCAAGGTTAATGCTTCAGGTAACCGAGAAAAGTGCTACCCAAAGGAACCTTGAGTATAATATCATTCTGAGTGACAGCAGTAGATACAAGGTGGCAGCCCTCAAAATAAGCTTTCTTTCCAATTACATCTCACCAAGTGTGATAGAATTGGTCAGTGCTCATCATGTGATTTCAAGTTTTCCACACACGCTGAGTAGTGAATAATTCATAGCACACTTCCAGTTAAACCACAATCTCTTCTGCTTGGTCAGCTCCAGAGTATTGTCTAAAGCAAACAATGAGAAAAATGCAATAGTATGAAAGGAAACATTATTTTCATGCAAACCAAATAAAAACTGTATGCCTAAACCTACACAAGAAGTAAGAGGTAGCATAATAGTTGGGAAAATATTTGCCCACATCTGCAGGCACCTCAGAGGAGTATTTTGCAAAGGCATGTTGCCATCTAGTGTTAAACTCCTTTCTAGCCATTGTAGTTCAGGCTTGCAGTGCATTCCTGACAAGTCTGCTTTTGTGAGAATCGTTGGAAATCCAGTAATGAATTGAGAAATGCTGAAGAGAATCACTGCAGCCAGATGTCAAAAACACATCACCACATTTCCAAATTTAAATAAAGATTGGTGATTTTCGCTCCTATATTCAGTGTTGCTGGCCAGTTACTGTCCAGAAGGAAGGAGTTTGTTAAAGTTGGTGTCCAGTTCTTCTTTCAGCGTGGTGAGAAGTGGTGAAAAAACAGTTTAGGGTGGTTTTTATATATACTTGTAGTATCAACTCTTAAATAATTTTCTCTTTCTATATTTTCATTTGTGTTGTTGCGGGAATTCAGCATCTTTCACAAGAAGTCAGCATCTTTGTAGAAAGAGAGGTGTCTAGATTAATTTTACAAAATAAGAGAATTTGAGTGGCCACAAAGATCAAGCTGGGGTAATATAGCTGCTTCTTTTCCTCTTTTCACAGAGTTTGTTGAGGTAGTTGTGGGATTTTTTTTACTTTTTCTATGCATCTCAGTTCTGAGTTTTACTTAATGTGAACCGCAGAAATTGTGTATCATTTATTTTTATGGGATTCAGAGATGGCATGCTGTTCACATCTCTGCCTCTCCATCCTTATCCTTCCCTTGTCAGAGAGCGAGAAAATCCTTTGGATTTCAAGTGCACAGACTTCAGGCTGAGAAGCAGATCAACCTTTGGCTTCTTTCCAATAGTACTGTCTGGAAAACACCACTTAGAGGCTTGTGTTCCCTGAGACCGAATGTGGCCAAACTTTCAGTCCCTGTGAGCCACAGACCGAGATTTTCCTGTGGCAAAGAGCTGCAAGATGCATATCTCAGAGACTTGGGAGCTCTGGGAGTGTTTCAGAGGGAAGGGACAACAGCTCCTCGCTCAGGATCACAGGCATTGCCATGGGGAGCAGCAGACCAAACGTGCAGCTGGAAGGTTGCTAAGCACGCTTTGTGCCAGAAGCTCATGCTGGTTTGTTTCTTCACCTAGTCAGGGATTTGGACCCCTTTTTGCTAATAAATATATTGATTCTTTAAAACAAAAAGGAAGTTCTGCGATCCAGAGGACCAAAAACCCTTCCTTTGTGTGAACACAGTCCTGCTGCATGAGGAACTATCAGTAACATCAACAGTGAGGAAGTGCCTTGGAAACTGTGACATACCCATCTGTGAAGCAGTGGGGGAAACTAACATCTCCTACTCAAGGGAGAAAGGTGGTTAAAGATTTGGATCCTCTAATATCCAAGGGTTTAAGTAAAGGAAAGGTCCTTTCAAACACTTGGTCTCCATAACCCCCTGAACAGATGAATGGCTAAGAGTGCCTGTTGGACAGACTGGCTCAATTGCATGGAAATTGTAACTGCTGTTTAACAAAGTGCTACATTCACATCACTCTGTTTCATAGGAAGAACTCCAGCAAAATGATAAAAACCAAGAACCATTGCAGCATGGATATCTGTGGACTAGCCATTTATCTGTGAAGACAACTACAAAGTGGGGCTGGAGGGGCAAACTGAGCATCTGAGATCTGTATGCCATAAAATTACTGCATAGAGGTACTTTGTGCAGTGCTTGAGATGTTCCGTTAGTCACGGAATCATTAACAAAACTGGATGAGAGTGAAGCTCATCAATCAGCCGTTCCCTCTTGCAGTTTGTCTGATCTCTGCTAATAATTTTCCCTCTGATTTTAAAGCAATGTTAGATGCAGCTGGCAAAACTAGATTGACTAGTTCCTGTCCTAAAGAGCAAGCAAAAGCACCCTATTGACAAAAAAAATCTAGTCTGGTTCATCAGACTTTCCCCTTTGAGTCTTTTATGCTCTACAGCATTAAACTACATGTAGTTGTCACCTCTTTTGCAATATTACAAGAAGAATATTGTACAGTTGACAAAATGCTTCATGTTTTTAGAATTACTTCTCAGACTGAACATTTGAATAATGAGAAGAAAAGCAAGCAAGCAGAGATTTCCTGTCAGGGTTTCAAAGATATGAGATATTCCATCCTAGATTGTAGAAGATTACATGTGGACCTTGGTGATTGAAGTAATTTGGCTAAATTGTGTAGTGTACTAATGTTTGATCCAAGCAGTCTTCCTCTTTTCTTTTTGAAGAGGCACACATTAGGGTTTCAGTTTTCTCCATAATTTGTGCTATATAAAAATGATGAAGGTTACCCCAAGAGGCATTCTTCCTTTGAGCCTGGCAGCATAAAGCAGTATATCTATCTTAAACTCAAGAAGGACAGCAGAAGTGTCTACTTGCAGTATTATACACAATGATTTGATTGAACAGTTTGATTCTTACAAGGAGCTGCAGCGTAACGATTGTGTTACGGTGAGGGAAATGGAAATGACCAGTATGAGACAAACAGTGAGGGAGGAGACAATGATGAAGCATGTTTTCTAGTAGCTAGTGCAGTAGCTGGATAGAAGGTGGTTACTAGGATGACCTGTTTTGATCTTCTGCTGCATGCCAAATTGCAAAGTCTACGTGTCAGTAATATTTTCAAAACTGCTTTATGTTTGTCCTGTAATTGAGCAAGTATTTCTTCACTAACTTATTTCTTTCCTTTTTGAGGACAGTGTCCTTCCTGACCAAGGCAGAGCATCTGTGACAGGTCCAAGCACAATAGAAATTGCTGTTGCAGGCTGTTCTGCAGTAAGGCCAGCCTTCCACATGGGCAGCTACTACATTAACATAAAAAAAACCCCAAAAGCTAACAATAGTGAGAAGGAACAAATACCTCTGAAAGTGCCGCCCCTGTCTTAATCCCTCACGGTTGAAACCTTTGTGATTCCCTGCAGTATGTGACCCCTTTTCCCCATGTAGAAGGGACCCATCCAACAGCCTGACCTTGTTCTCAGCAGTTCTGTACTAATTTTCAGCTTCTTGTAGCCCATTTTTTGTTAGTACAATGCACATCTCAAAGCACCAGCTTGACCTGTGATTGCTTTTCAGACAAGATCTATGTTCTATCAAAAAGAAAGGGCAGCTTCCAGAAGGTAAACAAAATAATATCAGTGCTTGTCTGCTAGACACTTAGTGGACCTTTTAGCCACACCAAAACCTATGCGCTTTTCACAGCAGCTCTGATCTGTGACTCGAAGTAACACACCTATGTTTGTGTAACTGAACTAACACAACACTAAGTAAAGCATCCAAGCCATTGTTCCTTGAACCATCCCTCTTTCGAAATCCACTTCCTACAAAGTGACCCACCTCCACAGCTATTGTGTTGCTAACTTTCCATTACATGCTCCGAAAGATGTAGCTGTCTGTACAGTGCCTCTGCAAGACAGTGTGGTCTGAGGAGATTGTGAGCATCAAGATGTTACTTTAGTACAACCCAGCAGCAGTGCCTGGCCAGTCTCTGATTTTCTGCTGAAAAGAAAATTAAATTTTTTAAGAGCAGGTCCTCTCTTCTCCTGTCCTCCTGCTGTTGGCATGCTCTGTGTCACGCAATATACAGCAGTGACATTGCTGGGTCTTGCCTTCGGTTTCACAGCTGGTGGACTCAACAGGCCAGGTTTTCACAGGAGATGAAGGTAAACGATTTTCAGCCACTGCACTGACCCACAACAGACATTTTGCCTTTGTTCCTTCTCAGCCTTGAAATACAAACTCTCATATCCTGTCATCTGTGTGGATCTATCTGGTCAGCAGTGTTGGCAGATAACTTGAGGGCGGAAAGAATGGATGTGTAGCATTTTTGTATTTTCAGGCAATGTTTGATGGGAATCCAGAGAAAGCTGAGGGAGTTTTTATTGTTAATCTCCAAACAGGGACAGAATTACTCAGGAAAACACAGCAAGAATAATGACAGATCCTGGTTTTTTTTTCCCAGATCTTAACAAAAGGTCTGAAATGAAGGTATCCAGACAAATAATGAAGTACAACAGCCAGGAAAGATGGCCTCCATCACAGACCACAGTCTTTTTAAAGATTATAGCAGGAGAGTCAACACTTTGGGCCAAAGTGTCAAATAAGTAAGTATTCAGTGACTGTAAATGAGATGAGATGGTACAGATTCATCTGCTTCAACCTCACAGTCCTTGCCCCTCACAAATGGTGAGTTCCTCTCCCTGTGTAAGGGACCCTCCAGGGTCTGCTGCTGGGCACTGCTTATTTCTTTGTATTCAGAAGAGACGTCACAGTGCTTCCTAGCTCTATTTGGCTGCCATGTGGAAACATCTTTGCTTCACTGAGCTGTTTTATTGGTATTTAGCATTGTTTCAGTCTTTTTTCTCTTTGTTTATTGAACCTATCAGCATATTTTTACAGCTGAAAACCATCAAACAGTTCCTGTGTGGAGTCCAGGGTATGATTACTCTGCTTTAGAAATGGTCTGCTTCCTCCCTGAACTGTAATACTCTGTTTGTCTTTGGTTTTGAAGCATTAACCAACTGGTGATTTGGAGGTCCCTGTGCGGCATTTCTAGTCGGGTGATAATATAATGGACATGTAGATGATTTTTATGGCCACTCATATGATTTTCATGCTTCCTAACAGCTACTAATTCAAACTTTCTCTCTTGAGAGGGCAAAGGATTAATCCAAGTTGAGAGTAAATACAATTTTCATTAAACAAATACGAGGTTGGTCCTCCCCCTCATACACCTGTGAATAGAAACCTGGGAAGGGGTATAACTGCAGTGCCTCTGTAGCATTCCCATAGGAGATTTGGAAAAGCTTTTCCACTGGTAATCACATCAGGATTATCACATTCCCATCACACATACACCAGTTCCAGTTTACTCACAAGAAAATCCAGGCAGGGTTTGAAATGCTTTACCCACCTTCTGCCACCAGAGAGAATTCCTTCTTCTCCCCTCCTGCTTGACTGCTAAGGCAAGAGCTTCTCAGGCAATGGAAACCCAGAAACATTGTTTGGGATTCTGGACTGAGACATTTTAGTTTCTTTAAACCAGCTGGCCCAGAACACTGACAGCTACTGGTAGAAGTCTCTGGTTTTGCAGCGCAGGACTCTGGAACAGCAGATTTTAAGATATTTTTATTCAAGATCAGAAACTCTGCAATTTTCCCAAGGCTCCCAAACTCACTGCAGCAGAGGTGAGGTGCTGAGTATCACCAAAGCAGCAGTTTTTAAAAGTGAAATTCTATGTCAGAAACAAGCAAACAAGCGAACCAGTAACAACAACTGCAGTTCCTTCTGTTGTGGAGAGGACTACTGGTAACAAATGGTGAGGGACCCAACACCTCTGACAGTACTAAGGGTGGTAGAGTAACCAGAGGAATAAGGAAGGTGTGGGGTGGCCAGTCCTGCTTTTTTTTTTCCAAAGAACTAGAGTGCAATGTACATTTTCAATAGCTGATGTACATCTTCCTGGCAGGGATAACATACAGTGTTTTCCCCACAGCTCTTTCCCAGCTGAATTCTAGAATCCTCCATCATCCCAGAGTCTCTGTACATAGGATGTGCATCTATCATTTCACAGCCATTTTGAATGCCCAGATCTCCCCAAGGATTCAGTGAAGGACTATGTGTATTCACTGTGTGTGATTTTGGCTCATAACGCATCACAGTAATGTCACTGCAAGAAGTAGCTGGTGGAAGACTCCAGTTCTTTGTTCTGCTTTGCTGCTGCGCTACTTTCTGACATTAAATTACTCAGGCAAGATGTTTCATTTGAATATCTATGGTATAAATTACCAGTGTTGTTCTTCCCTAGCATTTGCTTGACAAATTAATTACCAATAGATCTTTGTGCGGGCTGTGCATTCACGAGGCTGCATAAGGGGGCAGCTGAGGGCTCGGCTTGTGTAAATTAATTATAGGTGCAATTGACCTCGTGTGGAAGTGGCTGTGGCACATCTCAGCTGAAGAGCCACTGTGTTAGCCTGGCACCATGAAGCACCTGCTTTTTGTGTTTCTCAGGCAGTCGCTGTGATGAGCAGGATTGTATCGAACAAGGGAGTCTGGTGTCTTACTCAGGAGAGCAAGAGAAGGGAGGTAGTGCATGAAGAGACTGCCTCAGGTGCCTCTACTACCTGGGGCCAATGTTTGGAGGGGGCTCTAATCCAACTTTATTTCCATAGAGTGTTTTTATGTTAAATGGTGTTCTGGAGGTGTTAGGACTGGACTAACTCAGCTGCCGTGGGGGGTGGCAGTGCTACATGGAGTTATGCTGACAATCCACTTGTGGGTGGCATGCACCATGGTGGTGCCCATGAAGCCTACTTAGCTCTCCTGACAGGTCTGCCTTGTAGAAACAAGACTTTTGGTCCATGAAAATCAGAAAAGGAGAGGACTTCATTTCATTCTGTTCAGAGAGGCATCTGGTGAGCAACTCTCTTGATCCTCAGATTGTCCAGATACTTCATTACTTCTTTAGACTACCATTTGTCTACTCACTTCTCAGAAAAAGTTTGGAAATTGTTAGTCTGCCTGCTGTTCTGTTTTTCACTTGGGATGGGGGAAAAGTTTTCAAAGGTGTTTCTTTCCCTGCAGGTTTCATCATCTCCTGCTTATTCCTCGAGTGAAAGAATAATCTGTGAAATCAATCGATTGCTGCTGGAATGATTATGCACCATGGGATGATTATGATTTCAGGTGAGGAATAAATGAAAGGATCAGACACTTCTGAAAGGATAAGTAGCTTGTAAAATTTCAGATGTCCTTGGCAAAATACATATATAGTGCCTTAAAAAACCCAACATTTTCTGAGTGCAGCAGTGCCTTCTAAGCATTACCTGGGGCTGAATTACAAATACAGACATCAAAATTATAGCATGCGTAAGCTTTTACAGTGAGACCTGAAGTGCTGAACACTGCTGGGGCAGAGTGCCAGTGGCATGCTGTGGAGGTGATCCTTTGTGGAAAAGTTTGGAAAATTCCATCGACTGGATTTGATTTCTACCTGCATCAGCATAAACTGGAGTAAGTTTCCTGGAGACAGTGGCAAGGGTAGCTCATTGGTGTTGAGATGTGAAGCAAGAAGCTCATCTTTCATGTATAAAGAGCTCTGCACAGTTTTACTTATTCTTCCTTTTTGGTCTGAGGAAATTGTCTTCTCACTTCAGGCATTTTTGTTCTCTCTACATCTTCCTTTTGGCTTCCTTTTTCTGATCAAATGAGCATCGCCCAAATCTGACAAGCCTGAAAGTGTTTCTAGATTTGTAGTAGGGGTCTCATGTTGATGAAGCTGCAGAGAATCTCCAGGGCTGGAATTAACTTGCTGGAGGTATCTAGTCCAATCCCCTGCTCCATACAGGTTCCTCCAACCAATGTAGATAGGGTTTGACCACTCTGACAGTAGATTTTTTTTCTAATGAAAGTTTGCCAAGTTCCAGCACGTGGTTATTGCCTCTCCTCCACACTGTGTAACTGAAGAGACTGCCTTCTGTACACCCTCCCATCAGGCAGCTGTAGAAAGCAACAGCTTTTCCCTGAGCCTTCTCTTCTTAATGCTGGACAAATCAGGCTCATGCAGATGTCAGGTGTCCGTCCCACCTAACCCAGTCCAGCCAGGACCCCCCCTGTTATAGATTATAATTAACCAATGCTAAAAATGCCATTTGAACATTGACAGTCTTTGTGTGTTTTCAAGAACGAGCCTAAAGGTGAGAAACCTCATACTGTGCTAATAATCTCAGCTGGCTATTCTATTAGAATCTGCCTTGCTGGAATAAATAGACATTTCCCATTGACTTGACTCTATTTCCATTCAGAAAGCAGCCAGAATTTTGCTGCAGAGGTTGATGGGTCTAGGATTGAACATTCATACTGCAGAGACCTGATCTGAATGGGTTTGTTTCAGAGACTTCTGAGGGGCTACCAAATTGCAACTTGAACCACTGTGGGGCTTCACAGAGGATCGAGGGATGTTTAACAACAAGTAAAGTCATGATGGTAGTAAGGAAAGGAAAAAAAGAGGAAAAATGTACTCATTCTCAGAAATTCACCCGAAAACTAAAGACAAATCACAGAATGATTCCAGGCACCTCAGACATAGATGGGTCTACACAGTGCCTAGTGCTTCCTGCTAGAGCTTTTCATTTCATACATCCTTCATACCAGTGCTTTAGAATTAATTTACATTCCACGGGGTCAAACATCAACATTTCACATTCAGCAACAACAATTTAACTCTGCAACACATTTACTGTGCTTCAGCTCTGCAATTGTTAGATGCAAACGAAATACAGGCTGAAGAATGGCTTTTATTTTTATTGTAAAATCCATGTTCAAACTGAGTCTAGACACCAGGATGCGTGTAGTCAGTGTGGTGGTGCTGATGTGTGCAAGCACAAGGAAGTGTTCTCCACCAGGGACAGATAGCTCCATGTTCTGGTCACTGGCTTCCTTGGTCACCTGGTGGCAGCTGCTGGATTGCTGAGGTGTGTCAGCTCACTTGTAGCTAATGCTCTTAAAAATTAAAGCCCTCAGAAAAAAGCTTCATAGAGCTACGTTGTTGGTTTTTTGCCTGCCTTTGTGTTGCCCTGGGTGACACCTGGGGATGTTTGCATTAATTAAAACTTGACTGACTACTCCTGAAACTGTTTCCTATGCCTTGCTCTTCATGCCATGGAACTGGTTGCCCAGGTCACTTGTTCTGTTTGGAGAGGACAGTAATTGGCAGGAGTGGATCCACAGTTGTTCCCATGTGAATATCCCTGTGCTGGTCCTTCTCCCAAGTGTGTTCATATGTCAGTTCCAGACTCTAAACTTCTGCAAATAATCAAATGCCAGAAAGTCTCTGATATGAATGTTTATAGGAAAAGAACAACAACAAAAAAAAGAACTAAAATAATTTGAGTGAAAATGACATTGTGGTTTACATGCATTATAACAAAGAGAGCAAAGGATTATTGTGAAATGTGCATTGTATCACTCAGCTGAAGCACTAACATGAATTTTGAGAAGCAGCATCCTCAGCTCACCGCTGCTTAGTGCTCATTTGGATCAGGATGTTAGGTGAGTATTTGTCAAATTTTAGATGCTGGGAAAATGTGAATTGTGTGAAGTTTGGCACGGATGATGCTCATTTGTTCTGATGAGTTGCTGATTATTCATTCGTCTCACAGAAATGAATGGCTTGGGCAGTTCTGATCTGTTTCCTGTTGGCTGGGCTGTTAAATCAGGATTCTATCTTCCCAATATGTGGAAAGCCAAAAACTGGGAATTCCAGATCTTGCTCAGCAAAACCAGAAAAATATACCAGCTGTGCATTGCTGATTTCTAGAAACCTTTTGGGGTGAACTTTTGTCTAAACAACGTGCAGAAACCCTGGCAGAGCAGGAGCTGCAGGTTTGCCAAAGCTGGGTGTGTTTGCATTGATGGTAGGTGGCAGAGGGTCCATTGCTCATCACCAGAGTCTGGGTTGTACTTCAGAATGAGTTTGGAAATGGAAGTTACCTTTCTTGGGGGCCTGTTAATCTAGATTTTCATATAAATTGAACACTGGGGTTTGTTCAAGGGAAGAAGCACGGCCTGATTTCCATATGAAAGGCCACATCACAGATAAGTAAGCCCTTCACAATCAAGACACATTTTGTGCCTTATTCTCAAAATGATAATTTATAAAAATAAATGAAAGGTTCCAGTACTTGAGTTTCAGTGTTTGGAAGGAAGTTTTTCTTCCTCTTGTCCTTCTTGGAAGAGCTGTCATTCCAGAAACACATGGCAATAGCCACTGACTGCCCCAGCCTGAGACATTGGCTGCTCATTATATAGGTGGTGGTTCATGTCTCAGGTTTGCTGGATGTACTGTGAGATCTGAAGCTGCCTTCTATGACCAGCCTTTTTTTATCTGCCTGCTCTTGAGATGATGCAGCAGTGTGCTTCTGTTTAGCATAAACTCCAGTCCTTTCCCATTTGGGGAAGGGAGATACTCAAGGAGTTGGTGAGGTGAGAAGGGGAGTATTTTACATCTTCTTCTATGTCTTGAAGTGGTTTCACTGAATTGATTTGGATCGGTTGAAAATCCTCAAAAGCAGTAGTAAAAAATACTGATGTTCAAGGTGTTTGGTTTTTTTTTAATTTCCAAGTATGCAACATAAAAGTTTATTTTGAAGTATGATAAACACTTGAATAATATTTGTGACAGTGATCCCACAAAATCAAATCAAACCTCTTGTCTTAAACAGGGATAGAGAATGCAGTTTTGAGGCGAACAAAATTAAAACAAAAAGAAGTTTGCTAGAGAAATGATTCGTTTGACTAATTGGGTGCTGCCTTTCTCTAAGTACCCAGGTGAAAGGCTTGCCTCAGGAAATCCTTGCCCCCAGGACACAGATGTACACTGGCCCTATGCCTGGGATGGGTGCCCTTCCACCTTGGACCGTCTCTGCTCATTTCATGCCCTCCTGTGCCTGTGAGGAGGTGAGAGGCCCAACTGCACTTCAGACACATTAGTAGTTCTATACATTTTCAGTTCACAGAGTGGTTTAACTCTCTTAAGTATTCTGTCACTGACTCTGTTGTGAGGTTGTTTTTTTCATTCTTTTCCAGTGGAAGTTATTTAGTGCTGAATATTTGGGAAGGCAGTGCTTTGTAAGACATTTCTTCCCTAGCAGACAGTAAGTTCCTCTGATTCTTCTCCGTTGCTCCTCCCTATGTATGTCTAGTGTACTGGGCAAAGAGAGGAGATTTTAGTATTCTTTCCTGGCTATTTCAATCATGGTGTCTTTAGAAAAGTGAACTTCACTCCTGTGGGAGAGGCATATGAGATCATATGGTGTTTTCCTGATAAGATCTATGCTTCATCAAGAGCTAGGTGTAAAGTACCTGACCAAAATCTCTTCACATCATCAGCCTCTTCATTTAATTGTGTGAATTAAATAGACTTCCAGTAATTCATTTTTAGGAGTTACGCTCTTAGGAGGTAGGCTCTGCATAGGGTACTTTGCTGCCCAGTGTTAAAGAGTGGACATAGACAAGGCTTTTTGGTGGAAAAGTGAAACCTCCACCTAGAAATCAAAATTCCCAGATATCTCAGTGATGAGCTACAGAGATTTGCAGTGATTGTGATGAACTGTTAATGTCTTTTAATAAATCAAGGAAGACAGCATTATTGGGATCCAGAAAGGAATAGGAGGGGTGAATGAACTCCTAATGTCTCTACAGTCAAAATGATTTAGTTTAAATGGTGTAAGAGTTGATGATCTCGAGATGGTTTAGTGCAGTGTTTCCATGGATGTCTGTGATAGTCCCTCTGCCATCTAGCTGTGCCTCAGGCCCTCAAGTGTCACTGGGCTTCATGGCAAATACACGAAGGGAGGAATTTCACTATATTATTATTTTAAGGAGGTTTTTTTTTCTGAAAGCATCATGGATACAGCCACTGGATATTTTTAAACTGTGGCCAGTTGCCAGTAATGATCAGTTATCAGGAAAGAGAATGCTGGGAGGTTTGAGCTTTTGGGAAGAGTAAGTAATGAGAGGACAGATAATAGCATCGGTGTGTCAGGACACAGATAGGGAGCTGTAGCCAGGACCAAATCTTCCTGCTCTCAACTGCTCTTTATGTGAGACATCTTAATTACCCCCTTGTGCTCTACGTGATGAATTAACTACACAGACCACAGGCTCCTGGAGGAGTCTGCGTGGTGACTAGAATGACTCTGCCCTCACTAGCTCCCACTGAGGCAATGACAATTCTCTCTGAAGCAGTTTTCTAACACCAAGATTCTAGGTTTAATACTTGAAATTGTCAGTTTGGGACGGACAGGAGTAGGCAGCAGGAGTTGGTGGTTTCAACAGCAGCCTGGCACTAAGCTGAAGCTAAAGAGCTCCTCAGGAGCCTTCCTTGGGGCTTTTCTCTGTGGATCCTGAATTTGGGCACCACCTTCCAGAGAGGACAGTTCTGAGGGTAGAACCTCAACAGAAACCTTCCAGCAGGTTCCTTCCTAAGGAAGCTAATTGATAGAAGCAGCCTGACATAAATCTTTAACCTCCTGAGGAATTTCTCCCACCTCTGACAGTCTGACCTGAGTGGAATCCAGTACTGCTGTTAGCAGGCTGCACAAGAGGCCCCCCATTCTGAGCTGTTTCCATCTTGGAGCATGGGCAACGGTGTGGTCCCAGGGATGCAGGGGCACCTATCTCAGCCTAATGTTGCTCACTTTTATAGATCCTGCTTATTATCAAAAATAGTAACAGTGGCAATGATCAAAATGATGAATGAGTGAAGTCCCTTTCCTTGTAGAGTCACAACTGGCTGTCGTGCTGTATTTTGTCACCTGGAGCTTCTCCCAAGAATCATGCATTTAACACTACACTTCTCCTCAGAGTGTTTTACCCCTGGACATGTAGTACCTGTAGTACTGCTTTTGCCTGGGCAGTGTTTCTCACAAAGATTGTTTTGCTTCCTGCAATATCTCTTACTAGCTTTCTTAAATTATATGATCTCTGCAATTATATTTTATTTCTGAGAGTTTATGACTTAGTATTTAAAAAGGCAGTTAGAGAGCTTTCTCCTTTCTGAACTGGCTGTACCTGGCTTTATTTCTCTTACTAAATTCCATTCAGCAATTTTGAAATCACAGTTGCTGGCAGCAGTGAATGTAATGACTGTAAATGCTTTGATATTTCCCCTTCATAATTTTTTATATCTTAGTTGGATCATATAGATATTAAAATATGAACGTGGAAGAACCACTATGGTTTTGTTGGTGTGTGTTTCTAGCATAACATTTAACAGGGAGTTAAACAGCAAGTATTGAAGGTATGTATTTCACCACAGAGAAAAGCTGTTCAAGACTTATTTTGAACTCAGGTATTTAGGGAAAATCTTGCCTCCCCACTCACACTTCTTTCAAATGGCCCGTTTCCATTTTTACCTTCAAGTTAGCTTTTGTTAATTTAGCTGACCTACCAAGCTAGGTTTGTGTGAGGATGAAGAAATATATTCAAGGGATTGTCATCTCATTCTGCTGACATAGGAAAACAATATAGAACCACACACAAAAAAAAAATCAACAACAAAAGGTTCCAGAAGACAGCCAGAAGAGAAAAAATCTATTCTGTATTCTCATATTCTTGGGCCTCTATTAGTGTGCTCTTGGGCTGGGTCCCATGCCAGCCAATTGCAGAAGCAGGAGTTCTGCTCTGGATGGATAACACGGGCTGTATCCCAGCCTCACTGCAATCTCTTCTCAGAAGTGCCACGAGAGAGGATGGGGCTGTTGAGGATATTCCTGTAAGGAAGATATGTGGTGTTTATGGCAGGCGAGGAAAAGGCAGTGTATTTTTCTATAAGTATCAGTATCATTTTATTTTTGAGCTAGCATGGCCAAGAATTAATGTTCTGGAGAAACCTCTGCTGTATCTGTTATACCCCAGGAATGCTATTAAGCTGTCATAGATAACTACAGGATGTCACATTGCCTTATATTTTACCCACTGGCTTTGGTTTTTTTTAAATTTCTTTTGTATTCTTGAATGTTTTTATCTGTCATGGTTCAGAGCTTTGATTCAAATAAATATTTAGGAACTTAGATGCCTTGTCTTAAACTTCTTCAAATTGTTTTGGCTGGAGATATATCTTGATAAACTTTCTGGGTTTTGTTCAGGATGGGCTGTCTTGAGTAGAGCATTTTAATGCTTTCATCCTGTGAAAACAGACATACCCAAGTGATGTTGTATGATACCAGCATTGAGTTTGGAGCAAACCTTGTTGTTTTCTTGGTAATAGTGATGTATGCAATCTATATTCTTCATGGGAAATTTTTAAGGACATTATAAATGTTAGGTTTCCTAGCTAAAATCTTGGAGATTGTCACTGCTTCATTTCACTGCTTAACATGGGAAAGGTCTGTGTGTTTTTTGCAAGAGGCTGGCTTTCTAGCCCTATCTAAGATCTGTACCTTAACATGTATGGGGTTCATACCTGTCCCTGGCTAAAGTATCAGGCAGAAGCTGTTTAGATGTGAGGGTCCCAGGTGTGACTTCTTGCCTCCCACCCTGGGGGTCTGTCTGTAGGAGGCCTGGGCATGGCTATGTCACCTGGAACCACACTCCTGTGAAAAGGTGTGTAAGAGCTGCTCAGAGGCAACCTTGTTTGCTCTGGGTCCACAAGATAAATCAGGCACAGGGGAAGTCTTCAGTTACATCCCAGCCATGCCTGTGCCTGTCTGTGTCCATTACTCAGGAACCTTGACCTGTGACAACTTTCCAGCTTGACCTCAACATGCCTTGTTGCTGTGGATTTGTCTGGCAGTCACTGGCTTGGTAGCTTAACCACGTTGGCATCACCAGCCTTGAGCTCCTGCCCTTGTTTGGGTGCTGTGGGACTGTACACCTCTGGCTGGTGAGGCCACTGCCCCACAGCTGCTCTGGGGTCACCTGGGGCTCCCAGCTCTCTTTTGCCTGGGGAGCAGCTCTCTCCAGTGCCTCTCTGGCAGCAGACCATTCTTCTGGCCAGGTGAGCAACACGGCTCTGCCTGTAGAATAATCAAGTCAAAATGATAAGGGGCACTAAGACATCACTAAGCCATCTTTGAGTGGTGTATGTTTTACAGTTGACCACTGTCATGTAGCTTGAATTTGTCTGGTAACTTACTTGGAGGCCAGAAGGGAGGGAAAAAGCCCAAAAGCCAATTTTATTCCTGGTGTAATAAAATACAATTGACTTGAATATACCTATATTGATTACAAGACAGTAGAGTTTAGACTGGTGTCTTGCCTCAACAGGAGAGTTAGTTTAATTCTGATACTCTTTATTTCAGTGAAAATAAAATGCTTTCAAACTTGTATTTGTTCTTTTTTAAAAAAAAGCTTTGAGGATATGAAATGTCCATAAAAGCTGATAATAAGTATACAGACTACTTTGTGTTTGTTCTTTCAATGTTTCAGCTTATTTTTCCAGGTGAGAACCATGTAGGAGAAGACCTGGTTAGAGTGGAAGTTCTGTTGGGATCACATGCAAACACCTGGACAAGGACCCAGAGTTCTCATGGCCCTTTACCAAAGGCAGTTTGGGGACTTTGACATTCTGCCCATCACCAAGCACTGGCCAATACTGGAGAACATCTGTGTTTGTTTTTTCTTGCCAATGTCCCGTGTAACTCTGGTAGTTAAGGAGGAAAATCTTCTCAAACTGTGAGTCTAACTTACTCCGTGTCTCTAGACAATTTTACCTTCCATTCACCATAAATCAATTTATAGTGACATCTTGCAGATGGTCTGCCAGCATCCAAACTTTTTGTGCAGCTGTCCATAGAGCAGGCATTCAGGCTCCAGGATATAATGTCCAGCATTGCTGGACACTCAAATAATGGAACCACTGCTTTGATTCGTGGTGGCATAATTTTATGGAAAGAGAGAGATCATTGCACTCAGACAAAATAACTCTGTCATTTCAGGTTCAGAACTACCACCAGGTTCCCAGTGGTGTCTCATTTGCCTGTCTGCTAGGGATTAGCACGGGGTATTTACCTTCTAAAATGATTAACATAATACTGAGGAGAGACTCCCTGGCAAACTGAGATGTCAACAAAGATAATATGAACTGTGGCATAGGCTGAAAAGAAACTTGCCACATGAAGGGAGAAAAGGCAAAAAAATAAGTTCTTAACTGGTATTGATTGTTACAGCACAGGCAGATGTTAACCGTAGACAGCAGACAATTACAGCACAATTAGAATTACAGAGCTGGCCTCTCACCTCAAATCAAGGGAACCCTGGTGTGGGCAATGTGACAAGGAGGGGAACTCTTCTCTCCTTCCCTTTTGTCTTGTGAAGTGCTGCTTGCTCTGTTTTCGTGGACTGTCTAGTCAGCTATTCCATTTGTCTTTAGTCAAGATGTTGTTGCTGCTTTCCTTTGAGAAAATCCATGCTTGAGAAGAAGAAAAAAGGTAGACTGAAAACTGGGAAGAAATCTCCGTGAAGGTAGGGAAAGGAACACATAGTATCTCAACTGCTGGTAACCACTGCAGGTCTTCTGGCTTCAATGCATTTCCTCAGGTACACTCCAGAAATCTCTCTCTCCTCATCCTTCAGAGCCAAAGGGACTTCCTAATACCACTGAGTCACTGGGAGAAATAGAAAGGGCCTGGGTGCTGACATCTGCCAGAGGAAAGTAGAATAGCAGGTAGGTGACAGTTACTGAGAATAAGGGTAAAGGATGTGATTTGTTTGTAAATCCTCAAAGCCTATGAAGAGAGCATGAGATTTAGTAGCTACTTTATTACACAACTAATCCAGACATCACAGAATGGCTGCTAGAAATGTATTTCCAGAGCTGCAACTCCATCAGATATATTGCATAAAACAAATGCTTCTGTCACAGAAGTTGTACTCTAGTACAACTAAACAGAAATGTTTTATGTGTGCACACATACTTACAGAGGGGTACAGAAGGAAGGTCACAGGTGGCTATGGGAATTTGATGCTAGATTACAGAGACAAATTAAGTTTTCTCTCTCTTTCGAATGCTAAGGGATTTGGAAATGTCAAACAAAAGTACTTTGGCGTTAAAAATGATGTGATGCAGCTTATGCCCTGCCAGGAAAAGAACCAGTAAAGCACTTCTGAGAAGATGCAGACTGCTGTTGGGGACTTGGGGAAAAATGCAGTTCATCACTACTCAGCACTTGCCATCTTGACTCAAGCAAGTAATGAAGTTGCAGTGGCCTTTTTAGTGATCTGAGCTATGCACAAGAGGTTTGAAGCCTCCAGCCCGATAGTGTGAGCTCTCCTGTTTCCTGACTAATCCTATAAGGTGCAGTGGGTTGAATGGATGATCTAATAAGAGACCCTAACTGCAGTCAGCTCACTCTCCTGCAGAAATCAATAATGAAAATCCAGTGAACTAAAGAGAAAGAAACTCATTTATGAAGGAATAATGAAATAAAATAGCTAAAGTGGGAAGTTGCCTGTTGGAGACTCAGATCGTGTAAGCAATTGCATTGAGTATAAAGTGTATCTGCTGTGCTGCATGCACCCGGGAGGGCTGAGCTGCTGCTGTCTGCTCCCTCCAGTAACCACACTGACAGAAAGTGGCCTGGGAAGGTGGTTTCATGCAGCACATTATTCAGAAATTTTGAATGCAGAATCGTTTAGGAGTGAAAATGTATCAGAGAGACTTCCTCACTGGCCAGGGAAGTTTGTAAACCAAATTACTGCCATATATGCACAAGTGAAAACTCTACATTTATAGAAGGAAAGGAAAAGTGAATAAAATTGCAGGAGCTGGTTATTGGAGAAGTTATTACACTGTTTCTCTATAGCTCTGTTATACACAGCAAAGTGTTTTCATCCTTCGGAAGATACTTTGCAGTCTGTGGAACAGACTGAATACATCTCTGCCACTCTGGAAAAATTTGCAGCCCAAAATCACCCTTTTTCATAAAACTTTCAACAGCCCTTCCCCTTTCTCTGCAGTGAAAACATCCCTTCTCTTCCACGCCAGCACTTTCTCCTTGCTCCGGGACTTACAATCCCCTGTGCCTTCTCCAGCCCCTCTTCTCTCATACTCCTCTCAGCCCCTCTGGACCCCTAATGCTGTTCTGAGCCAGCACAGAAAACAGAAAGTGGAATTAAACACAAACTGCAGGTCATTCTTCACTGCAGCTTCTTCACCTTCTGCTCTGGCAGCAGCACAGTGGTACTCTCTAGCAGCTGGCACTTTACCATACTGCAGCTCTGCAAGATACATCAGGGTCCAAGGCTGCTGATTTAAAATGTTAGGGATTAATTTCTCTGGAAGGAAGTTCAGGTAGTGTTGTGGGACTGTCTGTACCAAACCAGCCTGAGGCATTATGAACCTGGCAACTCACTGCTAGCAGATTTAACTTGTGAAATTTTGTGTTGGTGGAAGAGACTGAAAATTTTGCAGGCAGGTTTGCAGCTGTAATAACATCTTTCTGGGATGCCTTGCAACTTCTGTGTCCCTTCCACACACCTGCAGCTGTCTGCTCCTGTGTCCTCTGTGCATCTGGACCAAGTGCTCTTGCATCAAGGAATATTATGCAGTAAGTAACTTCCTTTTCTGAGTCGTGAGGAGATCTAATTAAAATAGCAGAGCCTTCTTTCATGTAGAACTCATTCTGGGCCACATCTTAAGTAAGGAACAAAGACAGAATGAAAACATCTCACCTGATTCTCGCATAAAATCAAATTGACAGTGATATCTTGGATTGCTAATAAGTTTATAATGTTTTGACTCCTGATACTCAGATACTTAAATATCCTCATGATTTATTTTGCTATTCATTGCCTGAAAAATCTACTGTTCAGCAGCAGATAACTATGCCAGGAAGTAGCAATATTGGTGTTTCAGTAGGCATGTGACTATGGATGCTTCTTATGTCAGGTTTCTTCTGAGACCTGATTTGTTACTTGCCATTAATTAAAGCAACTTCTCATCCGGCTTCCAGTTTTGCCATTGGTTTTGGATGCAATGGGTTAAACTTGTTTGTACTGCAGGGAGGTCAGTGGAGGTTCAGTTGGGATTAATAAGGAGCAGTATTTAAACTTCAGTGGTCAGAGTTAGGGTACTTTGCTATGGGGTCTGTTGCTCCTGAGGCTCCTTCTTTATCTGCCAGAACAGACTTTTAAACAGTTTTTGCCAATCCTTAAGGATGGGATTGGAGGGAAGCAGTAGGTTTGTGGTGCAAATGCTTGGTCCTGTAGGAGCTGACCAGGTCACAAGCACCTGCTTCCTTTCTGTAGGTCATCATACACCTTGTCATTATCACAGTGTATGCTGGATTTGAACCAGCACAGTAGGGGTTTTATGTCATGGCCAGATTCTGCTCTTTCCTTTTACTGAAGAAACTGAGAGATCTTTGGCCTGTGCCAGCCATTGTTCCCACAGACATTAGCATCCACCTTGCTGAGATGTCCTTCTGGCATTTTGTTTCCTTTGACTAGAAGTCTTTCCAATTGTGTGTTTCACTTGCAGAACAATTAATCTGTGTGTGCAAAGGGCAGTGCTGAGCTTAGCTGTCTATTGCATGAGATCTTAACCAGCAAAGGCAGGGCAGTGATGGACACATTTGGCACAAGGTTAGTTGATGATACCAAGACCAGTGGGCAGAGAAAGCGTGCTCCTCTTCTACTTCTGTCTGTGCCTGCAAGGGATGGGTGCACTCTGCTTCTCAGTAAATGTGTTTTCCTTCTTCATTTATACTGAGATCTATAACATGAATCACAACATGGTCCTGACACCCATACTGTACTCCTACTGCCTACACCTACAGCTGTCTCCCAACAAACCAGCTCACAAATTACAGCTTCTCCCTGCTCCTTTGTGACACCGATACTGGTATTAGAATACTAACTTATTAGCAGACTGTTCTCTCTGATCCAATAACAGCAACAGCACTAATAAGTGAACCGCCTGAAGTCTGATTGGAAGCAGCCGAATCTGCCAGTGAGATTCCAGGGAGGGCAGGAAGAGGTTTAAGGTCAGTAAGACATTAATTTCCTTGATAAAATCAACCATGAGAGATTTTCTTTCTTTCAATTAAACAGTGGTGTTTACGACAGGGACTGTTAAATTATGCTGTTTTCTTGTGTATGTATTGTCACATCTCTTGATATTTCCCCAAAGACATCCAGTCTGGTGGGAAAACATGTTCAGTCCAGCATCACTGTCTTCCTGTGTGGTAAGGAAAACCAGACATATTGTGTCATCAAATATAGCATTGCCTGACAGCCTCTAAAAATACCCATCACACATCACTGGCTGTTTTAATAGCTGGCTAAAGGAAGAAAACCTCTCCAACGTATCTCAGTTATGAACTGTTGACACATTAACATTTTAACATAAAAAACCCAAGAGCTCCTCATTAGCACAAACTTATAATGAAGTTGCTAGGCATTTTTAGCCATTTTGAACAATAAAATAGAAAGATACATTAGGCTGCTTCGATCCTCTGAGGATACAGATTTGGGAAATGCCCATGGAGAAATTGAGTGAATCGATACACTAGGTACTCACTCCACCCCCTTGAGACCATTGCCCAGGTTTTATATAAGCACCAAACTTCCAGTAATGACCCCTGATCAGACCATAACACTGAGCAAAACTCAGTGCTGAAGGGAAAGGAAAGCTGTACAAATCATGGGATACAATTCTGTACCCCAGAGCCATTCTGAACTGCTCTCCTCTACCCTGGGGGAGATATTTAGCACTTGTACAGAAATAAATTCTGAGAACTGTGGCAGCTCTTGAGGGTAGATTTTGCTCTCCTCAAACTTGCCTGGATTTTGGAGCTAGTAGGAAGTGCAGCCTCCATAGATATTGCAGCTGGCATGATGAGGGTGAGGATTGGAGTGTTGCTCTTCATTCCTCTATTCAGTCTTCAGAGCAGCTGACCAAGCCACCAAGTATGAAAATGTGCTGCTCCTTTCATCCACCACACTGATACTCTTTCCATCTCAACGATGACCTGACAGTACAGGAGTATCTGCTGTTCACTGTACTGGTATTGGGGACAACACCTCAATTACCACCTTTTGCTCAACAAGAAGGCCCAAAGTGCACCTTAGCCTTTGAATGGGATCATTTTAAGTGCTTTTATGCAAGTCAAAATGCTTCTTTTTGAAAACTCTTCCTCTTGAATTTATCGCCTTCTTTTTCTGCACGTCCTTACTCTGCAAGTGGTCGTTGTCAGTTTTGCTCTGAGAGGTGGGTGACAAGAGGTTTCCTGCAGCCTGATGTACCTTGCAGGGCAGGGGCAGATCCCTGTGGGCTCTGAACACACTTTGACCACCTGCTTCAGGGATGCTTAGAATATCAGTGAGGATCTGACGTGGTCTTTTGAGGGTGTCCGTCTGCTCTTCATTGCTCAGAGGACTGAAACACATTATTACAATGTGTCATGGAGTAAGAAATTCAGAGTTTTCATTCTTTTGACTTGTTCATCTCCCTCAATGCAATCCTAAAATAATAATTTACTTGAGATTAGCATTCATCTGGATATTCCCTGGTTTTCCTTCTGTTAAAAAAATTCTCTAGCTGATGCTAAAATCTCTTGCTAAAAATCTCTTTACCAGCAGATAACATAGGCAGAGTCATCTCAGTTCATATAATTGCAGAGTGTGGAATGGCAGGGTTTTTTTCAGGGCTTGTAACAAGAAACCTCTCTTTTGTACACACTGTAGTCTCCAAAGCCCAGGTAGCTCCTGGGTTGTGACAGAGGAACTGGCAGACTGTGGAGACACAAGTGTGGACACAGTTTGAGCTCCTAAAAGCTAACTGTAGCTTGGGTGATTTCTCAATGGCAAGTGTCTTCAGTTTTCTTCCTTTGTTTATTCTTTTTCGAGTTGCTGTAGGGCTCAAAGTGTTAATGGATGTAAAGTGGAAAGAGTTGTCAAAGTGCTGCTGCTCTTATTGTTATAGTGGCAACTCCAGAGTGAAGGGAGTAAAGTCTCCTCTTGCTGTGCTCTAGCTGGTAAATAAAATAAACTGCAGACTTGTCACCTTTCCAAGTGCTGGAGTTAGGCATTAGTCATCCTCTGCCCTCACCTTTCCACAGCAGCTTTTTGTTGTTGTGCTTCGGAAGTGAAGGACTTTACAAGGCAGGATACTGCAATAGGCTGCCCAAAATAGATGTGTGCAGGTGGCGGTGTATTTGGGTTATGAACTATTTGTGGATAATGAATTAGCCTTTCCCTTAATAATCAATTTGGTCACCACCCCGAAGAAGGGGGAGGAAGCGTAGGTACCGTCTAATGGTTTTGCCGTTCTCCAAAAAATGCTTTTGGCAAGATATCAACAGGAATTAATAAACATTAATACAACTTGAAAGCAACAGCACCAAGTGTTTGATTCGGAGGTGGTAAGCACTCGCCTGCCTCCATCCTAATTGGTGTGAGCTCCCCAAGCACGGGGGGGCTGTTCAGAGAGGAGAGCCCACTGCGATGGACAGCTGCAGTGGGGCTCAGCCGGGAGATGAAAGACTCACCTTTCACAGTGTGCTGTGCAATGCTGACAGAAAATGACTTCTGTTGGCAGAGCAGCGGGTGTGGGGCTGGAAAGAAGCTCGAAAAGCACGTCTGGGAATGTGAGCGATGGGCGGCACAGTGGAGATGAAAGACCCTGCAACTCCACTCTCTTGGGAAGAGTCGTGGAAAAGAAAGCAGAAGATGGATGGCCTGCAGAAGAGAGCTCCAGCCCAGGTAGGAACGTGCTGCCCTCTGGTTTCACACAGTCATGAGCAGAGCCCTGTGTAAACAGCTTGTGGTGGTTGTTGGTCACGCTCTGGAGTCCTGAGGGTACGGGACTTCCTGGGCGTCATATTAGTGTCCCTCGGCATGTCGGCACCAGGTGGGAGATGGTCAAGGTGGGGACTATATCAGAGAGGTGGCTGGTGTAGTGGATGTGCTCTTCCCCTCACATGGACAGAAGGACATGTCAGCTGATGGGAAAATCCCAGGCAGACAGTGGCCTGAACTGTGGAATAGATGTGGCAAACAACGTTCGAGTATTTACAATTGTACAGATGCTGAATTGTGGCTCATCCAATTCTGTGCAACTTGCCAGGGGTCTTACAGAGACCTCCATGGGGCAGATCCTCCTGCCCTTGTGTCCACCAAGGGTGGGTTTCATAGGACTGGGGGGGAGGTCCAGTGGATGCGGTCAAGAACAGAAACTGGACAACGTGGGAGCAGGAGAAGAGGTGATGGCTGCAATACCTTCATGCTGCTGTTATCCTCTTCAGCTGGTCCTCTTTATTTCTTCCTGGTGACTTTGGCCACTGATTGGCGTGGTGCTCGAGCCCGGATTGTAAGGAATAACAGGCTCTCTCTTAGCTAATGCTGACCCTGCAGGGGAGCCTGTGGATAACAGATGATGTCGGCTTCCCTCCAGTGAGCAAGTGCAAATCTTTTGAGAGGAGCTGCTGAACCCAGTGATTCATCAGTGATAATTTGCTATGGGAAATAAAACACTGTGGCTGGGTGTGGCTCAGTAAACAGGATCAATAATGTTCAGGCCTCTGTGTGCTGTAAGGTGTATTTTTGTGGGAAGCCTTCACGGAGAACACCTTTTTCTGGAGTTAAGCCAATTTGCTGCTCAGGCACAGGAAGGCAATTATTTTCCTAATCGACTTCAGCAGTACAGCAGATGCGTAATGAAAGATTGTTAATAAAATGATAAAATATGTCATTAATGATAACGTTGATAGTCCTGAATATTGTTTGGAAAGGAAAATAAGCCCAAACCTTAGGTTAGCAAAGTAGAGCTGGAAGAGTCAGTAGATAGGGAGGTGAGGAAAGGGAGAGGAGAGGAGAGGAGAGGAGAGGAGAGGAGAGGAGAGGAGAGGAGAGGAGAGGAGAGGAGAAGAGAGGAGAGG
>WUAM01000107.1:25733247-25754383 GCA_024336885.1 Actenoides hombroni | reverse complement strand
CATCATCTTGCCGCCAACCCTTCCTACTCGTCCCGCCCAGGCTGGAGGTGGAACTGCTGCTCTGGGAGCCCGAGTGAAGGGAGCGCGAGAAGCACCTCGGGATGGGGTGAGAAGAGGGTCCCTGGCTAGAGCAGTGATGATTCTTGGCTGTAGCTGCCCCTGTGACTTTAATTCCTCATCTGTTGTCAGCAGATTGACACGCAGACAGTACCTACAACATTTAAGTTGCTAATGAGTGTTGCTCCTGGATCAGCAAAGTCTGTAAGTGGCTGTTAGAGAGAGCAGGGGTAGTACAGAATGAAATGGCCTTTAGTTGAACAGTGGACAAATGAAAGTGAATGTGCCCCAAGCAAAGACAGCTTTCTCGGTGGAAAGGACCATGATCTGTGGAACTGCTCTAGCGTGGCACCTGTGCAGTTAATCCAGGCTTCCCTCATCTGCTGTCTGATGGGATTCCCTCCAGTGAATTATTTACTGCGAACTGATCACTAAATGTTACATGGATTGTCAGGCAGCAAGACAGACTTTCACTGTACATCTGGAGAGGGCACAACACCCTCCCCGTGGGGGGCAAAAGCCAGTCATTCTGCTGTGGGGTGCAGCTTGGGCATGGGTGGTGTTTAGAATTAATTTATGCCTCTTTTTGGGTTGTTTACCTAAGGGAGTTCCTCCTCTTGGGTTATGTTGTCTAGAGCCTTCAGGCAACGTTGTTGTCTTGAGTGATGCTTGTCACCATGGCTCAGCGTGATGTGAAGGACTAGGATTGTTAAGGGTAGTTGCTACCTGGGAGGATTCTGTCAGTAAACAACTGGGTATTCTGATTGATCCCTGCAGCACTGGCTTGTTGAATTAAAACATGTCTTGTAAAATATCTGCAGTAAGAGAATATCTGTTTGGTGATGTGAGGGCTGTGACTGGCACTTGGATGTCAGTGCCAATAAAATCCTTGGCAGTGTGGACAAATGAACAACCCCCAGCTAACAGTGTGTAAGTAATGTAGACAGCTGTTTGTTATTTGTTTGGGGGCTAATTGCTACTGCTGTTACTGTTGTATTCGGGAGCTGATGGAGTTGTGCATCATTTGTGTGCAAACGTTGCCTTGGTGCATCGTGCGTTGGGAATGGATGAAAGCAGAGGCTTTTGTTTGGCTGCTGATTTATGGTGGAAGTTTTAGGGGATCATTAAGATTCAGTGAGAAAGGTTGAAAATGACTTGGAGGTCTTGCCAGACTTTTGGCCAGATAGGCTCATCTTTGCAGAGTGATCAAAGAAATGAGGAAGAAAACAGAACTATATGAAATTATTTGCATGGAATTGGCATACAGATGTTAGGGAGGAGGGTAAAAGGAGATATGGAAAATTGGATTGGACTGGCCTGGCTGTCAGGGTGGTTTCAGCAGGGTCCTGTTCCCTGTGAGGGATTGCAGGCAGCCTCTAAACTGTTCTTTACCAGCTTGCAGAAGGCTTTCAGTCTTAAACTGGTGTTAATGGTTGGGGCTGAGGCGCAGCTTCACCTGGGTGGAAGGAAGAGCAGGAAGTTTGCTGTGCTGCAGCAGGGGTTTCGGTGATTTTGCAGCTGTTCAGAATGCAGTATTGGCCCTTGTGCTGGGCTGACTGTGCATGCTGGGGCTGGCCACTGACAAGCCAAGAAAGGCCAAGCTGAAACTTTTAAGGTGCACGTAGTTCTCTGTGAATTTAGGAAAAGTCCTTTTGCCTCTTCATCTAGGTTAACTGCTGCTTGACTAACTTTAATTTTGGTACTCTTTGTGACATAAGCAGCCATGCTAACTTTGATAGAAATTCCAAATAAATATTTCTGGCAGTTTTGGTTTGGTATCTTAAAAACTCAAATGCAACTTATAGGAAAAATGACAGTATCAGTCTTTCCTTCTCACATCCATCAAAATCTTATCTTCCAGAAGGAAGAGTTGTGCCACAGGGCTACAATGAGTCAGAACTGGGGAGGTTGGTGAACTATATTTGAAAGTCACTTTTTCTTCACAAGCTTGGTTGCTTTGTATCTGTCCCTGTTGAAGGGATAGGGGATGAAGCAAAATAAGTGTTTGTTATATGTGTGTTGTAATTGCAGTTTGGCATGTCAAGTGCGGGTTATAATTAGAAATGAGAGTAAAACCTCACCTCTGAACATGGATTTGTGACAAATGGCTGATTTAGAGCAAAGTATCAAAAGAAGGAATGAAAAAAAAAGTTTAAACAAATGTTTTTATAAGATTATTCTATGATATTGAATTGAATGTTGTCTCACTGCTGTGATTATTATAAGTGCCAAGAATAATAAGGAAGTGAGTGAGTATACTAGAAAACTTTTTTGGGGTGGAATTTTGTTAAGTCTTGTTTATAGGTGGACTATGGCCAACTCTGGATGCAGGGCAGAGATCCCACAAGACAGACCTGAATAAGCTGATGGAATGCTTCCCCATCAGCTGAAACCAGTTTGAAAAATAACTGCAATGTGGAATAAAATCGATTGCAAGGATGATTTTGTTAGAGGAGTAGTCTTTAGGTGATTAATTCTTAAATGCCTTTCATGGACTCGTAAGGGAGATGGTATTCCAGGTGTTGCACACAGCCATAAGAAGCCTGGTTTGTAGGGATTTAACAGGAACAAAGCCTTTCTTGTTTCATCAGCTGCACATTTATCATTCTTACCCACGTCGGCTCTAGTCGAAGTTTTGTCACCCAGCTTTCTTGCAAGCTGGCAGTTTCCTTAGAAGTTTCACGCAAGGTTATGCAGTTCTGCTGTGTCAAAACTAGTTCTCAGCTCACAGCCAGCTGGACCCCAGGAGGAGGATTCGCACAGCGCCGAGGTGTGAAGGCAGAGTGAGCCGCGCTGTGCCGATTCCCTCGGGACGATGCCTGGTGAATGGCTGCTGCAGGGTTGGTTGAACTACTTGCAAAATAACTGGATGCCTGAAGAAGAAGCCTGGTAACTAAAGCCGTCTCTGCGATGGACTCCTACCTATCAGCGTGGCTTTCTGTGTATTTCTGACCCTGATCTGCTTCGTCTTTGGCTCTTTGCCTGCTCTTAGACAGAAACAAGAGGTGCAGATACAGATTGCCTATGTCAAGGAAGGTATTTTGGGGTTTTGTGCCAGGGAAGGTTTAGGTTGGACATGAGGAGAAATGTCTTCCCCACAAGGGCTGCCAAGGCCTGGCCCAGGCTGCCCAGGGCAGTGGTGGAGTTTCCATCCCTGGAGGGGTTTCAAAGCCGTGGAGATGTGGTGCTGAGGGACATGGTTCAGTGGTGACCTGGCAGTGCTGGGTTAACGGTTGGACTCATCTTAAAGGATGATCTTAAAGGTCTCTTCCAACCCAAACAATTCTATGATTCAAAAAAAAAATTAGCACAGAAGCCATTGAAAGAAGCAGAGGAAGGTGAAGCTCGAGCTGTTGCAAAGGAACAGTTAACTGAGGGTGAGAACCAGGACACTGGCCTGCTGTGTTACTTGCTGTGTGTCTGCTGGGAAAAGTGGTGCTGCAGGTAATATTGGAGAGAAGGAAAAATAACATCAGGTTTTAGCAAGAGAATAGAAGACACTTTTTGTATTTCCCAAGGGATAGAAGGATCAAAAACTACACATGGCTTTTAATGAAAAACCATCTGGTTAAGTTCTGACTCCTGTGAAATGCAAAGCAAAACTTAGATGGCCTCCCCTGGTGCTGGAATTATTCCTATCTTCAATGTTAGGAAAGAAAGAGAATGTCAGGAAAAAACCTAAACTTGTTGTTGTATTTGTAAGTTTACAGACTTGGAACATTCATTATCTGCAATTGAAAATCAGGTCAAACACTGGGAGAGACCTTCTCACTGGAACAGTAGTGTTGCAGGAAAAAAACTGAAGGAAGTGGGTGAGTTTTAAGAATAGAATGTGTCTACCATGAGGTTTTGAGCCACAGTTAACTCGCTTCTGGGGGCAACTGATGTTTCAGCCACTCCCTTGGTGACTTTTACAGAATTTTCCAGAAAGTCAGCTTTCAAATATGTCGCCTCCTGTGTCAAAAGGATCAAAAGCTTTCTTAAATTGTTGATGTCTATGCAGTACATCAAGGAAGGCAACGTGTTCCTGACATAAAATCACAAGAGTTAACAAATTGTGGAAACAGGGTGATTGCTTTGGGGTTGATTTCTGATAATATGCAGCAGGTAATGGTACAGCTGGCTACTCATTAATGCTCTTTGATCTTTTTGCTGTTGCAATTTAGATATTTATTATTACACATCTAACTACTTCTGCAGTAAAATGTAAGTAATTGGATTGTTCAGGATTATTTTACACACTGAAGTAGTGGTGCTTGTATGTGGTGTGTGGCTTGTGTTGCCTGGTTTGTTCTTTTGTCTTGGTTGTGGTTTTATTGCTGTGAAGTATTCCATTTGAGAGCAGTTAAATTTCAGCAGTCTTTACAGGAGAATATCTGCTAGTTTTGCTGTCAGAAACAATCAACTGAAAGGATGACAAGCCTGTGTGCTTGCTGAAATCCTTATTTTTATCAGAGTGTGATGCAGAGGAAGGCATTGCTTCCACTCCTCTGTGATCTTTACCTCCTGCTGTGACAAACCACCAACTTGTATTCAGGTGAAATTTTTTACAGCATTGTTCTTTCCAGGTGTTTACCTAATTATGAGTTGGATTTGCTGCCTAAGTAGATGGATTTGCCTTGTTTGTGGTTTGGTTTTCTTTGTTTGCTTTTTAAAAAGTCAACATCAGAGACCAGTTGTTTGTAAGTTCAGTGAAACCTTTTCTGAGGAAGCATCCTTGCAACTTTTTGGAGTTAACAGCTCAAAGCTGTGTAATTGAAGATTAGTGGTTCTCAGGAGGGTTGACAGGGGGAGTCTGTTGAATTAGCTATTCTAGTCTGCAGTGGAAGTGACTTTTGTTTGAACCAAAGTTCAACTGTTGTTCTCGCAGAGTAGTTTCACGCAGCAGCAGAACACATTGGTGTCCCCCAACAAATTAACACAGGTGCTTTGGTGCAGAGGCCAGCGACTAGAGCTCTGACTGTGGTGAGACTTCCCTTCTGTCAAGTGCTTCTACTGAGCTGGGGCTTCAGACCACTTTCATTCTCTGGGCCAGTATGCCTTGGACAAAAGATGGGACTGGTACCAGCTCTCTGCTGCAGATTCTCACTGTTTGCAGTTGAAAGGACTGAGCAAAGTGTGTGGAAATCACGAATAGCTTGGTGTGAGAGCGACTGAAACTCTGGGGTTTGGGGTTGTATTTCCTACTAAACGTTTTTGGTAGCTCTCCTCCTGTGCGGTTCATCTTGATTGGAAGCTGTGAGCAGTATTGCTATTGCACGGGGTATTAGTGGCTGTCGGGAAGTGGGGACTCCCAGCTTTTTCTGCTCGTGTTCCTGCAGGGAGGGAGGGAGGTATTCTGAGGAAAGCAGGGCTCAGGTGCGGGGCACAGCTGGGCAGGCTGAGATCTGCCTACGGGCTCTTTTATGGGAGGCATGTATTTGGGAGCAGGTTTTAACCCCCTGGCAATATGAAAGACTGGAGCGGGAGGAAAAGGAAGGGAAGATTACAAAAACCTGTCTTTGAAGGGGCGGTGGAAGCAGCCTGGGCATTGTTAGAGCTGTTGAATAGTGCGGCTCCTCTGTGCCTGGGAGGCTGAGTCCCGGACATGGCTGCGGTGCCCTCTCGAGTGCTGTGGGAGGAGAGGAGGTGCTGCTGCCCCACCTCTGCTGATCAGGTCTCGGCAATCGCACCCAGCATCTGGGGCACTGGAGGAGGGATGTCTGGGCTTCCCATCCAGCACACCATTCTATGCGTTTCCCCTGAAAAAGCGTTTGTGCAGTCTTTTGTGCACGTGGGAGAAAAAGAGCTGAAAGCTTGGTTCCAAAAATTCCGATTAATTTCTATGCAAAGTGACAGAGAGAAATAGTTGCTTGTGATATTGCAGTAGTGCAGGTATGCTTGTGGCCCGTGTATAGAAGCACTTGTGGAAAAATTACTATTTATGAAGAGATTTAGAGCTGTTTCTCTTCCTTGAGCTATTTACTACTTCAACTGAGCTAACATCTATTAAACATTCATTCGAAGTAAAATACCCTCAAGAGTCAATTTAGGTAAACTGCACTACCTCTTTCTAGACTAAAAATGGCTTTGCATAATGCACAGAGAAAACTCCATTAAATTAATTTTTCTGTTCCTCTCGGTCTTTATTATAGGTTGAGATTAAACTTATTTTTTTTATGAGGGAGTAGAGCAGGAGGGAAGAAGGCTCCTTTGTCAGCTGCATAAAGGGACAGTCGGAGCTTTTGTAAGTGTTTCTTTAATCATGTCTTCAATTTTCTTGAGTTGAAGTACGTTATCAAAACTGCAAATTTTCACACTCCCATTGTCATAAACAATAGTCCAAGAACCTTGGAAGCTTTGGCGTTCCCCAGCCTGGCAGCCAGATGAACGTGTGCGAGAATGTTGACATCAGTGACTCGAGTCTCGTTGCAGCGCAGGGGGAGTCTGTCCTCTGCTTCAGGAGCTGTCGGGTGTTTTTAAAACCATGTGCCTGTGGCAGTGGGTCATGTTTGAGAGTTAAGTATCACCTTTGATTACTGTTTGGGAAGACAAGCAGCTGCTTTGGCTCGGAGGTAAGAAACCAGATGAGTTGTTGCTGAGCTGTGCAGCGTGCTGAGCTGAAAGCTTGCAGCTTTGGGAGGGAGGATGATGCAGGGGAGACCTGCCTGCAGTTGTGGGCCTCGGTGGGGGACTGGAGGGGTTCAGCTCGTGTCCTGGGCTGGGTGGTGGTTGGAGAGGGACTGCAGGCTCCTAGCCCTGCCCTGATACTATTCTGACTCTCTCTTAGAAGTTCAGTTTTACGTTTGGGTGTTACCAGGTGTTTAATACCCTAAAAGTTTAAGACCAGGCTGTTGAGGGATAGGTTGTGAGTGGCACAAAGAGCTGATGCACATCGAGCTCAAGGAGATATTGTTAAGAGACAGGACCACAGCTCACTGAAATCAGAGAACGTTTTTTCCTTAGTCTCTAGTGTATTTTTACCAGGCTGGATATTCCTGTGCAATGTCCTGGTGGTTTTTAACTAGGATGTTTTAAAGAGATAAATGGGTGTATGTGTATTTCCTCCCTATTTTCTCGACACTGTATTTCATAAGTGTTCCTGCAGCTCTGTTCTCCACTACGTGTGCGGCGCTGATGACGGCAAAGTCTCACGAGCCAAGCTCAGAGTCAGCGCTTTACTTGCAGGGCTGTGCCACGCAGGGCTACGGGGAAGAGAATGGTGACAAAGAAACCTCTCTGTATGTTGCCATCAAAGGTATTCCAGAGCATCACGAAAACAACTGTCTTTAAGTCAGATCTCTGTGGTGGTGGGTTGGGACAGGGAAGAAGGGCACTCGCTTCTTGTTCCCTGTGTTGTACGTGGCCATACTGTCCCATTTTAAGACTTTCCCTGACCTGAATCTGTCATCTGTAAGAAAAGACTGTTTTAAAGTGTGTGGAGTCCAAAGAATGTTTTTCCCAGCCACTCCTGTACATGGTTTAATTCTCCTTTCTGTTAATGGCTCTGAGTGTAACACAAACAGCACGCGGGCTGTACTAGCTGAATAATTGTTATGGCTGGTGGGTGTTTTTAAAAGAAAAAGCAGTTTTAGGAAGGGCTGGTTTTCCCTTGCGAGATGATAGTTTGCCAGTCTTGGTGAGTATCATAGCCCTGTTGGATGCTGCTCCTGAATCAGAAAAGGAGACGGGAGAGCTGTTGAAAGGCTGATTCTAACAGATGGAATACATACAAGATGGATTTTAATGTGAGGTAGAGCTCTGCTTCAGCTCATGGGTGCTTGTAGGAAGGCTCTTCAGTGTCGTGTGCTGGAGTGAATGGGCTGGTGCCAGGAGCACCAGCAATGTCTGCGTGTTCTGCTGTTTCCTTGCTTTGGCAGAAGAGATGGGTGCAGAAGACCAGTGGGTGCCCTCGATGCCCCTGTCAGATGGGCACATGAGTGCCCGGTACATGTCTGACACCACCACCTCTGCTCTGTGCCACGTTTGACCAGCACGCTCCGAATGCCTCCAGCACTGGCATTGTGTCTTCTTTTCTTCAAAGCACAGCTAGATAATGATCAGAGAGTATTACGTGACTGGGACAGTAGCTGATGTTACTAACATGCTGCTCCTGATAGGATTGAATTGCATCACATCTGGGTTAGCAGTGGGGAGAATCTCTCCTGATTCATGTGGTAACAGGATTTATGTTGTGGTCGTGCCTGACTTGACCTTTTTTTGGCAGGCAGTGTGTGGCTTGCTTTGCAGCCCTGTTACCAGGGCATCTTGAGTAGAAGCTGGAAACGCCAAGTGGGGGATTTGAAAACGTGCATCTGGAAATACTAGTGTGAATACTTAGAAGTGGTAGAGTGGAGGGAAATTCCCAGAAAGTCCTGGTTTTCACCCTGTTTCCTTCCATGAGAGATGCCAGCAACCACTGGTGTGCTGCTGGTGTGATGGGTATCCCAGCAGGTACTGTCCTGCTACAGGAGAGCGAGCGTGTGGGTGCCATCCTTTCTTACCACTGTGTGCATGCTCTATCACTTTGAGTTCAGCCACATCTAACTCACTTATGCAAGTCCTTCTGATTGGTTAATTTATTGTTCTTGTTGAATGTCATGCTGAAATTAAAAGGCTGGCGCATGAAAGCTTCAACACAGGACCTATACTGGGCCTATTTGTGGAGCAGCCCAGTCCTTTTAATCAAGTTATTGAATTTCTCTGTTCCATCAGGCATGGTCTGGTCTCCTGAGTCTCAAGGAATTTGTTTGCAGGAAGAGAAGAATGTTAAACCTGTTGTAATTTAATAATCTGTGTTCAGAAAAGGGTAAAATTGCTCTTTAGGTAAGTAGATAATGAGAAACCAATTTTTAAAGGAGTTGCTAAGTCTGAAAATACACTTTGGCAACTTTTCATGGCAAATTCCAGCATTAAGGCAATGAGGTTTTCAAGGTTTTTATTGGTATGGCTGATTTTACAGGTCTGCTTTACCCTGTAGAACAGGGTGAAGTGCTGTGCAGAAGTCAGCCTGGGCAGTTTATTTGTGGTGGTGATTTGAGACATGCTCAGTCCCCTCACCGCAGGGGCTGTGCACCCATCTGGGGGGGGGGGAGGACCACACTCTCTGCTTGGTGCTGTGAAGGATGAAATAAATTGTTGCTGACACTCCTAGATGAGATCTAGAATGGATGTCAAAGATTATAGAAAGGTAACCACAAATATAAACCACACAATAAAAAGCCACTGCAGGGTCTGTAAGGTCTCTGAGTCGCTGCCCGTGTTACTGCCCTTTCGTGGATGGGTGCTGAAGACTGACTGGAGAGCTGAACTCATTGCTGTGTTACAGTAGTGGCTTGGAAATCACCCTGTAACCCACATCACTTAGAGCTCAAAGGGTAAATTCATATATGGCCTCCAAAATGGAAGGTCCAAAATTAAGACCCATCTTTTTGGCATGTCCATTGTGGCAGGAGATGATGTTGAGTTACTGCATACAAAAATCCATTTAGCAGCCTCCCATCTGAAACATGGAGGAGCTCTCCTGTCACCTGCTACAGAGACTCAGTCTCAGCCCCACCATCTTGGTAGATCAGTCAATCAAAGTAACTTTTTCGGAAGAATTGAATGAATAAAGGAATCTATATTAATATTTCTGCCTCTGCTGCCGAACCCCTAGTTCTCCCCACTCCCCCATACTGGAGTATGAGCAGCACATATCACATCCCTCTTTAGAGCTCCTTAAACAGGGCTGTTGGAGACCCGATTCTTTTGTGTCCATTGTGTGACAAGGGCTTTTTCACAGCGTTCTCAATTTTCACTGTGACTCTGGCAGGATAGAGCTGGTGGGACAGAAAGGATGGAGACCCCTCAAAGTTAATTCCACCCTCATCTCCTGAAGGTGCTTTTATTTGGAGAGTATTTGGGGTTTGCTTGTTTTTCCAGCAGCCTTTCTTGAATGCGAATGCCTGGGTAAAGATGACTGTAAGGTGGAAGCACTTTTCAGTACTGTTGCTGTGATGTGACTTTGTAATAAAGTGCTAAGTATTCCAGTTATTGTTATTAGTAGGTTTAATATGTGAAGTATTTTCTAGGTCTGTATTAATTTAAATGCCTGGTGGTTATGGGTGACAGCCTGTGCTTTATATAGGCTTGTGGAATTCACTTATTAACACAGCTCAGTTGCTGGCTCCTCCTTGGTGGGTGCCAGACACTTACAGCAAATTCAGACACCAGGAAAGAATCGATAAACCTTCTATATTCTAATCTGAATTTTTAATGAAAGCCATTGGGAGCACTGCACGATGCTATGGAGCATATTCTGCATAGCAGCTACAGAAGAAATATTCTTAATGTGCAAGGAGCTATTGATCTTTCTGAAACTTATCCATTTCTTGAATGCTGTTCCTCTGAAGAGTCTGAATTACATTTGAAGGACACTTTGAGGATCATGGTGTTTGATTTATTTTTTTTTAAATTATTTTTATTTTATTTAAATACCATTCCTGTCATCAGATGCACAAGAGAATTTACATTTCTTGTGGAAAGAATTAAAGGCATTGGGGATGTTAGTCTGGGTAGAGCCACGTAATCAAGAGGGTGGGGGGGAAATGATGAATAATGCTGCTGAACGTTTTCTGAACAGAGCAGTTGGGATAAAATAAGGTGACAGGATCAGTTTGGAAGTACCAACTTCCTATGCATATTTTTAAAGGTAAACTTGGAAAACAAACATGTCATCAATTAGACTGCTTCACCTGCAGAATGGTTCTGAAATCTTAAAATCAGGTTTTTGGATACCGCCCCCCCCTCCCCCCAGGCCAAAACTCTTTGGTAAATTTAATTTCCAAATATTTTGTTATCCATGAAATTCTGTCTTGTGGAGAATATGATGCTAATTTAGAGCAGGCTGTTGCTTCCCCCATGCCCTTTAATAGTGATTGTGAATGGAAAGGTACAAATTGAAGTGGGACTGTGCTGCTAAAAAGTGTCTCAGTACTGTGGGTGTGTAATCAGAAGTTAAGAGGAGATGACGCTGGCATCGGCTATGAAAAGAGCTCTGTTGTTTGGCACAGATTCACTTGAAATCAATGGCAACAATACTGGCATTTGCTGGCCCTGTGTTTTTTCAGTCTTTTATATAACCCATAAATTCTCTTAAGTCTAGCAGAAACCTCTCCTTGGAGTATTATTTCTATACAATACAGCTGTAGTGCACTCTCCCTAATTTTGTCATTCATTTTTGTATTGAAAAGGTAACCCCACTGTTGACATGTTATTAAGGTTTCTGCACTCAAAGGTCAGTTCCCCCTGGAGTCTCCTTTCGTCTGGGAGATGGCATATATTAAAATTTTAAAGCAGTTCCCATTAGTGCCAATCCTATAATCTTGGGATCAATCCGACTGCCCTCCTTCACAGCCTGTCAAGTGCAAAAAACACCTTAGGTGAGCAATAAAGAGATGGGAATTGGATTCTTCTGAGCAAGACTTGTTTGCATCGAGGTTTAAACTTGGTCACGGCAGTGCTGAAAAGGCTCTGTCCACTTGGGATGAGAGGAGCTGCCAACTCTTCCACGGGTGAAACAGCCAAAAGAGGAGATGGTGAGGGTGTGTGTGTGTGGGTGCAGGGCTACGCTCCTAGCCACCATTGCTTGCACTTCACAGGCTGCTCTTTGTACACAATTAAAAAAGAAATAATCTTTTCTTAGTGTAACTGAATAGGTAACTTCACTGAGGTTTCCAAAGGAAAAGGGTATTTCCATTCCCAAGAACAAACATTTCATTCCCAAGGATGGTATCTGTCCTTTCCCACTTCTCTCCTGAAGTGTTTTGCTCAGAATTTGTTCTCCGTTTCGGTCAGCGTAGGCCTGGGGAGAGCTGGAGTTGGAGATTCCCTCCTTGCTGTTGGGAAGGGGTCCAGAGCATCCACCAGCAACGCCTGCGTCGGCTGAGGGTCAGCAGCGAGCCTGCGGCAGCCTGAGCTCTGCGGGTTAGCGGTTCTGCTGGGAGCGGGCTGGAGATCAGAGACCAGTGTTGCACTCGTCCTTCAGCCACTGCGAAAGGAGGGTACTGAGGAAACACCTGTGGCCGAAGAACTGGATTTCAGATGTTTCCATCAGAAAACTTTAGATAAGGTCAAGGCAATTATTTTTTTTCCTACAGACTTACTCCGCTGTGACTAACACAATGGTCTGGTGCCTCTGGAGACTATTATGCCCCTGGACATTATTATGTGGTAATAAGATTAGCTTAAAAGCTTGGAGAAAGTCACTAAATTCATATTTCCAGTGTGGGATAAATTTTTCTCAAGCAGCATGACTTTTTGTAATTGATTGCATTTTTTAAAATGTCAGGCAGTGTCCTGCTAAGTTTATTGATGAATGCGGTGAGTGAAATGGAATATTAAGGGGAAAAAATAACACGGCATCTAACAAACAAATCACGGTTTTCTTTTAAGTCTCCTCTTGTCGTGGTCCTTCTGAAGGATGCTGCAGCGTATCCCTGAGAGTTAATAGGGCACCTTGCCGAGCATTTGTGGAGGAGTGAGATGCCCGTCCTCGGGGCCAGCTCCTGAACGGGGAGGGTGCTGCCATTTGGTGTGAGCTGCTCCTTTTCACTCTGTAAAGGAGCCAAACTGTCAAAATACCTTAACGCCGAGGAGATGTATTGGGTTATGCCGTGGTTGTGAAGGGTTTAGATAGCTCCCATCACCACCATCTGATCTGCTGCGTGCCCTGCTGGGACTGATTGATCACTTGGCGCTTCTCAGTGGGTACGTGCGAGAGCTGGACCGAGGTGCTGATTGAGCTGCCAGGGGCCATTACAGAAACGTGTAACACTTCTAGTGTGAGGTGATCCTCTGCTCTCAGATGGTGTGATTGCTTGGCTGAGTTGGTGCTTGCTTGTTTTGTGGGTTTGGTTGTTATTTTTGGAGTTAGGGAGCTGGTATCTGAACAGCTTTCTCACTTCATGCAGGTGGAACGTGGCAAACGTGGCAAGTGACTTCTGTCCTGTTCTCCGCTTTGATGGCCATCTATAACTCCAGACTTGCAGCCTTCTGTTATCAGGGATAAACAAATCATTAGGAAAACCCAAAGGGAGATACGTGGATAAAATTAAACACTTAATTTCTTCAGGATGTGGTGAGCCTTTCACAGTGCCCTGTGCCAATTGTTCCACTTAAGCATGAGCAGCAGATACCTGTGCAATGTCACCCCTCTTCTTGGAGATGTCTCCAAGTGTTCGGTCCCACTTAGCCTTTGTAGAAAGGGATTCTCTGCTGGTGGCTTGCTTGCTGAACAACTCTGTCTTATTTCATGCAGCCCCCTGCTTTGAAAAGCAAAGCCAAGCACCTGAGATACAGGATATGCCACGTGGATTTAACTGAGGCTTTGAGTCTGCGTGGGTTATGACACTGTCTTTTACAAAGTGGGCATCAGCCTTTTTCTGTGACAGTCCTGCAACGGGAGATCCTTTGCCATCTTAGGTGGCAGTTTTGGCACTCTCGTTGAGAGCGTAGGGTTTTGCAGATGACTCGCTCCATAGCTTTCCTGCACCAAAGGTGCTGCAAAGGGAACTGACTGCAGGGACCCTGAGCACTCTGAAATAAATTAATCTTCACACTGACTTCAGTAAACTTCACATTGAAGCTTACTCTGGTGAGCCTCAAATTGAAATAAAATTTCATCTGAATTTTTTTCCTTCTCCCGTGACTTAGTTGATAGGAAGATGGATTCAAGAACTGCTTCAGTGCAACTCTGTTAGTTTTAGAAGTACATTTGGTTGTTTTGTGTTTGGTTTTTATTTGTTTGTTTTCAGACACTAAATAATACAAAAAAAAAGAGGGTTTTTTCAGTTTTTTTAAAATGTTTGGGTGCCTCACTGTTCAAATGTGGTCCTTGATGCAATTCATTAGACTTCCCCTTAAGGGGAAAAAACATCCCAAACAGTAAAGATTTATGTTCCAATCTAGTAATGCAATTTACAGTGTTGTAAAGGATCTAAAATTAGGTGAAAAATCAATTCCTTTTATGATCAAGGGAATTGCAAAGAACAAAGCATTTGGTAGTGCAAGCTGTGTGTAATTGTGATGGAAAATTCACAACACTTTGGCCTTAGAGCATCACTTGAGAGCTTTTTGAGGCTCTTGGAGATCTTCATAGCTGTATCTTTTAATCAAAGCATATTTGTATTAAAAAGAGCATAAAGTTTTTGCCTGGTTGAAAAACAGTTAGTGAAAGCAATCCTTTCCTCTGGCACGTGGTTACAACTCCCAGGCGTGTGTTGCAAACTTGCTGTGAGGGTCTGCTGTGCATTCTGGGCACGCAGCATCTCTGCGAGGGTGAGTGCGCTCTCGCAAGCCACTGGAGCCCCTGGGTAAGGGGGTGAAGGCTCAGGTTTGCAGAGCCACTGGAATGCTGTGGAAACTCTGGGCCAGTGCCTCTCCATAGCCATAAACAGGTGCTGAACCCAGCCAATTGGTCTGAACGGCTGCTTTACGTAACGGGTGTTTGTGTTTGCAGAATGCCCACGGAGAAGGTGGTAAATGTGCTCAGTGTGTTTGCTCTTCAGTAGCAAACAGCATTCTTCAACAAATACTGATTTCCATTTTTATTTTGTACTTGTGACTGGCCTTCGGGTACTATTTCTTCTTTTGATTTGGCCTTATATGACCAAAATCTCATGGAAAGAGGATTTTCTCTTGGGGTTTTGTCCCTCTTTGCTCTGAAGGGGAAATGTGGAGAGATTTCTTTTGAGTGAAGATAGGTAGGCCTGGTAGAATGATGATCATTGTAGTAACCAACACCCTTTTTGGAGCAGCTGCGGACTTTGTGCAGGGAAGCTTACTGGACACGCTTGACTCAGCAGTCTGGATCATCTTTCCTTCTCCTCTTGGCAGCTGAGTGACTGCTCTCCCAACTCGAACTGCGTCTGTTTGGGTTGGAGACAGAACGTTAGTGCCGCACTGTGCGCATCCTCTGCATTCCACCTCTCCTCCTCTAAGGCTCCTTCTGGAGCAGCAGCCTCTGCTGTCCCAGGCTGGAAATGGGAGTGATATTGGAGTGCTGCCAGAAAGGGCTGGGAAGTGGCCAAGGTGGAGATGGGACAGAAGGGCTGTGATAAGTTTGGCAAAGAAAAACAAATACAAAGGGAAAGTCAAAGGCAGAGAGTGTGGAAAAGGGGGTTCATGTGAAAAGGGGTTTGCAGCCATTTAACCTTTGTTAGACTGAAAATGTAATCAGAAGTTTGATTTGTTTATTTTTAACTTAAATCTTGTAACTTAAAGATTTTGAGGAAGCATTTTTCATATTTTTTGGCAGGAAACTTAGGTGTGATCTGTCTAGTTCTGAGGATAGTATTGCTTCTCTGTTGTAAATGGGGAGAGCAAAGTCAAGTGGTGATGTCGTAGAGGTTATATCTTGCTGTTAGAGGAGTTTGAAGCTGTTGTTTTGGAAAGAATACAAAACAGACAAAAGATTTCAAAGGTAAGAAATAGAAGAAGAGAATACTGGAGGTAAGGCTATAGAAAATACAGTGTTTCTCTGAGCTGGATTTCTTGATTATTGCTTCAACTTCTAAGGAAAGGCAAGGCCAGCATCTCTGCAGGTTCCAGCAAGGTTAAAAAATCACAACCTATGTGACAAATAAGGAAGCTGTGATATCGTTAATGATCTCAGAGCCTGTGTTAGAGTCTGTATCTATAAGTTTGTTTCCCAGTTTGTTTTGACTTTCCTGGACAATTTGATATAATGGGCAGGTTTGAAGTGTTTTCCTTGTAGAGATCAGATAGAAGCTAGGACAGTGATTTTTCTAGCAAACTTCTAAGTTTCATGCAATAAGAAATACCAATTGTAAAGGGCAGCAGATAGATGAGCTGAGGAAAAAAGGAAGGTTAATATCATTAAAATTGCAAAGCAATTGTAATTAAAGTTTTAATTTTAAAATACTGAAGAGAGAAAATATAATCCATTTTCAACAATTGCAAGGTAAAAGCAACTTCAGATATTTAATTTCTTCAGCCCAATCTTTGCTTGTACAAAATTCTGAGGGGGGGGGGTGGGGAATCTCCAGATACCATATATCTGAGTTCAAATGTGTTCACTGACTTAAAGGAGTTACTGAGGAATTAAAAAATACCAAGGAGTGACAGATAAGGTTTTAAATGGTCCTCCCTATTTATTACTGTATTCTACTAAGCCACTTTTCTACTGAGTAACATCATCATAACAACTAAACTAAACTTGCATTCATTTTTTTTGACCTTTCTTGAGTGTCCCTCAGAGGAATGCATGGGAAGTGCTACACCCCCATCAAAGATGCTTGTCCCTGTATTATTAGTTACTCTGTAGGCAAGGTGTTAATGAGATGTTCGAGAGCTTGCAGTTTGCTTGTAGGGTTTGACCAGCCAAAGTTGGAGCAAGTGGCTCCCTGTGAAGTCATTTACGGGTGCAGCTCCCAGTTAGGATATACTGTTTGTGTAGTGTAACTGTGCCCTTCTGAAGCCAGTCTTCTGCTCCTGCCATGCAGGATGTGGCAGAGATCTTTATCCTCCTCTGTCCTAAATTGCTTTAACTGAGTTAACCAGGCCTCCTGATACACACCAGCTAAGTAAGGCAGAGAAGTCACAGGGAGTCCTGGGGTGATCTGAGAACAGGCTTTGAGTGCTAAGAGGAGAAGGCTGAGGAGACATCGTCTTAGTGCTGTTGTCAGAGAAGATGGAGCCAGGTTCTTCTTGGAGGATGAGTGGCAACAGGCACCATCATAGACTCATAGAATTGTTTTGGCTGGAATAGATCCTTCAAATCATTAGAAGCATAGTCTTGGCAGAAGCCTCAAGTGGGAACACTGGTTGTAGATTACTTACCATGTTGGAAAGAGCATAGCTGCTCAGAGAGTGAAAAAGGGGGGGGATGGAAAGAGCAAGGTGAAACTCTGTATCTGGAGGAGTAGCTAAATAGGAAGTGCTGCAGTAATCACTTGACTAAAGGGTTTTCTTAACATGTTGCAAAATGCCCGTGTTCTGGAAAAGGGGAAAATTCAGAGCCAGCACAGAGGGTGATTCAGGTGGGGAAATGTGTTTTCCTGCCAGGCTTATGGTAAAAATCTTCTGAGAAGAATTGGAGTATTCCTTCAGTAAGTATTAAATATTTGTGCTATTTCTACCTTCAATTAAGCTCATGTTTAAGTTGTCTCTCTTTATGTGCTTCATTTAATAACATATTACACAAGTGTATCACTTGAAGAATTCTTCAGTGAAAAATAGAAATCATTTTCATGTAAGATCAGCAAATGAACATCTTACTTTGATGTAGTACTCTAACTTAATATTCCCAGCTCAGTCTTTGTTGATGTATTTACTCCAGACTTGAAGCAATTTAGAACACTAAGTGGTATGACCATCTATTCCCTCTCATTACAGACTGGGTGCCACAGCAGTTAAGCACCTGGTTATTATATAACCCCATTTTTTAGAGGGCAGAATTGATAAGTTAAATTTGCATTTTGGCTCCAGAGCACAGAGCATGTCATACATCATTCCCCGGGTCAGCTCTGGATTGCTGTAATGGGTGTAATTGGCAGACAGTGCTGATGACTACAACAGCAAAACGCTTTTCAAAGGGCATGTCTTTTCAGAGTGTTTTAGAGCTTTTTTTGGTACTACTTTTCCATAGGTAGCCAGGGCTGAATTTGATACCACAGGTCTATGTGGAGAAGTGCTTAAAGGTCTGGCAGCGAGACTGGGGACGTGGTGAGGACATGTGTTTACTGCAAGCCATGTTCTCTAGTACTGGTTTCTGTGGTTGAGTGCCATGGCTGCCAGCTTATGGCCCTGCTTGCTCTCTGTCACTCTGACTAGCAGCTGCAGTGGGTGCTTCATTTACTTGACTGCACTTTGTATAAACTTGTCCTTTAAAGACAGAGGAGCGTTGGTGACGCCCCGTGCAATGCGTGCCCAAATCTTTGGGGTTTTGCTTGCCTAGCAGGAACTTCATGAAATGCTCTCCTGCCCCACAGAGATGTCGAGACCAGAAGTTGTCACCCAGTTCCTCCTGTGCGGCAGCTGGCAGTGGGACTTCTGTCAGTGCTGATGATGGGACTTGGGGGAAGGTGGGGGGGTGTTTGTGTGTGTTGTTTTGGAATGGAGAACCCCTTCCCTCCGCTCCAAACCCTGTAGCAACCAGCAGAGCTGAATTGTTTTACCCTTTTATTGCCCACATACGGACTTATGGGGACTTGCAGATGTCACAAGGAAGACAGAACTCCTGTGTCTGCTCATCCCTTCCTTTTAGAAGTGCATAAGAGACAATCTTCTCTCATAGAAAGCTATACAAAAGTATCTTGCTTCTTATCTCTATCAGTAGTTGACAACAAATAAGTTTTTCATGTCCCAGGAATTCCTGAGAGAAAGAAACATTTGAAAACTCTTGGTGCCTTGGATTCCTAGGGCTTGTTTTCAAAGAGATTTGAAGCCAAAGTCTTAGCAGGACGTCAGGAAGAAGAAGCTCCACTGTGATGTTGCTGATGAAGCTCTTTTGCTCCCTGAGCCCAGGTTAGAATCTGTGTGAGGCTGCACTGTGTCCTGACACATCAGGACACAGCTCTGGTGGCTCAGCACTGTTCCTGCAGAGCATGGACATGCCAGCAGAAGAATGGTGAGGCACTGGCACCAGTCTGGCACTGATGGGACCTTTTGCTGTCAGCATGATGCAGTTTGATGAATCAGTTTGATACCAAAACCAACTACCGGCTCTTTCAGGGACTAAGCCTCTCACAGTGTGGGGGTACTGTGACTGTGAAGCCCTCCCAGTGGGGAGCAGGATAGAAGACAGTCAGATGAAGCTGGTAGAAATGAATCTAGGAGAGAAATGAACACTTGCAGTATAAATATAACTTGTCTGGCAGAGCTGCCTCTCGTTCAGGGTTTGCTGGTGCCTGTGGTTGGAGCTGCAGCGTGCTCGTGTCCCTTGCTGATGCAGCCGAGACAGTGGCAGTGTCTGCTTGGCCTGAGTCATGGGGGCCACTCCTCAAACATTTGATCAAGGATCTTGAAAAGAAAATAGAAAGTCAGTAAATGACAAGGCGGCGAGGAAGACCCGCACCGAAAATGTGGTGCAAGCTCAGTCTGTTTTCCCTGAACCTCTGTTGCAAAGGAGGAGAACTGGGGACTGGCTGTGGCCAGCCATTGCCCAGCAGCCCCTGAGGGCAGGCAGGCTGCTCCTCCAGAGTCCTGGGAGGCCACAGGAGATGTGGCTGTTGCTGAGAAAGGGATAAAGCATGTTGCAGGAGCAACTAGGAATTGAGAGCACATCTGCTTGGGGCAGCATTTGCTGCTGCCTTTCTTCTGCTCCCGCCTTACCTGACACAGCAACCTGACTCTAAAGCTCTGTCCCAGTTTTGGGCTCAGCGTGGCCCCAGGTAGTGAATAAATTCTTTCCCCTCCCCCATTCTCCCACTGCTGAGAAGCCCTGAGCCAATTTGTAGTAAAGAATGCCTTCTGGTAGCATTGCAAATGCGGGAACTAAGTGGTGAATGGGAAGTTCTTCCTCGCTGTTGTTCTCCATGTGCCTATCTTTGGATTAGCAGCAGAAAGCAGCTTTTCTTGTAGGATCGTTTTTCTGCAGCAGGAAAAGCCGTTCTGGCCATCTGCTGAGGGAAGTGAGCAGTTTGCAATATGTTACATCTGTAAATGGATAAACTCTTCCAAGTGTTACACGTGTTTATAGACATACTTTGGGGTAATTGAGTGTAACTGAGGAATACAACTTCCTGCTTCGTTTCTTAGTAACAAGCAACAGGACAAGAGGGAAACAGCCTCAAGTTGTGCCAGCCAAGGTTTAGGTTGGACCCGAAGAACAATTTATACTGCACCAGTGTTGTTAAGTCCTGGCCCAGGCTGTCCAGGGCACTGGTGCGGTCCCCATCCTTGGAGAGGTTCCGAAGCTGTGGAGATGTGATGCTGAGGGACGTGGTTTAGTGGGGACCTGCTGCAGTTATTGGCAGGACGTGATGAGCTTAAAGGTCTTTTTCAACCCAAATGGTTCTGTGATTTCCCTGTAGCTGGCAGCCAGTGTGCTTTTGCATGGTGCAGAGTGGGTAATGGTAATTTCAAATGGAGTTTCTCTAGGTGTAGGTACTAATGCAAGGATTAACATCGTAAAGTCTTAATCTTTTCTTGTTGTTGAAATAATCAGCTAATTCTGAATAATTATTTTGGCTCAGATGTGTTCCGAAGGCTCTCAGTTGGGCTTATTTGATAGCAGAATTGTGACAGCTACACCTTGCAGTGCTGGGATTGTTTGATTTTGTTCCAGGCTTAACTTACTCTGAAGTATAGCAGAATATATATATATATAACTTCAGCTACTGAAGATTCATGGATACATAACTATATTGTAAAGCTTCAGTGTTCTTGTTAAGAGAAACACTGTTTTATTTTTCCTCTATGTCACAGTTTAGGGTCAGGGCAGCCCCTCAGACCTCTAACAGATGCTCTCTGTTAACCCCCCTCCCTCCCCAAGGGGAAGAGAAAAGGAATAAGGGAGAGAGACTCAGCGATTAGAAAAGGAAACTAGAACAGCTTGAATGAAGATTAAATTAATAATAATGAAGATGGAATATATGCAACTATATACAAACCCAGCATGGAACCCAACCCCCCTGATGGTAATTCCATCACCACTGATGCTGTGGAGCAGGCACTGGGGGAGTCCCAGACTGGGCCCCGCAGCAGCCGGGAGCTGTGTTCAGGAGCTGGATTCTGGTACCAGATTCAGGAACACACAGACTGGGATCGAAGGCAGAATGGATAGAGGCCTCCTTGGGTACTCCAAGCGAGGAACCAAAAGAAGACCTGAGCCAAGCCAAGCAGAGTTGGCAAAGCAGACCAAGAGGGGAGAAGAGCCCAAAGACCCTTCAGATCCCTCGGCTCTATGCCGAATATGCTGTATATGGGCTGGAATCCCTCGTTGGTCAGTTTGGGGTCACCTGTCCTGTCCAATCCTCCCTGCAGGCATGAGCTTTTACTTTCTGCACCCCCAATGTGGCACACAAGATCCAGCAGTGGCCTTGGTCTGCACACCAGTCCTTGGTAGTAACTCTAAACATGGGGTGTTATCACTGCT
>WUAM01000107.1:25699651-25733147 GCA_024336885.1 Actenoides hombroni | reverse complement strand
TTTATCAACACACTCTGCAAGTTTACAGTGTGGAGTTGTGCAAAGCTCAATCTTGCAACCCCCCCCCCAGGCATGGCAGTGATAAGCAGTCAAATTAGTATCACATGCCAGTAGCTTTGAAGGTGTTGATTAGAGAGAGATTCAATTTCTGTGCCTTGCCGTGCTTACACGTCACTTCTGTTCACGAAGGACATGTGCTTGCTCTGTAGCAGGTTATTATTTTGCATGAAACCCTTCAGGATGGCATTTGAAGTGGATTCAATGGTCCTGAGCTTTTCCTCGTATCAGTGCCCAGTCCCTGTGCTTCAGGGGTCATCTCCACAGTAATGCAGCAGAAGCCCAGTAGCCAAACCAGGAGGCAAATAATTTGCTTTTTTGGCAGCTGAATTTTACTGGGGCTTCATGTTGTTCAGTCCGGCTCATAAACCCTCAGCTCCTGGAGTCATGTTATAGGGCATTCTGAACTTTGCTGGTATTTCTTTCCTTTGCTTTTTTAAATACATTTTTAACTTTTATAGTTGTGAAAGTGTCACTTCTAATAATGACTTTGCAAATGGAAGTAAAATTGAGAATGAACCCACTTTCTTGAACGTTTTCTGAGATACAATATGCCATTTGCATCATTTGGAAGAAGAACACTGGGACTATGGAGTGTTTTACAGCTCGATTCTGCCCAGCGAAGTGAAGGATTTGGACAGGTATGATTGAGGAAACAAGCCTTTGGGTATGAGGACAGCTGTGGGGCTAGCTGTTAGTGTCACCATGTGGGTGAGCCAGGCTGTTTTCCCTCTGGCTTCTACGCTGCTCCCAGTAAAATATACTCTGTTACCCTACTGAGACACCACACTGTCTTAAAACATGTCATTTTATAACCCCTACAAAATGCATGCCAAAGGCTGGGAGCCAGCCTTGCCATGGGACAGGCTCGCCCCTTCTGCCTACAGGAACAAGGGAGACTCTTACTACCTCTAGTAGAGGGTAGTAGAGTATCTGTGTGTTACCTGCTGACCTGTATGGGTGCTTCTCATGGTGCCAAGTGAGCCTGGCTTCAGCAGGGCCTGCTCGAGCAGCCAGAATTGGGCCCAGCTGAATGTCTCCCAGGGCCCGGTTATGCTGGGGTTTTTCCCCCCCTCAGCTGCAGTGGCACTGTCTGTAGAGGGGCAGCACACTTCTGTCCTAGCTCAATTCCTTCCCGGTGACTTCCCTTCTCCCCTTCTAATGGAACCAGCTGGTTCTATGGTAATGAGTCCCTTTGAACTGTCAGAGTGTGTATATTCCCATTTACGCTGTTTGGAACCTCCTCACCTTCTGTCCAGATGAATTACTTACGCTCTCAGATCTGTCTCATTGTTCACACCAGCACTGCGGTGGAGTCTCCACATCCTCCTTCCTTACTGACTTTATTGCTCATTTTGCAAAGGGCTCTTTCAGACTTTGGTAGGCTTGACTTCAAATAAGCCTTGTTAATTGTCGTATGAGTCAGAATCAAAGCGAAGGAAAAAAAAAAATCCTGTTTTTAATTGTACAAACTATCCTATGGACGGGTCTAGCTAACCTATTGACTTCTCATTACACAGTAATTTATATTCAAATTAATTTTGACAGCTAGCGTTTTGTCTGTATTAGCTGTGATCATTTAAACTTCTGCAGCGATTTATAACGTATTGATGTTGACCAGAAAAAAACTTTTAATACTGAGAGGAGGAGAGTCTTGTGCAGTGATTAGAGATATGGCTGATCATTAGGAGTGTGAGAATGTGGTCGAAGATAAGTAATAGAATGACCACATTTCAAGATAATACTGATTGTTCCTGAGAAACAAGTTTCCAGAGATGCACAGAGAGAGGGTGCAACCAGGTGCAGAAATAAGGAAAACAGTGAGGTTGGCCAAACAGCATAATGGGTTACAGAAAACCCTATGCTAAGAAACAAATGTTGCTCTACAGAGAAAACAGAGTCATGGACATCACGATCACCGGTTCCCTGTCATTGCTGTACATTTGTAATAAAGACAGGTCTGCTTTCTGGGCTCTGTCTTCAGTCATGGGCCAGCCAGGTGACTTAGCAAGCTCCTGAATAAGCACATAGAATGTTAATTTAATCGACTTGCTGAATCAGAACCTCCTGATGAATTCCCATCTTTCCTCATTTGCACAGAGCTTGTTTGCCAGCCACGCAGCTGAGTGAGAAGGGATGGGTTCGCTCTTCGCATCCAAGGAAGCCTTGATGCCAACAACTGACAGAGCAGTTCACTCAACTGGGAATTCCTAATCACATAAAGTTTCTAAAAGAAAAATGATAGCTTATCTCAATTAGCATCACTCCCTGAAGTTGTCCATGGCCTACATTCTGCTGGAGCTGAGCAGGCAACTAACTAGAGGAACCTTTTAAAACTTCTCTATCTGAACACCCAACATCATTTCATCCTTTGCTAGAAAGCTTGCTCTTACTGTATGTTGTGTAACTCGGCCATCGTAACGGGAGATAGGACAGAAGCACATCAGATCTTCAAGGCCTGAGAAATGCATGTTTAGAATCAATGGGTTATCTTCTCACTGACTTTTGTGGATCTCAGATCAGACCCTATAAATAATTCAGTATGTGTTCAAAGCAGGGTTCTATTTAACCAGATTCTGCTTGTCACTTAAAGCGAGTGATTTCATCTAAAGATGAACAAGATTACTCAGGTTTTGATTTGGCCAGAGCTGTACCGTAAATCGAATCTAGAACAGGACTAGAGGAAACAACTTTCCTAGTGCTTCAAGGATTGCATTTAATAATACAAAAAAGTGGGTTTCCATCTCTCCAACTGTAAAGCACCTCATGTTTCCCCACAGCAGCTGGTACACTTGAGTTTTAAGAATTTTAAGGTGCTAACTATAGACTTGGCTTTCGTATTTACTTTCATTAGACTGCAAACCCTGGAAGATCCAGAAACTGTAGCTTCACAATTTTCTGTCTAGAGAGTTCAGCTGTTCTGTGTGCCGAATGCTGAATCTCTCCCCTGTATATAATTTATAAGCATAACTAAGGAGGGAGCAGCTAGTGCTGCAACATCCAGGGGCTTGAGGTCTTGCCCTCTTCCGGAGGCGTTTGCTCAGGGCTCTGATCTCAGGTAGCTCTGCTGTTGGTATTTCCCCCCGCATGCACACACTGAACATCATTTACCTTCCAGGAGCAGAGCCCTGCTGGTTGCTTTGGCAGCAGCAGACAGATGGTATTGGCTTGTTTTTATTTCATCACCAGGGTGCCAGTAAAACAAACGGTTCCGATTTTTTTGTGGGTTTGTTGTTTCTTTTGTTTTGTTTTGTTTGGGTTTTTTTTTTTGTGGCTGCATTTTTTTGTTTCTTTGTTTGGGTTTTTTTATTTGTGTTTTGTTTTTTTTTAACATAGTATGTGTTTTGATTTCAGCGCAGTGTACTTGAAGGTTTTTCCCAGCTGGTGCTGCCTTCTTCCTTGCTGATTCACCAGGGAGAGGTGAAACCAGGAGGAGGCCTGGTCTTGCTGTCTGTGCAGTCTGGTGCTGGCTGGTGAGCTTGTGTGGGAAGCGTGTGATGATAACTCTTGCCCTCGTTTTCCAGAGGCAAGGCAAGAGAACGTGTGCATCAGTGCACAGGAAACTTCAGCAGGATGTGACTTACCACTTAGCTCACTCCCATATCTCCACTGTCACCTTCCTCACAGATACAGCTCTTAGTGAACATTAAAGCCACGTGTACGGAATAATGCAGTCCCAAAGAAGTGAAAAAGGAAGGTTTTTGGAGAAAAAAATAATTTTTTATTTCTCCATCAATAATCTGTGTAGTTAATTGACAAAAAACTTCTTATGCAACCTATCGTGTTATGTTTACGTAAAATAATACCTTTTTTAGCTGCTTTCAGTAGGCTCAAAGTCTATTTTACAGGCCCACAGCTTCCTGATTATGTGACATCAGTACAACATCCCAAGCTGGTGGTTATATTAGAAGAATATAATGAGACAAAAAAAACCAAACTAGCTTAATCTTTTCCATTGATAAATTTAGAACTTATAAAAGCTGCAGTAATAGTCGTAGTGATAAAAAGAAATATAATTTTATACTCGCCCGCTGTTCTAAAAAAACAGTGTATAATTATTGTGGGAGGAAGAAAAATACATCTCTCCCCCACACTCTGCTACTTTTACCCCTTCTCTTCGGTGTTGAAATCATCTGGCTTAATTAAATCACCAACTGATTTCTGCACAAAGGATGACATTTCATTAGTGATGTAAGATGTGCATGAGACAGAATTAACCCAATTTTCAAATGGATTTCAATTTGGAAAGGGCAGCATGTAAAAATGTCTTGTGAATGTGTGGGATGAGCTTGTTGAGCAGCTTTCTGAAGGAGACGAGATCATGAAATGATGAATAATTAGACAACAGTCCCTCCCCCCACCTCAGTTTCTAACACTCTTTTTGTAATCCCGGTTGACAGAAATTTAGGTGCCTGGCATCATGTATCAGGGATTTATTAGAAATGGAATGAAAAACAGACTTGTGATGATTGCCAGCAAAATATATGTAATTTTCTCTGTAATTTTTAGCTGAATAGTAGCCTTCAGAGGCTTTGTCAAAGTTACCACCACCTGAATCTGTTGTCTTGGGCGGAAAAAAAGCAGCAAAAAGAAGAAAACCAGTCTCCTAAACATGGCTTTGAATCATCGCTTCTGGTAGCACATTTTCCAGACGCTTGCTGTGGTGCTGGGTTGAGATGTCAGATGCCAGGTCCCCCTGGCTTGCAGCTCAGTGCTTCTCACACTGGGATGTTACCAGAGTAATTGCAGCGAGGCTCGAGTCCCGTTCCCTCCGCCCGCCGCTACTCCCAGGCTGGGGCTGTGAGCTTGCTGGCCCTGCTGTGAACGGACCCAGCACAAACCTGCTCTCTGAAAGTGTGAAATCCCTTTTTTGCAGCCCCTGTGTGTGGGGTAAGGGGTGAAGGCACCACTCCTCAAGGCACCACTCCTCAAGGCACCACTCCTCAAGGCACCACTCCTCAAGGCACCGCTCCTCGTGTCGGGAGACAGATTTTTAGGGGGCAGGCTGTCAAGCTCAGAATAAGTGAGCAAATTAAAGCCTTCCCGTATTCTTAATTGATGCAAAATCAATCATATAATGATTTTTGCAAAGAAAGGCATTAAAAATGGGGCTTTGTTGCTTCTGTTGAGAGCAAAGGCTTGGGCTACAACATTGTGGTGGTGTTTACGATGAAGTAAGGGCCAGAGGTTCCCACTATTCCAGCCACTGGTATTCATGTATTGGAATTCCTGACCCAAAAGAGCAGAGGCTGTTTAACAACAGGGTTTGCCAGCATAAATATTCTGCCCTTCTGCTTAGAACATCAATCTTGACCCCTTGCTTGGGAAGGGGGGACGGAAACTTCTGCAGTAAGCGTGGAAACAGTGAAATGTGTTTTGGAATTTAAAATTGATTTGAAAGGGATCTTCAGTGGCATTTACACAGCAAGTTTGCGTACGATGAAGCACGTGCTTTTAGATGGAATTTGGGGAAATAAAAGCAGGCAGAAGGAGTGCTGAACAGATTTGATTTAGCCCTGCTACTGGAATAAGGTGTTAGCAGGGGAATTTCAGAATTGCCATCCTGTCTACCCTTTGGCCTGTGGAAACAGCTCTATTAGCAGGAACAGAGCTGCAAGTCGAGGTCACAGTTCAGCTCCAGAGTTCAGGGGCATGGTGGGATATTTCATTTGGGACATGACTTACATCATCTGGTACGTTTAGAAACATTTCTTTCTTCTGTAGGTATTCCTTCGGTTTTATTTTTCCTTGTCTTGCTCTGGATCTTGTTTGCAGCTGGCTAGCAGAACATTGCATTCGCTTCTGCTTGGAGGGCAGGACCGTACCGTGTGGGCACTGTTCCTAATGCACCTCTTCTCCCTTTCAGAAATAGGAATGAAGAAAATGAGCAACATCTATGAATCAGCAGCCAATACCCTGGGGATTTTTAACAGCCCATGCCTGACCAAAGTGGAGCTGCGAGTTGCATGCAAAGGCATTTCGGACAGGGATGCCCTCTCAAAGCCAGATCCCTGTGTCATCCTTAAAATGCAGTCGCACGGCCAGTGGTTTGAGGTGAGTGTTCCATGACATAAAAATTATTTTTCTGATGTGTTAGGATTGCATAGACAAACTGAGGCAAAAATCAAGCAGCAAGAAAATAGAGTGAAGCCAGTAGAAACCTGTGGTGTTACCTTCTAAGAGTGAAGGGAGGTTGTTCCGTTAACATACTTGGAATCAGACTCCTAATGACACTTTGAACTTCTCGTTGGATTCTGGATTAAAAATGAAGATGATGAAAGACTGAAGCATCATAACACTTTTCCTCTGGGACAGTCTTGTTTAATAAAAGCTGTATCATAGCAGAGATAGCAACCATAATGCTGTGGAAGAGAGGAGTATTTATTACTAGTTGGCAAGGAATTTGGTGACAGAGTACCTCAACTTGCAAGTTTTGAGCATTACAGTTGGATTCACAGTTGAAGATAATAACTTAAACTAATTCATTTGCCTCCTTGATTTGCCTTGTATTGCAGATGACATGTTTGATTAAAATCCCACTTTGTGTTATTTTACATAATCTTGGAAACCATTTGATTGATAAATGGAAATAGGATGTCTTAGAGGCATGCAAATTGTAAATAAAGAGCGTTAGGAGGGAATGTAATATTTTAAATGAAATCTTGATGGTTGTTTTACTTAAAAATTACATTTGAGTGCTTGTGGTTAATCAAGCTAAAAGGTGTAGGTTTTAATGGAAAGTATGTATGAGAAAATTAGGAATGTATTAAATCCGGTTCATTTCAAGTGAGTACTCATCTGTGTCTTCTCAACAGTTTCAGCATGCAGAATAAGATTGTGTTATCTATCAAAAAAAAAAAACCCCATAATAATAATAGCTGTAAGCATATGCAGAAAGCAAAATCCTAAATTCATGAGGTTTTTAATACAGCGTTTTTCAGCCAAGTTTGTCAGACTTTGGGGATTTTGTTCCAGTGATTCCAATTGTGTGGGTTTGGTCTGTGGATCTCTGAAGTTTTTGCAGTGCAGGGTCAGCACCAGCATAGCAAGGGTGAGGGGTTTTTGGCAGTATTCTTCCTCTTCTCTTAGTTTGCTGGTGTGGAACCATTAGATAGGTGCCTGGTGAAATACCAGTCTAAGTAGAATTGTCCTGGTACTACAAAAATCAGTGTATTCATGTAGCTGAAATTTAAGGGGATATAATAGCCTGCCAAAAATAGGTCATTCTGCTTAGAGAGGAGCATTTAACTGCACTGTTTTAAAAGGATTAGAAGTGAAAAGCAGTGAAATGCCCCTGTTTGGCAAGGACACACTGAGATCTTTTGGGCCATTTCAGTTCCTTGAATAACTTTGAGTGCAATTCACAGAATTTGTCTGTGGCCAGTAATGAGCAGGGTAAGTAGCTTTAAATTAGATATTTGTATGTTGTAATGGAGATTCCCTTTATTTGATGTGGGTTTTAATTTGGAAAGTGATTGGCTGAATAGAGTAATTCTGGTAGAACAGATCTGCTCACTGATTGGATTCTCATCGAACTTCTGTTGCTCCTACAGTCTAATGAAAATGCAGGTTACGCATTTTAGGGTGAACAAAAAGTTTTTCTGAGTTCATGTTGCTATCAGTGCCACAGAGCCAATAGAGCACTGATGTGATGAGCCTTTTCCTAGTCTGCCCAGCACGTTCTCAACAGAATTTTTAATTAAGGTCCAACTGCTGAGCTAAATTGAGCAGAGTCACTCAGGTATAGCTGAAGACATAGCTTTTCTGGAACAATCTTCTGCTGATGACAGTCAGTGATCCAGCAAGAGCTGAGACAGCATACAGGCTAATAATTAAAAACTAAAGTAAAATCTAGTTCCCAGTGAAGTGAGTGTATTCAACATCAAAATCACTAAATGGCAACCGAAAGAGGAGTGGAACTGAAGAGTTTTCCATCTGCAGATTTAGTGACTTGGCAAACTTGTCTTGAATTTCCAGATCCCACCCTTGGAGGCTGGATGTCTCCCAGTAGACTGTAGCAAAGTCCAGTGTTACTGAAACATGCACTGGGCACGTATTCTGGTGGCGTGGAGGATTTATGAATGTGGAGCAGCTGCGTGGAAGGTGCCTGAAGCAGAGGTCTCTCTGATTATGCTTTTGGAATGTATGAAGGCACTGAGGGCTGTCTGCACAGCTGCTGCCTGGGCATCACACAGCTGAAGCTGGTGGGCCTTGGCTGGTGGGATGGCATCGTGCATGCGGGCAGAGGCGCCAGGGTGTGAGGGGTTTGCTCGACAGCTTGAGGTGTTCACAGGTTGTCATCTGCACGTGGTGAGTACATGTGTTATTCTGAAAGCGGAGTCAGTTGCCGAGCTGTATCTGGTCATATGAGATTTACTTGAGATCAGGAGGTTTTCTGTTCTGATTTTGCGTTGAGCACTTGACCTGCACATCTATACAGAGCATCACGCCAACAGCCGGTACGCACCAGTTAGCTTGGAAGTGCATGGAATTAATTAGTGTGTGGAATACCAGGGCAGCCTACTGAACAGGCTACCTAGGAATCAAGCTAGGAGGACAAGGTCTTGCTCTTGATCTGTGTTTGCTTTTTCCCCTTAATCCTACTCAGTCTTTTATTTCATTTCTGAGTTAATTCCAGCTCTTGCTACAGCTCCCCATTGCCATTCCTGGCACCAGCTTCCTCACTCTGCTCCCCTGCATACTGGGGGATGGAGGAGATTCCCAGCCCTTCCTGGCATGCCAGAAGGATCTGTAGAGAAGACCTTCAGGCAGACTTCAGCTGCTGGTTTCCATAGATACCCAAAAGTCTCTCTGGTGTTACCCATCTGTGGCTGTTGCAGCCCACTACATAAGCCAACAAGCCATGAAATAGGAGTCTGTGGGTTGACATGTTCCATGACTCTACCAAACTGTTCCAAAACAACAACAAAAGAAGGGGGAGGAAATGTACATATACACTTACATATAGACCAAATAAATACATAATTTTCAGTTCATGTAGATGAACAGAGTAATAGACGAAGCATTTGGATGGAACTGAACATTTAATGATCAGAAACAAGAGCTACCACCTCCAGCACGTGTACAGAATCAGGCTCAAGGCCTGACTAACCTTGTCTCACATCTGCTGGTTGGTGACAGTGAAGAAGGGTGAGATCGGGGAAGTATAAAAGTCTTTCCAGCTTGCCCTGCCAGCCCTCTGCAATCTGCAGCTCAGAGAGTTCCTAAACAAGCGTCTGCAACTTTGTAATTAAAAAATGTTGGCAGAATAATTCCCATAACTTTGTTCAAGTAGTTTGAATATTGGTTTTTGTATTTAAAAAACGAAATTTCATTATATCCTGAGACACAAGTTCTGCAGCTTAAGTGGTGGTTGAAGAAAGTAGTATTACTTGTATTTTTTGAACTTGCCACTTGCTGATTCATTTGAAGTCCCTTGTTCCTGTATTGTGAAAATCCCTGTACCATTTTCCCAGTGCCATTTGGGAACTTTAGGCTCCTGATTTGTCTGTGATTGTGTAAGGTGGCAACTGTTCTGTCCTATATTTTGACGATTAAGCCTCTCTAACCCATCAAGGAACACGGATGCATTTAGATGGTTATTTGGACCATGTTTATTTCAGGACACTTTAGAGATACAGTGCCAAAAGCTGCTGCTCTATTTTCCCATAGAGCTGTTCAGGCAGTGATTTGAGTTTTATCCTCTGCTTTGCAGAGCTGCAAGGCTTCACAGTGGGCTGGGTTATTGGATGTTTGGTGTCTCTTTTTTGATTTGATATTTAATATTTGATAGTGTTGGAGCAAGGTCTAGATACTCTTTTTTTTTCTGATTTCATGACTTGGTGAGCAAACATCCTGTTTAAAATTAAGTAATGAGGTAACAGTAAGATGAACATACTGTTTAACAAAGGTGTTGGGTTTTTCCCCCCTCTGGCAAAGAAAGGGAGTTAGAAAGTACTGATGAGATGTTTTGTATCGGATTTGTTGGCAGGGAGGTGCTTTCATTGAGTAGGTGTTACAGAAGTATCTCTTCTCATTGTAAAGTAACTTGTGATTTGTTTGCATGGTTTTTTTCCCCAGAATGGGGCTGATAATTGGAAATGCTACCTGCATGTTCTCTGGCCAAAACTTAGGACCAAGTCTTTAATGAAACACTAGATATATTGTAAATACCTTGGGATTCATAGAAATCCTTGGTTGATGAAAGACAGCAGGACAAACCTGAGTCTTTAATTGAAATGATCAAGATGTTCATCAGAAAAGAAAGGTCTGCAGAGCCTTGGGCACAGATCTGTGCTGCATCCATTTCCCAAGGGGTATTCCTAGAAGATGATGCTGAAGAGTTTTTCAGGTGCCATTAGACCCTTCTTGTTCTAACTCATCAGACAGAAAGCTGCACACACACATAAGTGAGCCCGTGGATAGGCACATTGTGCCTGTTGTGTGCCCATTATTCAATGTTGTACTTTGCTTTCATCTTCTCCTTAAGTGGATGTTGAAGCTAATGGATGCTTCTCTGCTTGAGACTACTTGGTAGCCTCTGTTGCTGCCAAGATTTGCTTTTAGCTTCTGCTTTCTGCTGCTGGTCAACTTCCCTGAAGTCTTTCTGTACAGTGTGGATGACAGCTCATCTTCTTCTAACACCACAAAAGTTTCTGGGGTCAGGCTGCAGGCTAATTGAATATTTTATCTCGGTCCATTCTCAGCCAGAATTCATCTAATTGGATGTTTTACTTTTCCAAGCCTTAATATTTTGGAGGCATCCTCTGTTCCAAGGGTTTGCCTGTTGAAGAGCTCCTGTTGTTAACTCTTTCAGGAAAAAGAAAAGTTCTCTGCATGGCGGGAATCTAATGTGAAGTTTTCCTCCATATCCTTCATAGTTTTCTGTTCAACTCTTCATGCACTGAGTACATTTTTACAAACACATGTGCATAAAGTCAAAGCCTGGAATTGCATTTTATATTACCTTTCTTTTTACAAAGACAGACAACTCTCTTCCTCTCCCAGGTCTTTTCCAACTACTTATGCAAAGTCAGAAGTCTGAAAACTAATGGCTGTGAATCTTCTGTGTTGGCAAATATGTGATTAGAAGCTGGTACTGGCAATTTTGTCCTCCAGTGCCTAGTTCAGAAACATGAACATCATGAGGTTTTGATGAGATTTTTCTTCTTATACTCCAGGTAGTAATAGCTATTGACTATTTATTTTAAATCCATTTTATAATAACTCTTTTTTTGCTTTTACCTCATCCATCACTGCTTCTTTCTCTCAAGCCTCCTCCTTGTCTCAGCATTTAAACATAGCCACAGTGCTTTTTTTCCTTGTCTTTTTAAGTCAGCTAGTCTTTAAACTTGAACTCATTTGAATCAGACAGATTGTCTCAACTGAGGACAAATCCTGTCACACTGAGTCAATACATATGAACTGTTGTAACGTTCCACAGCTCAAACAGCATTTTCTGCCTCTGAAGTGCAGCTCATGAAGCAAAATGTGTGTGCAGTGGAGAGGAGGACAGAACTCGTGTTGTCAAGGTCTGTTTTTTTGAACAAGAGCAATCATGTTTGGGCTGGCTGCTGCTTCTCCACCAGAGCTGCGGGTGGGATTCTCCAGCAGCAGCAGCAGGAGGCTGGTTTCTGGCTCTCTCTGTCCCACTAAATCTCTTCAGGCCCCTGTCCTCATGGCACGGCAGAGTGAAGAGTTGTTTCCTCATAGTTTACATAAATGATTAAAACCGAGTGTACTCCTGAGAGGTCAGGAGGGAGCACTTCTGAACGAGGTGGTAAAAGCTACATGGCCTCTTCCTGATTCTGCGGCCCAGACCATCCTCTGCTGGAAAGATCTGTTGTTGGGACCAGTTTCCAGGAGCCTTCTGCCTCTGGGAGAACCCTGGTGGGATCACATGGTCATTTTTTTCATGTTAGGAAGTAGTTACCTGCTTACAAATCAGTTTAATGCTATATTAGCTTAGATGAAAATCCACATGACCTGTACTTGTTGACATCCTGTTTCAGTGTCCAACGGATTAGGGATTGTGGAAATTATTGAAAAACTCTGTTTGTTTCTTGAGAACAATTGCTGTACAATGGTACTGCAGTGGCCATCTTCAAGTAGTGCGTGTCAGTGGTTTGTCAGGCAGTACTAGGCACGTTTCTGCCCGCTTGTGCCTGGGAAGGAAGGAGCCAGGCTGGGCACTCACTCCTCAGCTAGGTGTCTGTGCAAATATTCATGTATTGCTGCTGGTTGAAATGTCTTGAATGGTTTTGAGCTGCCTGGAAATTTTGCCTTCATCTGAACTGTTGGGTAATTTGATTGCGGGCATGAAATATCCAGAAACAATGGGAAGGAGTTCTCATTTATTCTTGGATTTATCACATTTAGTCAAAATACTATGGCTGACAATTTAGATAACTTTTAACAAGAAAAGCTTTTTTTTGCCTCAGAAACAGGGCACTTGAATTGCTTCCCCCCCCAGCTGTGAATATTTCTTTGTTATTATTGCACTTTCATCAGTATTTCTAATGATCCTGAGATGTGCTTGCAAATACTGTCTTTGGCCCTACTGCCTGTTTGGTGGCTCTCAATTCATGGTTCACCAGCTTTTCACAGCTTTTTTGCCAGATAACTTTCTGTGAAAACTGTGACTCTCAAACAGTGTTCTCAGTCATATTAATAAAATAAGAGTTTCCTGATATTTACTTTAAGCACCAAGTCAAGCCTTGTAGTTTTGTTGTACGAGTAGGATAACCAAAAAAAAACCCCAAACAAAACCACAAACAAACACTGTTCAAAATGTTTATAAAAATGATCTAAGGAAACTGTCAGGACAAGGAAAGCTTCACAGTGCTCTGCCTCCCCTGAGCTACATCCTTGGGATAGAGCTCATCTGACACCCAGCTGCCGGTGCAGAACCAAGCACACTACATCACTGCTCGATGCTTCTTCAGGGAAACGTTGTGCTGATGGCTGTACCTGGTGGCAATTAACTTGAAATGCTGTTTGAGGGCTGATTACCCTGCCGGAGCCTTGTTACTTCGTAAACTTAAAGCTTGTGCTGTGTCACTGCCGTGCAAACCGGAGCGGTTGCGGTAGCCTTGCTCCCCTGGCTGCCCTTTGGATCCCCCCTGGCTGCAGGAACCATGGGCATTTGCTGTTTTTAAAGCTTTATTTGCACTTCAACTTATGTTGGGCACGAAGGCTGCCAGGTATCTGCCTTTTCTAGTCTGCCCAGGAATAGACAATACAAATGCCTCTGCTTTTGTTTCTCTCTTTGAAGTTACTGCCTTTATGTTGTCAGTTATCATCCAATCTTAGGGTGGTCTGTTTGCAGCCCAGCGTGGGCTCAGTTTTGTCCAAGACCTGTGCTTTCCTGCTTGCTTTCATCATTCTTTAATAGCAATCCCAAGGTGGTTTTGTGACTGTCCTTGAATTAATCTCATTCCCTTAATAAAGAAGCTATTAATAAGTTTTGTAAGGACTGTCCCTTTCTTTCTTTCTTTGGATGGTGAGACTTAGTTGATGTTCTCCTCCCCTGTTTAGCCTAATAGCTCTGTGATGAAGTCACATCCAAAATGTTACAGTCAACTTTTCCTTTTTTTAATATAACTTACATTTTTCACTGGGAATTTACCAAGATTCTCTAATAATATTGGAAACTGTTGAACGTACCTGGTAGCGAGACATCCTTAACAAAAGTTAAAACTCTACATGCAACTCTGATTCTGCACAGAAGTGTTACTGTTTGATTCAACTTATCTGTGATGCTGGTTTTTAACTCCTAGAGATTTTTTGCTTGGATTTTGGTTGGTTGTGGATTTGCTGCTCAACATTAGATTGTAGTATTGGCACCAGAAAATACACACTCGCAGGGCTTGCATCCTTGTTTGCCTAAAAGTTATGTTACAGACTTTGCTTTTCAGGGTTGATCTAACATTGTCATGATTTGAAGTGGCCATGTCCTGACCTTCAGGTGCCCCTGCTTTCTGGGGGAAAGAAAAATTTTTGCAGCAAATCACAGTTTTAATGGAAAACACCACACTTAGAGTAGCTCCGTCAACTAGATCGTATGTTTGCCTCTGACCTTTTCTTTTACGATGGAAACCTTTCCAGTTTGCAAAGTTTGGAGTTAAAGAATGAAAGGAATCGTTACTGTATCTTAAACTATTCAAAAGCCTCAAGTTTTTCTTCCTAATGAAGAGAAGGATGATACTAAGAACCCCAAGGAATATAGGCATCTTTGATAAACTTTGAAACGAAGGGAGTCTGTATTTTTTAATACATTTTAATTGTTTCAGTTGGGAATATTTTTAAATAAGACTCTGGCAGAATGATGAAGTTGACAGAGTTAACATTGTCATAGCTTGCCTCTTTCCATCCCTGTATCTTCTTCCAAACCAGCTATGTGCCCTTACCCATCTAACTGGAGCACAGCTGATGGGGGCTCATTATTTTTTTTTCCTGCTCTTCATTGTATCACTCTGCTTTTTCTGCTGAATTCAGCTGGAGCTAGAGGTCGGTCTATTTAAAGAGCACACGCTGCTATCTCGATGTCTCTTGCGAACTGTTGTATAATTTGGCTGCTCCTGGGGATCTTTGCGGTGAGAATACATAATTTACTGACCATCTGCCTGCCTTTTTCTTCCATTGCAGTTGCAGGGAGGAAAAGCTGGAAAGGAGGCAGTGGTATACTGTGTATGCAGAACTGGTTGGTAAACTGCTGACCACGTTGCATCCTGTGCTTGTCATTCAGAAGTCAGCTTTGTGCCAGTGGTTGCTGTTAGGACATGAAATACAAAGGCTGGCTGGTGTGTCTCTCAGAGCACTGAAGGGGAACATTTATGATGGATGAGCTTGTTCTGAAAGCATCTGATTGTGCTTTTTCATAACACGATTGCTGATTTCCTTACAGCTTGCTATTGCCTTCAGCCAGTGTTCAAAATCCCAGGCTACACCTTACTTTGGGACTATCATTCTTTTATGGCAGCTCTGGGAAATTTTGTTCTGCCCAAACAGGGAGCTTCTGAAAAACCTGAATGATGTGACTGGAAGGGCTTAAGCCAGTTTTATTTGGGGATCGTATGTATGTGTGAATGGAAGAAAGGAGAAAGCAAGGTAAGATGGAAGAGATGTTAATGTAGAATCAAAATTAGATTGCATCTAAAAACCATCAAGCATGGAAACTTGAAGAGAGCCTGACAGGGAGGCTGATCCCAAGACAAATCTAGAGAATAGGCTTTTGGATCCAAAATTTGTCTAAATGACATCTATGGCTGTGAAGAAGGAAAACTTTGGTCATTTGCTTTCTTTTTGAATGTTGTATAGTAGTTGCATCAAACCTGCCTGACTCCAGAGAACTCTAGAAAGCTCCTCTGTTATAGAGCACAAGTTCCATGAGCAGCAGTGAAAGTGCACTTGTTTAGCCTGGAGAAAAGGAGGCTCAGGAGAGACCTTCTCACTCTTGACAACTTCCTGAAAGGAGGTTGGATCCAGGTGGGGTCAGTCTCTCCTTCCAAGGAACAAGTGAGAGGACAGGAAGAAAGACTCAGGTTGTACAAGGGGAGGTTTAGGTTGGACATAAGGAACAATTTCTTCCCCTCAGTCGTTGTCAAGGCCTGGCCCAGGCTGCCCAGGGCACTGGTGGAGTTCCCAGACCTGGAGGGGTTTCAAAGAGATGTGGTGCTGAGGGACATGATTTAGTGGGGACCTGGCAGTGCTGGGGAAATGGTTGGACTCGATGATCTTAAAGATCTCTTCCAACCAAAACAACTCTGTTTCCAACTTGTTTTCTCAGGGGTGTAATCTTACAGGACCCAAATATTGGCTCACAGTTCAGGTAGGGTCATTCTTCACCTAGGTTTGTACCAGGCTGGATACTCTCTGTGTTGGATACTGTTGTCTTTCTGCAGAAGTTGTGGTATCCAATCAATCTTGCTGTGTCTGCAGAGTGATGTTTGGTGAGGCAGATTGACACAGATGTAGATGTGATGGACTGACTTTTCTCCATCACTGCTAAAGGCCATCCCTTAAACCCCTAAGTCACCTGACGTCCCATCTCACCAATTGCTGTTTTATTCTAAAACTACATGTGTGCAGACTCAGCCCTAAAGCAGCCCTTCTGCTCTGGTGACTTTTTTCCCCAGTTGCTTGGCTCTGCTGTTGTCTGTATTTATAAACTACTTGGATATAAGCTCTTAGGGGCAGCAAGTCCCTCTTCTGTTTATATGCAATGGTAGTAAGAACCTTACCTGTGTCTCTAGGTGCTATCACAATATAAATAATACTGATAAGCCCTGAGCAGCAGGCAGCCTGGTAGAGCTGAAGTCAAGTAGGAGCTTCCCCTGAAGTGAAGTTTTTCATTTACAGTGTGGAGAAAAGAGAGCAAAACACACATGGATTATGTTTCTGTTATCTTTTGCGTAGAGAAAATATTAAACATGCTTTGTCACTTAACGTGGCTGGGGATATCGTGTTGCAGCTGCTTTTTCTTTTTTTTTTTAAACCAATTATTCTGCAATATGGAGTGTTTTAATTTAGACATGCCTTTTAAAGATCAGCATTCAAGGCACATGCAGTGAAGAGCGATTTAAAATTAAAAGGCTGCTTTAGACTTTTAAGAGCACCTGGATCTTATTTTAGAAGCAATTGGAACTCTGGGCCAGCACCTTGTAGGGTAATTTAAATTCTTTTTCTTTTTAATTTTTTTTTTTTATTTGAGTGCTTGGTGAGGAATTGATTTGAACAGCAAGGTGCTGAGCTCTTCAGATTTTGAAGTACTTCCAATTCCTGATCACATGTAGCTGCAGGTTGTGATCTCCTCCTTGCTCTCACAAGGCCAGCCATCTTAGGAATATCACCCAGGCAAAGAAATGAATCCAGGCTCTTTTGATTTATCAAACATTTTATTTCATGTATTTCTTCTCTTTTGCTTCTCCCTAGAAGAAGTTCCTTAGGTCAATAGGAGGACATTTTAAAGTTTCAGGAAGAAATAGAGGCATGTAAAAGTAGCCAACCGTACTTTTATCAGTTCAGTATTTAAAGAAAGTATGTTTCATGGGTAAAATGTTCATGAGCAGTGCAGTAAATTATGTGCATTGATTTTTCCAGGGAGGAGGGCGGGAGAAGGAACAATCCTTTAGCTGTATTGAATGGGAGTACGGTCGACCTCGTGCCCCAGGTGAGAGAGCTGAGCGGTGGGGATGAGGTGCAGGGAAGGAGTCACCTCATATCTAAGGCTCAGCCTTCCTCCCAGGCAAAGAGAGCCTCTGAAGCTGCACAGGTGGTCTCTGCTCTGGAAGCAACTGCCCTGAGCACTTGGCTTTGAACTGTAGGTCTGCACTGTAACAAAGACTTTCTGGACGTTTTCAAAATGCCTTGTGCAAATGCAGGGATGTGATGATGCTTTGCTTGTACAGAGACACCCAGACCAGTCATTTCCTTTCTCAGCTTTACCTTCAGTACAAAGCATGGGGATGTCTGTTCTCAGAAGGAGGGAGTAGCCATCCTAAATGTGGGGATTTTCGTTCCTGTTCCGCATAGAGCAAGTGGCCAGCTCCTCACAGACATAACACAGATGGGCTTGTGAGCAGCTGGGACTACAGCGGTGAGTCAGGAAGTCACTGGATAGTTACTGAAAGTTCACTGGGATGTGAACCACCAGCCAGAACCTGTCTAATGCAATAGCTGCATTCATACAACGAGAAGCTGCCAACAGGCTGCTCATCGTAACAGTTTGCAGCTACTCGTGGTGGTGCTGGGAGATGTATGCACCAGTATAGAAATGTTTTATAAACTGGCACTGTAGAACAGTGAGGATGGCATTAAACAGCATCAACATCTCTCCATACTGGGTGGATTACTTATAAGAGTCTGGGGGAAGCTGATATGATTTATTTAGGGTAAAGCTCAGTGTATTTTTGCCTTTGGGTTGAGATAAATAAAACATCATAAGATACATTAGAGATTTCACTGGAGTGTGGAGGAGGAGAATGTAAAGTCTGAATATTTTGTTTTCTGTCTGAATCACTAATGTGCTACCAGTCAGTTTAATTAGAATAATTAGTCATGAAATATATAATTGGTCTGAATCTTCCTGCAGATTGCAGAGAGAGCTTTTGAAGAGGAAGGTGGTTATTTGATACTGATCCTGCAAACATTTACGCAGGCTCCGAGCTCGGCGCGCGTGAGTCGGTGTGTGCACAGCAACCCCCCGTTGACTGCAGAGAGGGAGCTTCCCCTGGCTCAGGGCCGTTCTCAGACTGAGCTTCCTCGGGGGGCTGCATTTCTCTGTCACCAGGTGATCTGTGGCACGTCCACTGTTTCAGGGTGCCCTCAGTCAGGGACCTCTCTCACCCTTTAATGGTCACTGATGTTGGCAGGACGGTAACTTTGAGTGACCAAATGTGGATATATATCCCCTGTGGCTTGGTTTGTACCTCAGTCTCTAAAGGGTTATTTTCTACCACTGTGGTGGGTCCTGCTGTGGGGAAATGACCCTGTTCAGTAGTAACTGTCAGGAGAAGCGTGCTCTTGTTTTCTACTGGAATAAGATGGATCATTTGGTCTAGAGCACAAGTCTTGTGAGGAGCAGCTGAGGGACCTGGCATTGTTCAGCCTGGAGAAAAGGAGGCTCAAGGAAGACCTTCTCGTTTTCAACAGCTCCCTGAAAGGAGGTTGGAGCCAGGTGGGGTCAGTCTTTTCTCCCAGGGAGCAAGTGATGGGACAAGGGGAAACGTCCTCAAGTTGTGCCAGGGGAGGTTTAGGTTGGACACGAGGAACAATTTCTTCCCTGAAAGGGTTGTCAAGACCTGGCCTGTGCTGCCAAGGGCAGTGGTGGAGTCCCCACCCCTGGAGGGGTTTCAAAGCTGTGGAGATGCTTTGGTCTAGTTGGATGGTCTGATTGACTGTAACAGTAGGTTCTATACATCAACTGTGTAAGACAACTTGCTGTTTTCAACAACAGAGAACAGTTGAAAGCTTACGGAGTTTCTTGCTATTTTCGTGGTACTGCAGTGAATTCCATTTCTCTTTTTTGGCACGCTCTCACAGTAATCACATATGAAAATATGTGATTCAGCAAAAACTGTGGAAGGATTTCTGTTACTGTGGTGAAGTTACAGTGAGCAGAGAAGGAGAAACAAAGACCCAAGAGGAGAAGAGAGTGAATGCTATTAACGGATTCTTCCTCTGTCCCCAGGCCTTTCCTGCTTCCACCTGCCAGTGTCGTGAGTCCCTTCTCAGTCCCTGGCTTTGAACCCGGCTCAGCAGCATCTCGGCTGGTTCCAGGAGGGGTGCTGTGTGCTCAGCCCGAGCCCCGGCTCCGCGCTGCGTGGCGCGGGGGAGCGCGGAGCGGCGCTGCCAGCGATGCGCCTGGCAAAAGAAACACGCTCGCTTTGAAAATACGGATCTGGAATGTGTTGCCTGCTGATGCATATTCATGCCTTAAATGCAAATATCTCCCTTCCCTGCTCATAGTGTGGATGTTTGCCCTCTCTATTTGGGTTGTGTATCATATGGCATGTAAATAAGAGATGACAAGTTGTGTAATAAGTGGAGGGAGGGAGGGAGGAGAGAAGTTAAAGGGATTTGATTTAATAAGAAACATGCATAATTTACATACACAGCACTGTTCCACTCTGGGTTTGCATACTTTAATTGCAGATCCTGTGGCTTCGTATCAACCAATATCTTACAAATAATAGTCTTTTATTAGCCTTAAAGATAAGATTTCTCAGATGAAGTTTGCTTGCTAGAATAAGCGTCCTGCAGTGGTTTGGCTTTACACCGAAGCTGGTAAATGTCCTTGTTTCTTTGCAAGGTGAAGGCAGATGTGTCAGTTTGGCTGGATAAATATACAAGATGAGCAATACATGGTGTAGGTGATGTTTTTATCGTAAAAGTTGGAGATACAGAGAGTTTTAGGATGCATTTATATCTCTCTGACCTGTAAACGATCTAGACTCAGGGCACAAATTAATATCAAGATGCCAGGTCTCCCAATTTGCAGATTGGTTTCCAATGTCCAGAGAAATTGCTTCATGAGCCCACCAAAGCCAGCCCAGCATTTCAGGAGCTGCTTCTGGCCTGGGTCAAAAATGGGCTCTACAGGGAGACAAACCCATAAAATTTGAATGTGGTTTTGGATCCAAATTCTACTAGGGATGTTGGTTCATGATCTTCCTTTTGTTTTGTTTTTTAAATGTGGACTCATCTATAATTACTGTAAAATTCCCATCTCTTTCCCTGTGGGTTTGCTTGTTTGGGGTTTTTTTTGCTTAAACCCTTAGACATGAGTATTTCAGCCAAATGCTGAATCCATAAAATGTCATTGGGCCACTAAAATTAATAGCCATGCCTGATGTTTATTGTGCTGCAGGTAGAGGTATAGATAAATAGAAGAGCTTTTTACTTGAAAGTAGCAGTTCAAGGAACGTGCTTCAGTGGTCTTCCACTATAAGTAATGTTTTTCAAACTCCTTCTCTTGTGTAAAGGTCAGGTAAAATGCTGATATCCTGTGTTACAGTGTGGGAAATCTTTGGGGGGAGTGTTGTTTCTCCACACTTCCCAAAGTAAATAGACTCACGAGCAAAAGGAGCACCAGGCATAAGCAACAAGTAAGGTTTGCATCCTTCTCATACGTACACCTTAATGAAGGAGACTAAGCAAAGTCCAACCCAACAATAACATCCCTTATGATGCCTGTAAAGCTCTCTGCGATGACATGAGCAGTTTCACGGTTTAACTTGCAGGGGAAACAGAAATGCCCATCACTCCACACGTTTTCAGTTCCATGCTGCTTATGTAAAGGCCTGTGGTCTTTAGAGCAGTGTGTTGTAGTTCTAATCCCTGGTTGGGAATCAATAAACCCACCGAAATGGAAATAATTAGGGATGGTTTTTTTCCACTTGCTCCATATTACCTTCACAAACAAGATGGAACTAAACAAGCAGCAAGGAAATGCTGCTCTCCAAGTATGTAACTAGGAACTTGTCTTCTGAAGGCTATTGGAAAAGATATGGAAAAGAGTAGAATTTATTTTTCTGAATTATGGAATGAGTTTCTAAGCAGTGAACTACTACTTGTCTCTTGAATACCTTTCATTGGGTTTTTTTTCTGAAAAAAAATACAACATACGTGAATATTTAATGGAATTTTATCTTCAAAAAAGCAGAATGAAAATTGTTTTGTATGTGGGGGTTGTTAGAAATGTAAGGTGATTGTGTCTTAGGTTTGCTGACCTGTGTTTTGTTCATTTTTAAGGTTTTGTGCTATTCAAACCTCCTGATTGTCCATTTGAGTAGATAAAAGTAGTATGGTGGATAGATAAAAAAAGCGCTTGTTCTTTGGCTGCCTCCCTCCCTGAGCAGCAGAGAAGTAATTGACCATGAAGTTCTGGTTCCTGGTGCTTGCTGAGCAGAGGAGGATGGGCTGTTGGGCGAGAAGGCCAGTTACAGGGTGGGGCCTGAATTTGGCCAGGGTTGTTCTGGGAGTAGTGGTGATGCAGCGTGGCATTGCCGTCCGTGTGGCCTTCAGGCACAGCTCAGGCTTCTCCCAGCCTGAGGCTGGATTTAACCAAGCAGGCTGCAACCTTGCGGGTGGCAAACTTCTGGCAACTGGTCCAGTGCCTTGCTGCTGTTAGCCACGCAGCGCGCAGATCTGGCCGTTCTGGAATCCTCATGTTGCTGCCAATTGGGCCCGTGTCATACCAAGAGGATGCATAAATCAGATAAGCTCTTGCTTCCCTGGCAAATGGGAGTAATGGACGATTTACATCTACCTTGTATTTGTCAAACTGACTCCTGTTTGGCTTTCAAATCCTTAATTTGGGTTTTATACTTGGTTACTACTACATAACCTTTTCATCACCCCAGCAGCACTGTCAGGCTGATGTCTCACTTGTCTTCCTCCTACTGACATGGAAATACCAGTTCTGATCTATTTATCATTCCTTCTTCAATAGTCTCCCAGGATGTGTTCTCTGGAAAACAGATGAGTCATTGTACAATGCTATAACTACTGAAATCTAAATGAATATGAACTAAAATTCTTCTACGTTATGCTTCCTGCTACAGGAGATGCCTGCTGTGGACAGAGTTTTAATGGTTCAGATGGAAATTCATCTGTGTTTCAAGATGAATGCATCCATCTCAGCCTCAGAAGCTGGATGGCCAAACCTCTGTGCCTGTGCTTCCTGGCTGCTCCGTAACAAAACAGTGCTTTATGAGAACGGGCCAGAGGCCAAAAGAAATGGGCTGCTAAATCTTCTTGCAGTAAATTTCTTCAGCCTCATCACTGTCCTGTCTAGCAGTTTGGAACAGCAAAGGCCAAATTAATAACAAGGGGCAGCTAATTAGGAAAAAGGATGAGTTGTGCCCCACAGGAAAAGATGTCATGAAGCATGTTGCTTTTTCTAATGCCAGACATCCTGGCATAATGACTCTCAGCTCTTTTCTTCCTTTCTTCCTTGCCTCTTCTTTTCTTTTCTTTCTTCTTTTCTTTCCTTAAAGCAACCTACTCTTTTTTTTTTTTGTGCAGAGAAAGCAGGAGAGAGTGTATACATAAGGTCACAAAAAGGAGTGTAAATTTAGAACCATTGAATATGTACCTACTTTAAAACAACAACAAAAGCAGCAACTCAGGATTTTTGAAGCCAGCATTACGATTTCAGATGCTGAGGACTGACTGGCAATTTCATACAGATTTCAGCTTAGTGAGGCAAAGGATGAGCAAATTTCAGCACCTCGCTTGTCTGGTGTTTCAGTCAAGCAAGATTTGGCATTAGCTGGCATTTTTACCCAGAAACTGTCTTTGCTTTGCCTTTTTGTTCTTGGCTTTCTGAGTGTCGTGCTTTTCTGTGGTCTGCCCTTACCCTCTGCTGTCCTCCATGGTGGCTGTTCCAATTCCAGTTTGACAAGATGAGCACCACTTAGTTCAGATATCAGTGCCTCGGTGCCAAGGCAGCTTCCCAGTTCAGTCCACTGCAATGCTGTGGTGTGATGCTGTCCTGTCACCAGCTCACCAGCTGTAAACACCCTTGGATGCTTGTGATTTTGCCAAACTGCTTCTGTTTGGGTTGACACGGTAAAAGATAGGGATAAGTCTCCTGGTGAATTACTCTTGTGGAGTTTTGGACCAAAAAACTCCAATCATTTCATGACTAGACTGGGGCAAAATACACTGTTATGAAAGCAGCATTCAGAGTCCAAGCTGAGCCCCACACCTGGGATCGAAGCTGCACCAGACCAAACATGGTGACTTCACCTGCATCTCTGCTCTCATTAAACCCTCCGTTAGGGGGAATTAATGATGCAGGATCTTGTCATGCCTGTATTCACAGATGCATTCATTTCTTTGGGTAGTGGCAGTGCCTCCCTCCTGTCGTTTGGTGAAGGAGGAATGCCCATGGCTGTCTCTGGGACTAAAGTCTGCCTCTATCTAGCAAACTAATAAACATGTTTTAGTTTTAAACTGTAAGCTTATGTTTAGTCAAGATTTCTTAGCTTTTAGTGGATAAACTTGTCACTGATTGTAGAGAACTTAAATGCCACTCGGATACACAACTTGGAAAATCCCACAAGTGTTAAAGGTGCTTTGAGAGCTCTGTTTGAATAAGCTACAGTGAATAAGATAAGGAGTGAAACACTGAACAGTGAGGAGAAAGGAAGAAGATGGGAAGTGACTTGTGAAGTGACCATCATGAGTGAGGCAAGGGTTAGGTAAAAAAAAAAAAAAGGGGGTGACTGTGTGATTAGGAACTGTGTTGTAATGCATATGGACAAAAGGGCCAAAATGAGGGATTGTTCAGGCAACCCTGAGAAGCAGAGAAGTGCATTTCATGCAGTAACATCAGTAACGCTTTGGGAGAGCATTATGGTCACTGTTAGTTAGCCAGTCACGGGTATGACATTCCCCCTGGTCTCACCTCCTTTCACCTGCTGGTCTTCTTACTCTGCCAAGCCTGTCTCCCCAGCACTGCCAGGGGGGTGCTAGGCTCTGCACCGCAACATCTTCCACTCGCTTCTCCAGGGGTTTGGGTGGTTTATTTAAACACTTTGATGTCAGTGCTATTATTGATCTTTCCCCAAGACACCTCAATGAGTAACAATAATGGAAATTTTGGGTGGTAAATTTTAATGGTACCTCCCAGTGGATATAATGCATTTCATTTATGTGAAAACGTCAGTGGGATTAACCATCAAGAGATGAGCCACTCTGAAGGTGTTGCCTACTCTCTAAACTATGAGACTAGATGACAGACAAAAGCATAAAAAATTCCAAACACGGCACAAATTACATAGGTGGATGAGTGTTTGGTTCTCTCCTTTTCAGTGCAGTACCAACCACTGCAGCATCTTAGCACTTTCAGCAGGAGTGCTCTTTGATTGATTACCCAAATAAGGACTTTGGAGATTCCTTCCCTCGGTAGTCTAATGAAAATGTAAATGCAGATCATGGTTGGTGTGAACCTGCACAGCTCCCCTGCAGTGAGCAGAGCCAGGCCCCATTCCATCAGCTGAGGAGCAGCCTTGGAGCATCACTAAGCTGCAGACCGGTATGCTTTGTTGTTTCTCTAGTACAGGGAGTGCATCCTTAATGTAATTACTTCCAAGCCCAGGTTCCCCAAAGTGCTTCATCTGAGAAAAAGAAGAGAATACTGATCACTCTTTAAACCTCTGCTGGTGACATGTGTTGGAGAAGTCTCACTTGTGAGCAGAATGCAAACACCTGACTAATTACTGCAACTTGTTATTCTTCAGTCTGCTTGAGGGGGAAATCAGCAGAAGTTTCACCTAGCTCCATGGCTTCTCATCACATCAAGTAGCCTGCTGGGGAACTCCTGCTCTTGTCTAGTTGTTATCAGATGACTTTTCTTCTTTGAGAAAATGGATATTGAGACATGAAAAATAAAATTGCCTTTTAAAGTTTATTAAGAAATATTATAGAACAGAAGTGCAATAAGAACTTGACCTAAGAGCTTCCTTTTTTGGGCTGGGAATGGGTTGTTAGTACCTTCAGATCACTGCAGGCAGCAGCTTCTGCTGCTGTCAGGCAGCGCTCACTCCGGAAGCAGAGCCAGCAATGCAGCAGATTGTCTGAGCAAACTGGGAACTGAGCACTTTACTCCTTTGATACCTGTTGCCTGTGTCTTGACAAGATTTCTTCCTGGCTGTGTCTGATCTTAAGTGAAGCCTCATCTGGCAATCTCTAACACACCAAGCATGCTTTCACTGTAGCAGGAAGCATCACCAAGGCACCAGCCCTGCCTGGTTTAGCCTTACTTGTGTGTTAAGGAGGCAGTTCTCTTTGCGGTACCGTTGTGCTCATTCCTTCCACCTTTTGGTTAGGACAGAGGCAGATCTAGTACTGAGTAGTTTCAAAAGCTCATCCAGCTTTGGCCCTTTTCTGGATACCTCTTCCCATTACTCCCCTAGCAAAGGATCCTTTCTCTGCCCTTCATAGAACTGGAAAGGGCCTTGGCCATTTTCTGTTCTCTAAAAGCAGATGTATGTCTCTCCTCTTCCTCAAGGACTCCAGAGCTTCCCCAGACATCCTGTTCTACACTGTTACCCTTTAAGTTCATGTCATACTTTCCATTGCCTCTAACCTTAGTTTTGGTTTTGGCAGCTTCAGCACTTAAGTCCTCCAAGCATGAAGAACCGATTTTATCCTCCTCTGAGTAGCTTTTTCCAGTCATTTCTTGGAGCCTCCTAATATTTCCGCCTTGTTTTAGAAAATTTCACAGTGCAGTCAAAGCCAAGCTTACTTAAGTAAGCAATATGACAGCTACTGTTTTTCCTCTATCCCCAAAGGCCATTATCCTGTCACAGGAGGAAATTCGATTGGCTTGATGTGCCTCCCTGACAAATCCACACTGTCTGTTATTCATCTTCTTGGTTTTCTAGGTATTTACAAGTAGTTTGATTATTTATTTTGTTCTAGTTCTGGCAATTGAAGCTAGGCTGTTTGGTTTATGGGTCTGTGGCTCCTCCTTTTTATTGTTTGCCAATCTGCAGTCTTCTGGTAACTCACTGTATCCCAGGGGACCTGCAAGATAAATGCAAGCAGCTCATTCAGCAGCTCTTCAAGGAAAGCCAGACCAAACTGAAAATGTCCCCTTTACCAAGGTGTTCTCTAATCATTTTATTCCCTGATTAGAGATTGATGTCTTACCATCTATTGCTGGTATTAATTATGAGAGCTAATTAATGCTCAATGAAATTATGATGCAAAAAAAAAAAGGCATTCCAAGTTTCTGCTTTCCAGTGACATCCCTAAGTGAGGTTCCAGTTTCACTGAGCAGCAGATGTTGGCTTTCTTCTTCTATTAAAGTACTTACAGGACAGTTTCTTGTTATTCTTGATGCCCTTTGTTAATTGCATCTGACTATGGCTTTGTCTTCCCTGGCTTCAGAGTATCAGCTCATCCTGTGGTTTACCTGTGCTGCCAGCTCTGTCTGTGCTGGAGTTTGCCTTCCCGAATGCCATTGATTTTTACCTTACTGTTCCCACTTTCCTCAGCCAAAGCTTATGAGATCTATTGTAGTCCCTGCTGGCTTTGGGTAGGAAGAAAACACAAAGGTACAAACCAGGCGCTTCAGATATTGGAGACAGGCTGATTTGCAGGAGCTTTCCTCAGCCTCCCTTCCTCCTTAGTGAGGTCAAGGGTCAAAATCTCTGGTTCAAGCATTGAGGTCAGAACCTAAACCCCCTGCTCTGGCCAGCTGGAACAGTCCATGAGAGCAATGGGTCTGAAACTCTGGAAGCACCTGTGGTTCTGTCCCTGAGAGTGCCGTGGGCATCACGGAGTGACCACTGTCAATGTTGACTTTCCAATTCTCTGCCATCAGCCCCTCGGGTACCACAGGAGCAGTAATTCACTGCCATCAAGCCTTCTTTAAAACAAAAGCAAAAATCATTAGTCGTCTCTTCAATCTTTTACCAATTAGAGAAGTTAGATTGTATCCAAAAATAGTACAAGTTTGCTTTGAAATTTTGGGCAATGTGTAACTGTAATAATTTAAAAATAGTCTTTGAAATTTCATTTTCTCTTTTGGCAGTGTTGGTTGCCATGGAGTTCAAGTAATAGGTTGTGATGTTTAACACTGAATTAATTACTACTTCTCACTCACAGAGAACATCTAATTATACATATTCATGAAGAACGGTGTTTGGCATCCCTGAGGGGAAAAAATATCTTTTTTAATAGTGTATATACATACTTTCTGGAAGCAGATGGGGTCTGTTAAATGCGTAATCTTGTAGCACTTTTTCCCTGGGTTTTTAATTGTTTCCTAGTTTAATAAAATTTGTAGTTTTAAATACTGTCTTAAAATGAACTTGTATTATGAATACTTAACATTCAATGAGAAGTACTGAAAGTTTAAATGGACGTATAGCTGGATGAATGCACAGGACAACGTACGTTTGTTTATTTCTCAAGACAAAACGGGACCACAGCGATTCCTCAGGCAGCTCTTTGGCCTCGGTGTTCAGCAATCCTTGTTCAAACTTGCACGATTCTGAAAAGGAGCTTAACATCTCCTCAGACTGGAGAGCTGTCATGCCACAACCTTAACACTGTTCTCAACTGCTGGACCACCACGCTCCAAGCCGCGGAAATGAATTGTACTGAAAGTGGAGCGCCTCAGCTAAGAGGGTGGTTTGGAAACGTCACCGTTTCCCCAGGATGAGAGTCGCTGACAGGTCAATTGCTGACAGGTTACAGTGTACACAGCGAGGCTGGCCTTGGCCAGCTCCGGTTTCTGTCAGCGAGGGAGCTGCCCTTGAAGGTGCGACGTGACGGTAGCTGTGTGCGTGGAGCTGCCGCCAGAGTTGGGTGGGAGGGCAGGCCGTCCCTGTGGGAGCACCTAACATCTGCTGGCTCTCCCAGGGAGTTCCAGGAGCTCGCTTTGGGTAGATTTCAAGGAGTTGCTGGCTTTGATGATAATTGGCAGCAAAACCTGCACTTTAGCTCCTCGGTTTGATCTGTGTTACTCTGATTTCTCTACTAACCGGGGCTTTGGGTGCACCTGCATATTGATAGGATTCTCACATGTCATTTTTTTGTATGCTTGGAGACACCTAAAGCTTGCACCAACTTTATCGAGCTCCTTTCAATCACTGAGGTGAATATACACCGTCAAACTATCCTGATCTTATTAATATTTTAAGGCAATGTCAGTTTTCAAATTAAATCTCTCTTGGCTGTATTAAAATTAATGGAATCCAGCCAACCTGAAAGTTGTCATTAGTTTCCAAAATGCTTTCAGGAAGACAAATATATGTTAGAAAATAAAAAATGTAATTAGAAAAGGAGCTCTGAAGAAGGGAGTTGTAGTTAATATTTAAACCCGTAAGTAGTATAGTAATAGCATTTTCTGCCAAGAACGTACTTCTATTGCATATTAATGCAATTAAAGTCACCTCGCAGGCTGCTAATTTCCTTCCAGTTCTGTATGCTTAAAAGCAAGAGTAAATCCTGCTGACTAATGCTTGTGCAGGGAACTCTCTGTGTGAGAAGTATTGCAGCGGGGCAGAGCTGCGGGACTGCGCTGAGGTTTCGTCAGGTCGCAGCCGTTTGGCCTGGAAAGCACCAGTGATCAACAAATCGTGACCAGCCGGGGAGTGCTGGCTGAGTGTGCTAATACAGTATTTACAGCATCGAGCACGGGAAAGCACCAGCTCAGAGAGCCTCTGTGACATGAGACAGAAGCTTCTCTGAACTGGCTTTATGAGACTTTAATGGAGCAGCAGGTGCCACACGGAATAATACATACGCTCCATCGTCTTGGAAATGCTGTCCAGGCTTTTCGGTGGCAAGGCTACAGTTTCTGCAGCTCCTCCTCCCTGCCTCCTTTTCCCCTCAGGTCTGAGAATGTGATGTCGCCATCTCTGAGTTTTAGGTCACTCAGCAGCTACCCAGTGCAGCTGACAGCTCTAGGAAAAGATGGGATAAATATTTCATCTTTCCTTTATGAAGAAATAATGCAGTTTGTAACAGGCTTCTGGCAGGTGCTCAGCCATGCCTAAATCAAATCTGTGATTCCAAATAAGACTTCTTTGGTTGGTTTGATTTGGCTTTTGAGAGGAGAGGAGCTCAGAGCAAACTGTGAGCATCTGTTCTGCACATCTGGCCAAAACTCACGCTCCAGAAATATTTCAGAGGTTTTTGTTTGGGATCAGAGATCTCTTTCAGGGTGTGTGTTGTTTGATACATCCCTGCTCTGGCTTTCTGCAGTGTTTGATTATCAGCATCTCTGCAAGAACAGTTTTACCAGGTTCTTAGGGTGGAGGTTATTTGAAGGAAAAAAGCTTGTGAAGAATTATTAAGATTACAAAACTGATGTAATTTATACCTGAATGACAATATGTCAAGTTTATATAATGCAGGTTTTTAACTATTTAACTCATTGCTATTCATATTAATTGGGGGTTTTTTTTGTAGCTACTGCTTATGTGAGCTGCCTGTAAGTAATGTATAAGCCAAATTGTATTTATTTAGAAGAGAGATCTGTTTCTGCTAATCAGCTCTATTTAGTAAAATGCAATAATATGCACTAAGTTATATGCAATGTGGACATGGGTTTTAAGTCACACAGTTTTCCTTTGGACTTTACTATTATTTCATTTGGAGGTAAGTATATCATTACCAGGTCTTGCTTTTATTATTTGAACATATGACTGACTTCTGAGGAAAGAGTCACTAAAATGCAATTTAGAAGCTTGTTCAGCTGGGGCTTAAGCAGAGGCTGATTTATATTTATATGGGTTTTTACAGTGGTTTCTTTCTTGATTTCAGGCTACAGCCTTAAAATCTGAGGAACTGAAAGCTACAGTTATTGCTCATTTTTACATAATCTTTGATTCAAATGCTTGAAGGCTATTGGGAAGAGCCTGCTGTGAAAGCAGCTATCCCAGCCTGACCCCTGGGAACACAGGCTGAACTGAAGAATAATTCATCTTAGATTTAAATTATGCTTTTTCCCTCAACTTCTTTTCATAAAGAGTTTTAGTATGTATTTAAACCTCCTGGGTATCAGCTGGTCTTGAGTATACGCTGTGCAGAATCAGGCCAGACAAGGGTGTGCTTGAGACTGAACTCTCTTGAATGAAGCCCTTTGCATGCTTCAATCCTGTACCATGATATTAATCAGATTATACACTTCGATGTGGACATAGGTTTTCTAGTAGATTCTGCTACTTTTCTGCCAGTTTTTCTGTTGGTCAAGAAAGTTGTCAGGAGGCATTTTTTGTGTTGGAAAACCAAAGCTGTTTTGAGACTCCTGTGGTGCAGTATCTTCTTGTCTGTCAGTTGAAAAATACCAGAGAAGTCATGCTTAAAGTGTGCACCAAATTACTGTCCATCTTCAAAGAAAGCAAGCAGGCAATTTAGAAATGTTCTCTTGTTGCTAAACTAGACAACTTACCACAGGGGGAAAAAAAAGAAAAACCCCAAACATTTTTCATTTCTCTTCATGACTGACACTATCCTGGAGATTTTGAGCAAGTCTCTCAGTTCAGTGGGAAATGTCTCTTAGGTGTCTGCAGCTGCTTTTTTTTTTTTTTGTAAGAAGTGGGACTCCTTTTAAAATGGTATTGTGCAGGTGCAGTGGAACTTCAGGGAGGAGGTGCGAAGAGAGGACTGGGTTTATCCATGTGTCCCAGCCAGCTGAGAAAGCACTTGAATAGAAGAGGCTCCAAAGCCTTGCTTTGTTTTCTATTGTGTTTTCATTAAGTTTTAAATCTTCTATTTATTATTCCGAAGGAGCAGTACTGTCCTCTTAGACTGTTAGACCTCGGTAAGCATTATTTTCTTACCTTTTGAATTGTCTTTTGTGCAAACCCTTTCCATTTGGCAGCCACGCTTGTCTTGAGCCCAGCACCAGGTGCACGTGGCTGCCTGGATTTCACAGACACCAGAGTGAGAGTTCAGCAGGCACGTGCTGTTCGTGTGCACACACACGAGTGTGCACAAGCTTGTGCAAAACTCGGTTAGGTTGCCAAGTGTTTCAGGCAGCCTCCTGGACATGCCCTTTCCAGCCAGGCACGCACCTTACACACAGGGGAAGAAAAAATTAAGTAACTATACACAATGAAGGCAGGTCTGTATTTTTGTGCAGTGGGAGCGTGCAACAGGGAGCGGTGTAAAGAACCTTCTGAATTTTATATCCCCAATTCCCTGCCCCTCCTCCTTCAAACCCTCCTTTGCATTCACATATTTTAAATATCCTGTTTGTGAATTGTGTATTTTTCCTTGCCTTGGATTATGTAGGTTTGGTTTGGGGTGTTTTTGTCATTCTGTCTGTTCATGTCTGTGCTTGGCTGGCGTTGTGCCTTTTCACAGCTAGTTTGCCTGCCATGGATGCCATATGATGATGGATTTAGCCACCTGTGTAGCACTGCAAGCGATACTGCTATAACATATGTTTGCTCTTCACCCCCAGCGAAACCATTTCAAGGCGAAGCGATGTCAGCAGGGAATGAACGCGGGCCAGGTTCACATAATCAGTGTTCTGCCTGAGTAGCTCCACCACCAAAGAGCTCCGAGGGGTACAGCTATCGCTGCCCCATGGCTGGCAGGGCCTGCGTAAACCCAGGCAATGTCCTGAGTGAAACAGCTTGCTGGCAAAGAACAGTTTTGGTGGTAGAACTTTAGTTGGTGGGACAATGATCCATCTGCATTACTCAGGGATCACACCTGATACGGCTGAATCAGCGCAGGCTCAGGGCAGAGAGCTGTCTGAAAGGTCAAGGGAGGAAAGTCTGAGACAACAATCCAAGTTTCCAGAAAGGCAGATTTATTTTTTTCCCAGAAGGGTTTGAGTAGCTCCTTAAGTCTGTCTCTCAAGCTAGGAACACCGACACCACTAACAAAACAAGCGGCTCTGTAGGAATCTAGACTGAGCTGGAAGCAGCCACCAGCAGCATCCAGCACTTTCTGCCTCTATTGTCCGTGCTCCTCCAGTGCCAAGTAAAACCTGTGCATGGGGGGAAGGCAGCCTTAGGGATGCTGAGTGGTGAAGGCATGGCTTACACTAACTGAGTCTGACAATTGCTTGCAGTGGGACATTGATATGGGACTAGAGATCATAAGATCCAAGTGTGTCTGGAGACACGGTCAGGTGTGTGTCTGGGGTCTGTGTCACCCGCTCCTGCCAGCTCTGTAGGTGGGTAACACTGTAATACAGACTCTGGAATGGACTTTCAAAGCCAGGAAAAGATTTGGATGCTCAGCATCATATGGAGTCCTGATTTCTTGAGTCACTTGGTCCCACCACACCATTACTGCAGGGCACCAAGAGGAAACTGCTGTGCCATTTTAGGGAAAGGCTTCATCTGTTGGAAACAATCTCCAGCAAAACTGAGCCAGCTACGTTTGATCTTGCATAACCCTGGAGCCGCATCATGCACATGGGGTGTGTTAGTGTGCTCCCTAACCCAGCTCACACCAGTAGGAAGGAAGGGCCACACCTGGCTATAGATGTGTTTGAACCTCTGCCCGGAACAGCTTTCTCTGCCGAGCCCATGGCCCTCTCCTCGCTGATGGAAACACGCCTATCATCCTACCAGGAAGATATTTGCTCTGAGAGGAGGAAGCCTGCAGGCCACTGCTCTGGCTGGTGGCTCCACTGAAGCCTTTTGAGCGAGAGGCTCTGCTCGTTTGTAAAGGTGGTGACATTTTGAGCTCTTGTACAGCAGCGGAAGCTCCCTGGGAGGCTCGTGGCTGAACCATTTCTTCCTAGAGAGCACTAAATGAGGTGAAATCAATTTCCTTCTGCAACGGGAGGGGCACGGAAGGGGAGGAAATAACATTTCAGCCTTTAGCTGTCAGGGAAAAGTAATTTTATTTACAAAACTTTCCATTATATTTCCCCATTTAGTTTGAGTCATTCATAGTTCTAAAACTGGGAGATCTTTTATCTTGGGCACAGAATCCTCTGTAGTAAGAAATACGGCACTAGCTTCTCAAGCCTAAATACCAGGAATATTTCTTTTGTATTAAACCTCTGTTACTGTTATGGAAAAATCAGTTATCAGTACTCAGTAGTTTGATAACACACTGGTCTTTAATATCCCCTGTAACTGTCAGATACGTGAGGTATTTCTGACAGCTGATGGAAACACTGTGGGAGTCAGGTAGTGCCTTTGCTGGATTGGTAGAGTGCGGAAGATGCCTCTCTCCTCCTCTCCCTGTCACCCTGCCTTTCATTCCTTGGAGCTGAAGAGGTGTAGATATGTTTTGTTACCTTGCTCGCTGTGTTCAGATGTGACAGGGTGGAGGAGCCGTAGTCTCACTTTGGGGCTGGTGGTGCACTGGGCTATTGCTGTGCGTTTCTCCTCCCTTGGCACGGGATAAGCACGATGTGAATCATAGAATTGTCAGGGTTGGAAGGGACCTTAAAGATCATCCAGTTCCAACTCCCCTGCCATGGGCAGGGACACCTCCC
>WUAM01000107.1:25677227-25699624 GCA_024336885.1 Actenoides hombroni | reverse complement strand
GCCTGGGCTTAAAAACTTCCAAGGATGGGGCTTCCACCACCTCCCTGGGCAACCTGTTCCAGTGTCTCACCACCCTCCTGGGGAAGAAATTCTTCCTACTGTCTAACCTGAATCAACCTATCTCTGAATCAACCTACCTCTAGTCCTATCACTGTCCGACAGCCTAAAAAGTCCCTCACCAACATACAACTGGGAGAATAACACTGGGAGATGAATGGCAGCCTGGAAAACCAGAGGTGAGAGGAGTTGAGCCCCTGAGGAAGCTTGGCTTGGCTCCCCTCTGTGTTTTGGTTAGTTCTTAATTATTGTCTCAGCTGATGTATGCTCCTCTGAATGCTGTGGCCACTCCTGGAAGTGTTTCAAGGCAGGATGGCAGCACACTTCGACAGCAGAGACCGGTACCTGGAGCTCTGGTGCCATCTCGGATACGCTTCTGACTAAAATGCAGATGTGTTGGGGGAGCCAAAGCAGGGAAGGGCTGGTGACCTGCACCGTGCCAGGGCACGGCAGCGAGCTTTGTCCCTGTAAGAAGGAATGTCAGTTTGGAGAGAAATATTAAAGAAGGAAAAAACTATATGAGCGTGGTCTAGTTCAGAGGTACTACATTCTTCTTCTGATTGGAGTGCTCAAGTCCTTTGTAAATATGACTAAAGTACCTATTTCTAAAAGCATATATGTATATGTCTTTTTAAAGAAGCTATGTAAAACACCCTTTCAGTTATCGTTTGGTAAAACACAGGCTGGAAAATATCAGTCACTTTCAGTTGCTCCTGTGCCCAATAGCCCTGTAAGCCTGAGTTATACTGAGGCTGTCCTCATTTTTCTTAAAGCAGACTTGTACCCCATACTCCATTTTCTTCATTAAAGCTTCCTGAGAGATTTAGGGGTTTTATTTCTGTCAGGCAAAGTGGTGGAGGGCTTTTTTTCCTTAAAATGACGAGCATTTTGTTGCCCATGTAGTACTGCATTACACAGGATTTCCTCTTCATTTACCAGGAGCAGACCAGTGGAAGAAATTCCTACAGGAATACTACTTGGAGACAGGAGGAAGGTAAAGTAAGGACAGAATCCCTCTAGTTCTCATGTTCTCACATTAGTACTCACATATGGTTTAAGTTACTGGAGGCAGAATTCTCCGTGCCGAATGGGATTGTTCTATTGCAGAGGAATCAGAAGCTCGTAGCAGTTACACCACACGTTTCCTGAGGTGTAGCTTTTCCAGAAGTGTTTTATAATCCCAGAGGACTTCTGGCTTTTGTTTGAATTGTCTCATCCAAAGCTAAATGCACCATTTAATTCTGGCGCTGTCTCTCGATGCCCATAATGCTCATGGTGTTCATGTCTAGATTCAGATCCACTTCTTTCCCTGGCTGATGATATGCATCAAGGTATATCACTGTGGCTAAACGACTTCTGCAAATACTGTTTTATCATCTTCCTTGAAGATTAATGAGGTCAAGAAGCAATGTATTATAATTTGTTGACATGAACTTTATTATTGTACGTTTAATATGTGCATGATGGGCTTATTTTCCACTTCCCGCTGTGAGACAAGACATTACTCTTAAAGCAGGAAAGAGAATCTTAACACAAGGTTGACTAGAAAGGTCCTTGTGTTTGCAGAGTCAACACAGAGGCACCCTTTAAAAAAAAAAATTCCTTTAAACGGAATGGTCTTGTTTTTAGTGCAGATGGGCTCCACAGCCACTGAGCACTAAGGAGGTTTATGGTTCACTCCCACTTCTTTAGGACAATCATTGGCTGTCACTGAGCAGTGGTGTTGGTCTGTTTGGTATCTTACAATGTCACCCTTCCCCTACCCTTAACTCCTTCCCCTTGTGTGGATGCTTGCTGAAGTACATGCAGTAGAGGCAATAAGAAGCTCCAACCATAAAGAAAAAAATGGGAAGAAAATGTGACTGTTTAGATGCACTATTTGTAAACATTGTGTATAATTAGCAAGTGTTAGATTGGATGGCTAATACCACTTCTGTTAGCAGTTGTTCAAAAAAACAGATTTCAGAGCAGATTCTACATGTGTGACAGTCTAGAAGCACCTCTAAATACACTTCCATGTGCATATGGATTTACAGCAGCAATTCTGCCTCTCCTGACTGCTCCCTGCTGTCCCTGCATTGGGTGACAGAGGGCCTGTGGTGGAAGGAGGTGTGTTCAGCACAGGCCTGCAGCTTAGAAGAATGGGGTGGACAGTCTTCCTCCCTAATGTCCTTCTGTCTCTGGGCTGCCCAGAGCCTTATGGACCAGTCAGGCTTTGATGGGACATGCTGGGATTCTGCCTTCCTTTTTCCAAAGGCAGTTAGCTATGGTTGGCTACCACAGCCGTACACCGCTGACAGATCCTACAAAAAAAAGACCAGTGTCTGCCCAGAGGTTTACCTCCTCCAGCTGTTTATCTCCTACAGTGACCCGTGATGGTTGTGTGGAGAAAGGTACTGGAAAGAAGGCAGGTATTGGCCAGTGCTTTCTTTTATGTCGCTTCTGAGCATTTATCAGTCAGAGACTCGTAGGCCTCTTAAGGCAGAGGCTGGATTTCTTGGTGAGAGCTGACTTAGAGCAGCTCAGGTGAAGGAGACGGGCTTTGTGACCTCCATCGTGGGCTGCCCAAGGATCTGGTTCTCTGTTTCCCATGAAACTCTCCCATGAGTTGCATGTGGTTGAGTTTTTGGGAAGCAGGTGGGGATAGTAGTGTGTGCACACGGTTTGGAAGTGATGTGAATTAAAAATGTGTGAAGTTGTAAATAGAGGTGTTGATGGTGCGGTTGGCAATAACAGATGTACTTGACAGAAGGTGTGGGTAGCTGTTTAGTGCTCAGGAGGAGAGCATTCAGCCCCCCTGCTCTTCAGGAGTTTTATGAAACACTGTCAAAACCAGTCTGTGTTTGAAAAGCACCTTCCTCCTTCCAGCCAGCAGGACTGTACGTGCGTGTGCTGGGTTGGAGATATGTCCACTGTTGTTGGAGATACATCTCTCTTGTAATGCGCATCTGCTGTGAACAGGAGAGAGCTCTACGGTCCCGATGGTTTGCTGTTTTTCACAGGGTACACCTAAAGCCAGGCTCCAAGAGCCTTTTCTTGTACCCAATCGGTGCAGTGTCAGAGATATCTATCATCTCACTGCTTCTTGGCCACCTCTCCAAGTGCTGCTGAGAGCCTCCCAGCCATATGTGCCCTCCTGCACACGCTGCTTAAATTTTCCATCTGCCACCTGACAAGCTTTCCGTGGCACTCTGTACCACCTTTAAATAACTCCCACTTCTTTTAACAAAACGTGTCATATGGGAATGTTTTGCCCTTCAGAATCTTTCACAAAGACTTTAGACCTTCTCATGAGATGAGCAGTGCCTTTCCAGAAAGACTGTGATTTTCAGGCTCCTGCAGGAGACAGTCTGCCACCATCACAAGCCAACAATACATTCTAGTCTTTTTGCCCCCTTAGATCTTTTGGCAGCTCTTTTCCATGTCTTACTTTTGGTATTGCTGTCTCCGTAGGTAACTGCAGAAGCAAAAAAGTCTGAGAAGACTGTGATTCTGTGACACTACGTGGTATCTAACATGGGGGCTGGATTAGCTTCTCATTTTTGTTGTTGTGACTTGGGGGAGTACATCTCAATAGATGACACTGAAGTGGCCCCTTCCCTCTGGATCTCAAGCCTCTGGGTGATTCACCGTAACAGTCACCTCTGTGACGTTTTGTCCACAGAAACTGGAGTTTAAGCACAGTTTCAGCTTAAATTTTGAAACCTTGGGTGGACAGACTCTGTGCAATTTTCTCTAATGCATCCAGGGCTTCATCCAAGCATCACTGACCCAAGTTTTTATTTCAGTTTTTAACCCAGGAACATCTCAGCAATTGAGTGTCTTGAGAAAAAACACCCACTCCAGAAACTTGCTGATTATTTCTAGAGATGTTGGCTTTTTTTCCTTTCTTTTTCATTCTGTGCTTGGTTTTATAGCTGAGGAAGTCTGTGCAAAGTACACTTTCGTTTAGAGCTTTTTACATAAGTTACCTTCTAAAAAATAACTTGACCCTGGCCTTCCAGATTCTTTTTCTGCGATGAGCTGTTTACATGGCTGTGTCACGTTGTGAGAAGATCAGTGATATATTAAGAGTTTGGGTGTACAGTGCAGTGGGTTTGTGCTGCAGGGGGAAAAAAATCCCAGATAATGCTCTGAGGAATCTGTAATTAGGTGGCGTTTTTTGCCGTCGCCTGACAGCAGTTCCGTGCCCTGTTACAATTAAGAAAGGGCATTTAAGAATACAAGATAAAGGAATTAAATGGGTCCCTCTCTTCATTAAGGTGGGCATCCTGATGAAGACAGATGCTGGAACACGTTCTGTGTAATTCCATGTAGAGTGTTCTGGTATTTCCAGAGCACAGGTGAGGGATTTTTTCAAGTTTTTCTTTAAAGGTTGAGACAAAAAATCCTGTTGCCTCCACGTGGAGCAGGAGCAGATGTCAAGAGCTGTCACTCTGTATTGCCGAGGAAATCTGAGGTGGTTTACCTCTGGTTTTTTCCTGTATAGCTGAGTGTGTTTCTGGCAGTCCTGCGAGGCAAGGCCAGGGAAAGCAGACCCCTTGGAGGGGGGCAGTGCTTTTTGAGTCTCCCTGCCTCAGACCGTTACCAGCTGGAGTGCTGAGGCTGGGCTTCCCACAGCCTGCCCCTCGGCAGCAGCTTCGGCCCCAGATGATGTGTCTGAAAACAAGCAGCCAGCCAGGCTTTCCCGTTAGGCTGGGCTGGGCTTCAACAGGCAGGAAAATTGTTTGTGCTGCCATGTGCAGCGTGACTGACTGAAGGCCCAATTACAACCGTGGCAAGCAAAAATAAGCTCCATTTGAACTATTGAGATAATTGTTAGGGCTTTGTCATTTCAGAGAGGTTTTTAAAATGCCACCTAGCAGTGACTAATTAAAAAGGACCCGTGTGCGATTTAAACAGCACTATTGTCACCGTTAATGGAGGTGAATTCCAAGAGTTGCATTGCTACATAATTAAAGAATTATGAAGTGCTTCAATTCACAAAGCATTTGGGTGCTTCCTTACTTTTCTGCAGTCTGGCCATGCATTAAAACTGGGAAGACTTCTGCACCACGTAAATCCTGTATTGAATCAGGCTTAAACTGGTAGCACTGCCTGCTGCTCCCTGAAAACTTAGTGTCTGATGAGCCTTGCAAAGTCTGGAAGATTTCCTATATACGCTGGTAAGCAACTTCTCTAGAATAAATAGATCAGCACATGAATAAAAAAGGACGTTTTTGGGGAAAAAAAAAAAGATATGACAGTAAATCTGTTCTTCTAGTATTTGTAGAAATGCTGAGAAGTTTCGCAGTGATTGAAAACCACCTTTCTGCATTGTGGACTGCCATGGGTTCTGAATACTGATACATGAAGCATGGGTTTGCTGGCAGGGAAGCAATGTTCAGCATTTTCAGGCCACGTTCTTGCTGGGGTGTGTGATCTGCATTTCCACACCAGCCGACATGGCTGCAGCTGCACAGATGTCCTTCTGACATTTTCCCAACCCCGTTTTATTGGTGCCTGTGGTGAAATAGGCTGCTACTGAATTCCATTATAGCAACATCCCCACCATATCTTAGAAGAACTAGTTCTTGCCCTGAAGAATCTATGCTTAGGAAGACAAAATACAGGATAAACTGGGATGATGAGGAAAAAACAAGAAGGAGATTGCTTGGGTTTATAGTTTTTGTGTCTTTTTTTTTAATGTTTTTTTGATTCAAAATGCTTTGGTTTTGTTTTGTTTTGTTGTGTTTCATAAACAGTGTGTATACCTATATTAGTTCTGCAAAGCTGTGAGTCCCTTTTGTCTGATTCACCAAATCAATTTGCTTCATGAGGATCACTGTTCATTATCCCAGGATGGCTGAAACATTCTCTTCTGAGTTGTCCTCTGTGTTTTGATACATCTGTCCCCTAAAAACTCTGTGGCAGCAGCCTGTACAGCCATGTTCTCACACATCAGATCAACACTTGGACTTCTCTGCAGTATCTTTAAATGGTTAATGGAAGAAACCCCAACTTTTTCTAATGCTGAGCTGGATTAGCAGAAGATTGTCCCTCTTTGCACCAAAACTGATTCTGAAATTGAGATAAGTGATTTACATCCCAAAGGGCTCATTAACCATCAGATTGCTATGGATTAGATTACTAATGGCATCCTGATGGTTGCATGCAACTTCCAGCAGATTTGTTGGGAGTTAGCATTAAATCTATTTAAATTATAATGAGGAGGCCCTAATTCATGAGCATTTATTAACAGAACTCGGTGTCTGTAATGACTGTCAGCCCTGTATCTTGATTTTCAGTAATGGTTTCATGCTCATCCTAGATACAGTTGCTCACAGGACCAAGTGGGATGCCCTGCTTTGGCAGTTTATGATGGAGATTCAAACCCAGGGTTCCAAAATCTAAAAGCCTGAAATCCTGGACTCGTTCCCTCCATGTGACCCAACCAATCATGTCATTGCAGCCTGGATTACAAAGGCTGACAAGGTCAACTTCACACTATTCAGGGCATAGCATCAACTCTCCTGGCTTGTGAGATTATTTTCCACATGAGATTGTGCAAAAATCCCCAACTCCCTTCCCCTTATGGTGTGCTCTGAAAAGCTGAAGAAGGAAATTGTCAGGTATCATTTCCTTGTGACTGAATATCCCTTCTCTTAAGATCATCTCCTCATGATATTAGGCTTTTGTTTTCTTAAACTTGTGGCCTAAATAAGACAGGAAAACCTTGAAGTGGATTTTGCTTGAGCCATGGAATTATTACCACATTTTCAGATGGAGTTAGTAAGTAAAGGTTTAATTAGCTCCTTGCTGGTCTGGGGCCTGATTTGCCTCTGTATTGCACAGCTGGAGCCTGTGATATAAAGTGGAAAGTAATAATAACTCTGACTGACAGAATCTGAAGGACAATGAGAATAGTTGGGAAATAGAGAATGTGCAGAGATGAGAAATTGGTTAATTGTAATGGCAGAGAAGTAAAATGAAGTTTGGGGAAAATGATGAAAAGTTGAGGGCCTGCTCTAAAAACATTGCTGAATAATGTTGGAATAGTCTCTCTCGAAAGAGGAATAGTGAAAAGACCCTCTGAAATGGAATGATGTATTTCACTGATACAATTAGGGTGCTTTTGCAAATGCAGGTGTAAGTGCTGAATTAGTTTTTTCTTCACAGCAAATGAGTTAGTGAAGACATTCAAAGTTGTTTTGCTAAGACACAACGTTGTACTGTCTTGCATCTGCTAAAGCACCTGATAAAGTAGCAAATGAGCTGCTGAAGAGCATATATCTCAGAGGAGGACATCTCACTTCTCAGCTCCAAGCTCACCCAGGAGCCACAGCTCGCTGAGATCCTTCAAGAGCCATGCAAACAGGTCCCAAGTCAGGAGGCTGATGGGAGGACGCTGTCTGTGATACAGCTGAGCTAAACTTTCCCTCTCTACTTCTGATCAGTTAGTGGTGTGCTCTTCAGTGCCAGCGCGTGTACTTGTGGGTATAATTGGGCTGAGAAACAAATAATGTCATATTCTCTTTTCCTGGGTTTTTTAGTAGCTCACAGAAAGGCTTCCACTGCTGTTCCCGGGTGGTGGGTCGAGCTCTGCTGTAGTTTCAGCAAACAGCAGCCCCGCTGACAAGCTTCGGGAGGTGCGTGTGTAGAAGAAAAGAAAGAATGAGAGTTGCTTATAATGGACATGAGTCACAAGAAATCTGTTCTTTTTCTAGGCATTTGAACAGGCGGTCCAAGTTCCTCTAGCTGTGTCAAAAGATTCAAACGGGCCTCATAAATTGTTACTTCTGGTGTAGGAAGGCCCAGTAAAGCAGCACGTCTGTTCCATAGTAGCACATTGCCTTCCTGCTGCTCATGCCTCGATGGAATAATTGATTTAGCAGTTGAATTACAACATTAAAGGTAAATGAATAAATCTTTAATCATGAGAGCTTCGTTAGCAAATGAATTTCTTAAACTAACAACTTGACTAGGCCTGTATCAATTGACATAATTCATTAACCCATGTGAGAATCCATATTAGTTATGCTTAACTTACCTGAGTGCGTGAGGCAGGAGAGCTTTCTCAGTATAAATAAATTATCAAATCACTATTTATAGTCAGTTAATTAAAGAGCAAATTACTGAAGCGGTGTAGATTTCCTATTTAGTGTAATGTAGTCCCACTGATACTCAGTGAGCAGAGGATCGTCCCATCACTTACTTTTCCTCTGTTCTCAATGACGTGAAGTTTCTGAGAAGTGGGGTGATGTAGATTCCTCCCCTGACCCATCCTGTGCCACCGTGCACTCTTCTGAAGGCCTCTTTCCCAGCTCAGTAGCTGCTCAGCAGCAGCAAACATCTGCAGATCTCCTGTCCTCCAGGACATCAGGCAAAGGAGAAATACGCCTGTAATTGCTGTGGAATCCCAGTGCCCAGCTAGTGAGGCTACGCAAAGGTGGCAATACTGAAAATTCATTCTGGAAGTCAGTTTTGGTGTAATGAAAGGTGGAAATGGAAAATAAATACTTTGCCCCCTCATGAGAGTAAGTTTGGATTCATTTCTTGGTAGCCCGGTGCTGCAGCAGAATCTTTGTGTGGGTGCAGTATTCTGGTGGTGAACTGAGGATTCCAAGCAGTGGCACTGAAAAAAAGCAACCTTCAGGTACTTGGCACATTTTAAATCATATTCCAGTAATGCTGTAGCATTTTCTGCTGCTGTCATGCAGGCAAGGTTATACGTTGCATTGTGAATCAAAAGAATATTCAAAAAGGATTTTCCTTGGGAAGCAAAGAACTTAAAATTCATCTCATCAGGAGACATTAAAAATATCATCTCACTGGGGGAATGCAGTCAAGGGATTGATCCATACCCTGATAAAAAGCTGACCCTTCTTGCACAAAAAATAATCAACAAAATTGTTTTAAAAACAAAAATTACCACTCCAGCCCAAAAGATGTGGGTTGTGTGATGCTAGGTTGAGAAGACTCTGTGTCCTTTAACTCCCAGAACTATTTGAATGCAATGAAAGTCTTTCTTTCCAGAGGAGAGTAAACTAAGAGCAGGCATTTAGTGTGTTCGGGATGGTGTGACTGTGCATTAATGCTTTAGTTGGCCACTTGATTTTTATCCCTCATATCTGAGTTGTCCTAAATGACAGTGAGTGGGAGGGATACCTTTTTACTTCCCAGTATCTTCATGCAACCTAGAAAGCCCTGACTTAGGAATTAGGTCAAAGGTAACTCTTATGCATGGTTCTAAAGCTGAAGGGTGCTCTTTTTTTTCCCCAGGAGATCTCTTTTGTTCCAGAAAACTGGTATTCTCTTGGCACGTAGTATCAGGTCTAAATTGTCTGTTTCCTGCTTCAGAGAAATGAAAAGTAACCAAGAAAGTAGAAGTAATTAAGCAGAGGGCATGCAGTGGCCCTGAACAGAGAAGTGGGGTTTCTGGCTGAAGAACTTTTCAACTAAGAACTGGTAATGCTTACTTTACTGTCCTTCCAGCTGTTCTGACTGGAGCCCCTTGAGGCCAGGGCTGTTTCTAGGTGTTAGTTTTTCCAGTGCTTGAAAGCAGGTCTTCATGGCTGTGACTTGGAGGTTTACGGGCCGTCTAATATTTATATCACATAAATAAAAGAAACTATTTGCAGGTAATTTCCATCCCGTTCATCTTAAATGCTTCCCTTACAGCCAACCTGTGGCCAGAAGGTTTCTGCCATCGCTGAGCTTTGAGCTCTCCAGCCTCAAAAGAGTTAAAGACCAATTGGCTGCCTGCAATTTCACTGTTTTCAAACATCAATTAAACTGAAAACAAGGGCCATAAATTATGGTGACCTTTGCAACGACTTTTCATTTGTGGGATAGATATGTGGTGGTGTGAAAGCACTGTTAATAATGAAAAAAAATTATTAATAACTTCCTTGGGAGCCACCAAGCAAAGTGTAAATTGCTTTCTGCTCAGTATCAAATTTTCATGTAAGGTACTGTATCATGGAAATTTTCAGTCTTGTTAAAATTCAGATGACCTAAAAATAATGCTACCCCTTCACCTCTGTGTGTTTTGTCATCTCGGCTGACAAATGTGATTCTTCTGAATTTAATCAGCATTTTATAATGACTTCCACAGCAAATACAGCCTGTTGGTTTTCCCTTGTTGGTTTGTAAAATATATAGGGAACAGTGGGCTCATTTGTTGGTCTAAGAACTTGCTAAAAATATAACAGCCACAAAAAGTGTGCTTTGGGCTGAACAGCAGCACCCACTCTCTATGCAATGGAATTTGCATGTTTATGGATTTTCAACTATTTTTTCTTTTTGAACACGTAAGGAAATGCAGTACCAGTATACATTTTCAGGCCATAGTTCTGCAGACTAAAGATTTTCATGAGACATCTGTGTCATTGTTGACTACAGCATTGCCATGCTATTTCATGAGCCTGATTGAAATTACCCCCAAAGAATTGTCCTTTTGGTGAGAAGACAGTGAATTCTCCAGGGCCCTTTGACTCTTGGCTTCTCTCCACCTCAAAGATGTACAGTAACAACCACAGAAAATGTGTTGCTTTTGTGCTAGTTGCACGTTGCTGGAAATGTGGCGGAGAGCAGGTAAGTGTCACTTACCTGTGTGGTACCCCAAGTTCTCCACACAGCTGATCTGTGCTAAATGCTGAAGCGTGGCCTTGAGGTCCTGTAGAGCTTCAGGTTCTGTAGATAATTCTCTGTTTCCCTGGTTCCCAAGGGCATGTTAATAATCGCTTGAAAGCCTTAGATACCAGGTGATAGTAAGCTCCTACCTAATCCTTGTTCATCCTTGTATATTCAATAGCTTATACTTCATCTAATTTTGATAGAAGTAGTAAAAAAAATAATCCCCCTCTGGCTGGCTCTTTTTCCTCAACATCACTTTTGAACTAATGGTGGAAGATGGAGCAGACATCCTCAGCCCCTACTTTAACCAATGAGTTACTTCTTTGGCAGTGACATTTTAGCTGGGGTGACGAATGGTTTCCTCACAGAAATGACCATGTTTATCACAGTTTGCAAAGTTTGCTGCTTTCCAGTAGCTCACAGAGAAAAGGTGCAAACATAATAAGAAGCCTAAATTTTATTATTTTTTTCAACTGTCTCTTGAGCTTCCTTTAATTTGATGCTATCTGGCAGCAAAGGCAGTTTGGCAGTTCTTCAGCAGCGGTGGCAGGTCAACAGGAGACCAGGTGAACATTTCTGCTTGGACAGTTTGTCCATTGCTGGTGAGAGGTTCAGAGAGAAAACAACTTTCAAACCCAGCTTCCAGCTTCCTCCGGGTTTGGTGAGAGGATTCAGAAGGCCCAAAGCAAGAGCTCATCTTCTTTTCTATATTTTAATCCCTGCTGTTGAGATGGCGCTTTACGCTGTGGAGCCCTACTTTAGTGTTTGTCTGTCATTCATGGTGCCCCAAGGGGAAGCTCGCACGGTAGCTGCATCCAGATGGGCCTGCCAAGTAATCCCTGCTGCTCAACAGGGTGCCACCTTCTGTGGAGTGACAAGGGCCTAAAGAGATGAAGAGAGAAAGCAGCGTGAGTCCATCCCGGGAGGTGAAGATGCAAGCCCTTTTCTCTGTGTAAGTTGTCCTTGAAGGGGAAGTGTAGGCAAAGCTGTACCATGAAGCAGATGTTCAGGTCGTGATGTCAGCTGAAGCACTGCTCTTTTTAAGGTCAGTTTTAACTGTTGACACAGCCCAAAGGTGCACGTAGCTGTCAGTTGTTTCTTTTGGAAATTTGTTCTGCTGTTGTAATTTGGAGAAATTTCTTGTTCTAGCAAAGTCCAGAAATAACAGATGGCTCATGTGTCAGACATCAGCAAATCCTAAAGCTGTGGGCATGACCCCTGTCTGTGTCTTGTTGAGAAATCTACCTGTCTTCAGGATTAGGTTGCCCAAGAGTTTCATGTTTTGTGTAACAAGACCAAGAGTGTAAATTCTACGTGCTGTTGTTGGACTTAAAAGCTCTCTTCCACAAAAGTAATGGAGATATAATGTGGGTGCTGGTCATCTTCGTTGTGTTTTGGAGAGCATTCAAGCCGAGAAGTTCTAACTTCCTGAGTGTTCCATTGATGAGGCTGGGCAATACTAAACTGTTTTCTTTAAGCATTTGAGCCTTCACCACTCATGCAAGTGGAAGTGATGTTACTGGTTTTGGTTGACAGTGGGATTATGGACATATGGAAATTACACTTTGTGTTTATAGAGAGTCTTACAACCTAGAGCATTCCATGAGTTGGTGAATCTATTGAGCTGTTGTCCCCACCACTGCTCCTTCACCATGGGTCACTCCAGCTGGTTAGCAGTGCTCAGCCCTGCTGCTTGGTAATCAGAGCGAGGGGGTGGAGCTGGGCTTTCCGTGCTGAGGAAGGACCCTGCCAGACCTTCTACTGAGGAGTAGGCTGATTGTGAGCTATACTGACAAAGCAGCCTGGGGACAAGGTGGGCTGACAGGGCTAACGCTACCGCACGATGCTGGCTGCTGGGAGGCACCAAGAGTTTTATATCGCTTGTGGAGCTGCTGACATTGCTCCTTCTGACAAGCAATCCCGTGCTGAGACATGCCAGCTTTGTGCATCACCTCAGTGATGTGGGGAGACCGGGGAAATTCAGTGGGACGGCTGTAGTTCAGTATTGCATCTGCCATGGGACGGGTGTCAGTCCATCACAGGCAGGAAAGAGCAAGTGGCCTCTTATCGCTGTGTGAGACTGAACTTAATGTCCCTGTGCGCAGACTCTGCCTCTCTCTTCAGGTCCTTCATTCCCTGGAGCAATCACATACTCAACCTGTATTGAGCACCAGTGTAAGTCTTGCTATATTTCACAGCAGAGAACCTTTTCCCCACATTCCAGCAGCAAAGCAAAGGTAGGGAGGAACAACAGAAACTTCAGTTACTGCCGGAGGAGATCTGCTGTACCAATGAAACAATTAAAACATTAAATTAACAGTTTATACACTTAGAAGGGATGAGTTTAGGAGGTTGCTGTGGCTGTGAAGAAATATTTAAAACTGGTCATCTAAATGGTTTGATTATTGGCCGTGCTGATGTGCTAGTTCATGAGATGATGGCTCTTCTGCAGGTGGATCAAGTCACTCTCCACTTAGGAGAGATCTCAGGGACATCCCGTCAAACTGGCTGGTCATCTGACATAGGGGGTGTTTCATGTTGTGGCAGTGATGGGGGTTTCAAGTCATATTGATTGTAAGTGGAGATCAAAACACGTTTGAGAGAGGCTAAGCACCAGAGTGAAGGTAGCTGGCATCCTTTCTTGCATTACTATGCTTGGGATCTCTGTGACACAACCATCATTTTTAGCTAGTCTAAGCAAAGGGATTAAGAACTAAATTTGTAAGTAAGGCTGCTTTTCTTTTTATGATGCTCTTGTCTTGGCCTAGTAGGAGCACATGGACACAGCTGTGTGAGGAGGCATCACTGGTAGCACTGGTTGGCATCTGTTCCATGACTGGTAGCATCTGCTTGATGGTTAACTAAAGGATTTCAGCTGGTCAAGCTGTCAATCTGACACCTTTGATGAGCACTAAAATAAATCTGTGCTACCGGCAACTGCTCATTTTTAGTTTTTTCTCCTTGCTTTTGATTTGCTTGACTCGTTGCATCCTTGCTGATAATGACCAGCAAGGCTAATGCATTATAAACTCTGCGGTGTGAAGAAAGAGGGTGTCAGGGGTTTTTTTTCTGCACAACAGATGTTCCTGATCAGGAATCAGACAAAGGATCTTGTCACTCTTCCTCTGAGCAATTTAATTCGTCTGTTCTATGGCACAACCAAGCCACCTCCTGTCTCATGACTGATGTGCCCAAGTCCTACTTCATTTTAGGATCAGTTCCTTTAATCTTACAGATTTACTAGGGTTTTTTTCCTGTGCCAGAGCAAAGAGGGTGGAAAAAAGGAAATTGCTTCATTGCTTGCGGTGTGACGAATAATGCATCATAATGAAAAGTAGCTAAAGCCTTCTTCAAAAATAGGAAACCCAAGTACTTTAAGAGAACTAGAAAGCACTCTATGAGCACCTTTTGGAAGAAATGGCAATTTAGATCTGATGGTGTGTCTTTAGCAGTCGTGAGCCTCAGAGGTAGAGACAAACAGCCAAAATCCATCAGGTTCTTGTAATGCAACTTAGCAAGGTGGAGAAATTGATATATTTTTAAGAAAAGTTGCTTGCTATGGATCCAGTTCTCCACTCCTTAATCACGCAAGTTGTCCAGAATGAGTAATTACCCGGATTTTTGCTTGCTCTTTTCCATTTAGTTTGATAAAACTGTATCACTCTGCCGTGGTTTTGCAGTGATGGATGGGTGCTGCTGGAGAGCTGGATTCTGTAGTTGTTCTGTAGTTAACTTCCCAGTCACTAATCTAGCACAAGACAGTCATCGTGCCTGCTCCCAGCTCCTGCCACTGCCCCTGACCAGTCTGGTGTGCCCAGTGTGGGGCAGACACTGCTGACCCACAAAGGAGGCTGCAGGCTCTGCCCCGTGTGCCTGGTACTAGTATCTGCCAGAGACCTGCTGGACAGGAGAGGCAAGGGAGGGAGACCTTCCCTTGTGTGTGTGGCCAGCTGCTGCTGCCCACACGATGGGTAGTGCCCTTGGCCACAGCTGTCAGTCCTCATCAGTGAGCAAACTATTGGAGGAGCTCAGTGGTGGCCGTCACTGGTAGAAAGAGAAACCTCATGACGCTTCTGCTCACTCATATAACCTCTCATCCATTTGGCAGGTTGACAGGACAGAAGTGATTCGAACCTGTATAAATCCTGTCTTCTCCAAGCTGTTCACGGTGGACTTCTATTTTGAAGAGGTGCAGCGGTTGCGGTTTGAGGTCCATGACATTAGCAGCAACCACAATGGGCTGAAGGAAGCAGATTTTCTCGGCAGCATGGAGTGCACTCTTGGACAAGTAGGTATCATGGCCATTTCCCCCTCTCTTTGCTCGTCTTTTATATATATATATATGTATATATATATGAAATCACTTTGTTAAATGACTGATGGGTGAGATTTGTCATTCATGGCAGAATTCTTAATCGGTGTTTTGAACAGGATAATTAAGAACTTCTGCTGGTTTGATTTACTGCTGTCCTATAGCTTCAAGTCAGCTAGCACTATAGGAAAACTTCCACCAGTGATTGGCCTTGAATGGTAAGAACCCAGACTTGTTACACCAGTGTTGAGAAATAGACTGATTTGGGACAAAGTCATTGTTCCTAACTTTATATGGGTTTTAAAGCAAGTTCCAAGTCCAAGGAACACTTACAAGTACACTTTATTCACATAGGGTAGTGCCTGGTGGTGTGGAAATAGAGAAGTAGGGTTGCATTCATTTCCCTGACTCTCCAAAAGCTGGTTTTCCATCTTTAGTTCAGTGGAGAGAAACAGACGGTTCCCGCAGCTGATTCATCACTGCTGGACACCCATCATAGATTAGGATAAATTGCCTTCAGAAGATACCTGTCCTTCCCCATCAGTTATCAAGAGAGTCAAGACAGTTGACTTAGAGTAGATATCGAACTTTTCAGATGACTAAATTTAAGGGTGATGAGTCCTACCCACAGGATCGATACCTAGAGCTCGTCAGAGGCAGGTCTGCAGTGAATTCATTCCCATACTGCTGACTGGTAGCACACTACAGCATCCCAGGTATCAGTTTATTTCTAACTGGCAGACTTTTTATTCTGCAGGGTCTCATAACACAGATCTCTGCTCCTATTTTCTCACTTTTTGTTGTTGCCCTCTCAGTCCCACTGCACATGGATCCCTTTGGTTTTCTTCCCAGAGCTGTTGGGCCAAACATGCTGAAAGAGGAAGAGTCCTCTCAGGGAGAGAATTAATGTGAATATATGTATTGTGAATATATATATATATGTAATAGGAATATATGTATTTACTAAATTGAAAGCTTAGCAGGAAGAAATCGGTATTTAAGATATTTACAGCGCACCATAAACTCTGTTCTTCTTGACAGGCTTCTTGTGGCCTTAGTCAATGGAAATAAGCCATCCTAGAACACCAAGGAGTGTGAGAAACAAAGAAAAAAGTGTTTATTATAATGTTTTTCTCCCTTAATTGGCTTGAAAATGAAGGGGGGAAAATGTCATTGCTGCTGCCTGTAGCATAGAAGTCTTTATAATGATTTGATCTCTATAAATAGCACACAGCTGGGTTGGTTGCAGTGTAATTTTAATGGTAACCAAGAAAAAATAATAACAGAGTGAAATCTGTTCACAGTAATGTAGCCTTGAGGACTCTGATCTCGCTCAGAGAACAGCTGGGATTGCAAGGGACCTCTGGGGATCACTGGGCACCACTGACAAGAGGCTGCCCCCATCCTCTTGCTCCCCCACCCTTTAGCTATTGTTCAGCATTGATCAGATCCCCTCTCAGTCTTCTCTTCTCCAACTAGACAGCTCCAGGTCTCTCAGCCTTTCCTTGGCACAGACATGCTTCAGTGAGCATGAAGGTTGTGTATTTATATTGCTTTTTGGTTGCTCACAAAAACTATGATTGTTCATTTCAAGGTGCAGGAGATAATAATAAAAAATTATCTATTTTTATTTTTTTCCCCATGGGCTGGGGTTTATTGTCCATCAAAAAACAAAAGGGAAAAAAAAATCTTAGATGGTCAAACACTGTGAGAGATTTGATAGCCTAACCATCCTGGTATTCAGCTCAGGTAGCAAAACCTCAAACCCAAGTCCTTTTCTGTTGACGTGGTAGTGCCTTCGTGTGTTCTGAGCCTCTTTATTGCTCTCTTACTGGAATTGTTCAGTTTTATATTCCATAGGCTATATAAAGCATTGAAATTGCATCGTTGTGTACTGTAAGGGCTCAAACTTTCTAACAGCCAAAGTTAACTTCCTTACCACACAGGAGTTCAGCCTCAGGAATGTGGCTTAGGAGCACTTTTTTCCTCTGAAGCTTCATCCAGAAGACTCAGCCTGATCTTTAAGAACTCACAAAAATTATTTCAATGAATAATCATTTTCTGGAAGAACTAAACAAACTTTGGTTGCCAAGACATTTTTGGTTACTGCTCACCTGTGCCTACAACGTTAACAAAATTAGAGGAGCCCTTCAAGTTGTTGTTTCTTAAATGCTGTGAACCTCCCCAGCTCTGCAGTGTGGGAATAGCCTTTTAGCTTTTCTTTCAGTACCTACCACAGCTGGTCTTTGCCATTGTCAAACCTCTGATTCCATTCCTTGTTTGGTTTCTTTGAATTTACATAAGTGTTAAAATATGGTTACAATTCACAACTCCTTTAGTTGCCCAACTAGTAGCACGAGTGAAGAAAACTGCAGGCAGGAAAATCTTTTCCTGCCAAGAACCTTTCAAGTATTACTTAGAGATTTAATATTTCCCTTGCACGCATTTGTGTACAAATGATGTTGAAAATCTTCCTTCTCAGCAATGAGTATTATTGTTTCTGGTGCGCATTCAATAATCTATGCCATTATCAGATCATGCACTTGAAAATGCTGACTGATTATTAGTTCAGTTTCAGCCATTGCAAATCCCCTTGCTCTTGAATTGGAGAGAGGTTAAAAGAGCCGTGATTGCACCTGAATTAATTAAATTGAATTAATTTGTAGGAGAATATTTGTTTAATAGACTGTTGACTGCATCTGCTGTACAAAAGACATAGGACCAGTTTTTTCAAGGTGTTGGAATTCCTGAATCTCATTAGATGTCTGTATGCCTCCTTAGGTATCTAAATACCTTTAAATACTTGGCCTTTGATCTCCTCCAGATGAAACTGCTCAATTCATTAGTGGGATGAATAATGTACTTTATTAGATATGAATGTCATTTTCTCCCAGGGCTGACCCAGAGCACAAGCACCTCATCAGCACAGCACTCTCCCCAACGTACCTAACCACTTAAACACCCTGGTTATCCCCAGGAAGCTCATGGTTTACCATTGCAGCAGCATCTCTCAAGATGTAAGATTTTCCATTCTAGATGAATCTTGCCAGTCAGTTAATGGCATTTCTTCAGCAGTTCACACTGCTTTGTTTTTACATGCTTTATCTTTTTGTTTGAATTACCGTAGCAGTCTTTAGAAAAGTAATTTAAAATTTAGTCTGCTGTTGTAATGAATTGTTATTATTACGACTAATTCTAAAAGGGCTGCTACACTATATACTAATTAAATTCAAAGATCTCCTATGCTATTGATATTTCCTGCAATAACATTATTTGCTCTTGTGGTAGGGATCTCTTTTTCTCAGTGTTCTGTTTCAATTGGCTATTTTCAGGTACAGGTCTTTAACAAAGACAGGGGAGAGGTGTAATTCAGACATGAACTGATCAGTACTGTAGGGAACAAAAGAGATCTTGAAGAGTGGTGAGTACAGGGCAGAAAGTATCACATGTAGAGAGGATGATTATTGTAATAAAACTGGCTGTATCAAGAAATTCTCTGGGCAGTTAGACAAAATGAGACTTCCTTCATTATGGATGTGTACGTCTGAACTTGTTCTCTTGCAGGGAGTTCTTGGTATCTGTGAAGGGGTGAACTCGTCCCCCAAACCTGATTTTTTCCTGAGCTCAGAGTAATGTCACTGGCATCTGCCTACTTTCTGGTCTGCTCTTCATGCTGAAACATGCCATGCCTGATGCTTGCGTGGCTATCTGCCACCATCCGTGGAAGCTGTTTGGCTGGTTCAAATGCGGCTGGCGGATCGAGAGCTAGATGGACACAAGCACATCAGACTCGTACAAATCCTGGTTTGTTCAAACCAGGCTAAAGGTGACTGTAGGAGGAAGGAGGGAGGTTTTACGTGGTGAGCCAGAGCAACCTCAGTTCTGCTGCCCTTGCTTAAATGGGTCATTGGCCTACACAGGTGAAATGTAATAAAGTCTGTCTTTTGATTTGTGGGTGTTTAGAAGCTTGCAGTACTTGAATTGATTATAGCAAGAGTGCACTAATATTTCAATTTACAAGCTTCAAGATATGTTTTACCAGTGTTATGTCCAGAGCTAGATATTAAACAAGTCAATTTAATTGAAGCAAGTAAACAAAAACCACACAACTTTCTGATCACAGGGAAAAAGTCGAATGTGACCATCAGGCCTCCAGCCCAGGGTGGCACCTTGGAAACTGGAGTCAATGCTGTTGAAAGAACTTGGACCAGCCCCAGCTGTCAATGAAATCCAGAGCTCTCAGTATGATATATGGGATTTATCTGTTTCTGCCAGTGCTAAATCACGAGGTTAAAAAAGCATTTTCTCATGAGTTTCATTTATAAGCATTGGGATATCTGTGTGATTTTATTAGTTAAGGAAGGACCACATAGAGAAGTGTACTTTAAAAGGTTAGTAAATAAGCCAGCTAAAATAGGTCATTGTATTTCACAGCTCATCTTACACAGTGCTGATTCGTCACAGCTCAGAGGGCAAACCTTCACTGGAGAACTTGGCTCTGACTGCCGAGCAATGCACAGCTGGGGTCAGTGTCTCTGTGCAAGGTGTTGCATCTCTTCATACTTTTAAAACAAACAAAAAAACCCAACAAAGCACATTTTATATATTTTAAATTGGAAATAGGATCCAAGGACAACATGTGATTTCAGATTTAATTACAGCAATACAAGAGCATCTGTTCAGATCTGTCTTCAACCTATTTGGGCTTATATGTAAAAAGGCAAATTAAGATCATCTTCAAGGGAATTCCCCACCCCAGTCTTCAACCATGGAGCTGATAGCCCTTAGCAGAGCCAAGCAGAGATCTGGTTGAAGTGGTGTTCTGTTGTGATAATGGCATGCTTGATAAATAGGAATCGCTTCATGTGTGTATCTTCCTTCTCTGAGACAGAGCAGCAGCTTTTATGTTCTGTTCCTCTTCCCACCTCTTGCAAACATATGCAGTGTATGTTATGTTGGACACAGGGCTGTCTCAGACCAGAACAGAGTAGTAGGTCATATGTGGCTGTAGCTGCAAACAGACTTCACTTCCTAAGTCTCTCTTAGTCTCACCTCTTAAACCTCTGAGGTTTCTACATACATTTGTTCATTTGTAGGTCATGGCTTCAAATAAAACATTCATGAAAAAACATGTTCTGGAAGTGTCGTGAGGTTTACCGTGTTTTGGAAATGAGACATTTACTTCCTGCACTTCTTCACATCAATTTTGGACCAAACACCTTTTTCCCTGAAGTTTTAAATTGCAAGTTTTTGAAGTATGAGTCAAACCAAAGGCTCATGACAAATGGAAAACCTGTAGTTAATGACTTTCTTGTGAGCCATTTTGCTAGGTCAGCTCTCTCTGTAACTTGGAACTCAGACAAATTAGTTTCTAGGCCCTCGAGTTACCCTTGTTCAGGACTTGCTGGCTGGCAGTCAGGTCAGCAAGTGCTTTTTATGATAATGCTCACAAGATGATTTGCACTGATACATAAGCAATAAATATGATATATAATTGATGGCAGTTTCTCCAGCAGTGGTCCTTTAACCAGCGATAGCTGCTTCGTACAGCGCATGAACAAAAAGGGCAATTTACTGGTAAGGAAAAGAGTTTCTGCAGTGATAGTCTGTGGATCCTAAATCGCTAATTACAGTTTGAGGCAACAATGTTGGCACATTGTTTCCAGATGGAGGATTCATTTTACTGGCCACTTAATTAACAACTGATAAATAATTGCACCCAAATACACATATTTACATATGCAGAGAGCTCGCTGTGTCACAATGATGCTAACGGCTTCGAGAGCGAGTCTCATTAATGCGTTCTCCTGATGGGGATGTCAGAATAAATGAGCTTCTCTGGAGCTGCGAGCCATCCATCTGCCACCTGCATGGGGCCCTGAGCTCAACACCCACAGCTTCCAGTGCAGGAGCTTCGTGTGTTTTACAGAGTTGTCCCTGCGCCTGAGGAAGGGGGGAGAGGTCACAGAGATAAACGGGCCCTGCTCCCCAGCTGCCATAATTCACTGTCTGCTTGGCTGTTGGGGAAATGTAGAGATGACTGATGTGGGAAACAACACCTTTTGTCAATGTGGCTTTGATAATGTTTATCTGAAGTGCACTTATAAATCAGTCAATGGACAGGTTCATTTGCAAAGCTGAGTTCTAGGGGAGGTCTCGTACCTGGTCAACAAAGGAGACAATTTTGGAACGCAAACTATGGGGCAGATTCCTTCTTTCTGTCCTGAGTTTAGAGTTGCTGACATTTTGAAGTAAAATTAATGGCTTCTTTGGGGAAAAGATTCAATTTCCTGGAAAAATAAATGGGATTTGGAGGAATCTCTGGTAGATTTGCTGTGTACAGCTCCCCTCTTATTTCTTTTTAGTCCATGTAAAGCTTACTTCTGCCCTGCTGTCGCCATCGTGGCAATAGTCAGTGAAAACCTGAGACGTCGTCTCCACTCTTCTGCTCAACTCAGGGAATTGTGGTTTTCTCATTCTGCTTGACCCACCTGCTTGCTATGTCCTTTTTGTCTTCAGGCTTGCTGGGGAAACTTTCGTCTCAGTCGTGGTCTTATGATGCTAACTCTGATCATGGATTGAGACACTACCTTGACACAAGAAAATAAAAAAAAGGCAACATAAAAATACAATCACAGTAAGCCATGTATTTACTACAGAGTCTAACTTTTTTCCCTTTGTTTTTATTTTTGTGCAGATTGTTTCTCAGAGGAAACTCTCTAAGTCCTTACTCAAACATGGGAACACAGCAGGAAAGTCATCTATAACAGTAAGTCAGTCTTAAATACACTCTTATTTTCCTTTTGTGTAGAAATGTCTTAGGTGACTAATTCTCCCTAAAAGCATCCTGCTAAGTCACCACAACAACCCTTGATTGAGGAACATATTTAAATTCTTTAACAGATTACTTGTACTGTTTCTGGCTAATACTTGTTGTATGGAAATGGCAACAAATAATGTAAGACCTACAGAGGATGGAGAGTTGGGCGGGGAGAAATTTAATGAAATATAACCAGGGCAAGTGTAGAGTCTTGCATCTGGGAAAGAACAACCCCAGGTACCAGTATAGGTTGAGGACTGACCGGCTGGAAAGCAGCGTAGGGAAAAGGGCCCCAGGGGTCCTGATGGACAACAATGTGCCCTTGTGGCCAAGAAAGCCAATGGCATCCTGGGGTGTATTAGAAGGGATGTGGTTAGTAGGTCGAGAGAGGTTCTCCTCCCCCTCTACTCTGCCCTGGGGAGGCCGCATTTGGAATACTGTGTCCAGTTCTGGGCCTCTCAGTTCCAGAAGGACAGGGAACTGCTTGAGAGAGTCCAGCACAGAGACACAAAGGTGATTAAGGGAGTGGAACATCTCCCTTATGAGGAAAGGCTGAGGGAGCTGGGTCTCTTTAGCTTGGAGGAGACTGAG